>JARBJD010000781.1:0-16134 GCA_033064195.1 Blattamonas nauphoetae
GTGGAGGTGAGTGGAGGGCGAGGGAGGCAAGTTGAGGTGAATGGAGGAAAAGGGAGGTGAGTGGAAAGCGACGGTGATGAGTGGAGAGCGACGGTGATGAGTGGAGGTGACTGGAGGTGAGTGAAGGACGAGGGAGGTGGAGGTGTTGGCTCTGAGGAGGAAAGGAGGGGAGCTGTGTGCATGGTTGAGGAGGGGAGGAGGGGAGCTGTGTGCATGGTTGAGGAGGGAAGGAGGGGAGCTGTGTGCATGGTTGAGGAGGGAAGGAGGGGAGCTGTGTGCATGGTTGAGGAGGGAAGGAGGGGAGCTGTGTGCATGGTTGAGGAGGGAAGGAGGGGAGCTGTGTGCATGGTTGAGGAGGGGAGGAGGGGAGCTGTGTGTTTGGTTGAGGCGGGGAGGAAGGGAGCTGCGTGTTTGGTTGAGGAGGGGAGGTGTTGGCTCTGAGGTGGAGTTGGGGGGTGGAGGTGTTGGCTCTGAGGTGGAGTTGGGGGTGGAGGTGTTGGCTCTGAGGTGGAGTTGGGGGGTGGAGGTGTTGGCTCTGAGGTGGAGTGGGGGGTGGAGGTGTTGGCTCTGAGGTGGAGTTGGGGGTGGAGGTGTTGGCTCTGAGGTGGAGTTGGGGGTGGAGGTGTTGGCTCTGAGGTGGAGTTGGGGGGGGAGGTGTTGGCTCTGAGGTGGAGTTGGGGGTGGAGGTGTTGGCTCTGAAGTGGAGCTGTTGACGACCGTCCTCTAAAAGAGACTCTAGAGTGAGATAAGATTTTGTTAGGACGAGAACATAGGGCATATCGTTTTCTTTTCCTTTGTTGGTGAATGTTTTTCATGTCGAAGTGGAACCCTGGAGAGAGCATCCGGTTGATGGACTAAGGACGAGAGGGAAGAGGAAATATGAGTGTTGAATAACGATGAGAATTCTGAAATAAGGAAAGTGGTAATGAAAAAAAGGTATAATAATGAAAACTAAGAGTTTCAATGTTGTCCTCACTCATTCCAAGTCCTGCTGTGAACCTAGTACCGGACACAGGGCCATAAAAGGTACTAGGCTAGCCCTGTTCGGCCAAAAGGCCTGGCAGGATAAGCCAGGTATGGAAAGAGTGAGGTGGTAGTTATTTTAGTATGGTGAAAGTGGTGAGGTGAAAAATGAATCAGAATGAAAAAGAATAGGAGAGCTTGGAGGAGAAATAAGAATTGGAGAATTAGGAGAATCGTAATGGAAAGGAACAGTAGGAGTTGAAGGGATAACAGAAGAATGAGGAGAGGAGTTTGTCACTGAATCCAAATATGAAAAACGAAAAGATGTCTTCTCACCCAACTCTGCACTCAATCCACGCTCCTCCTCTCTTTCCACCTCTTCCTTCTCAAAAATCTTCCTCACCCTGTTGTCTCTGCCCCTCTTCTGAGAATAGGAAAGAAGAAATGAAAATGATGAGAAATCAATAATAACAGGTGCTCCAGTGAGCGAAGTACCATCACGTAAAAATCCCAAATAATCCTTCATTCGTGTAATTGTTACTCGAAAGTAACTATGGTCTTCTGGAAAGACCTCATGTCTAAAATGGAGATATATGAAAGATATGAAAAAACACAAACTTGTGAAAAGAATGGACGGTGTTCCTCTCTGATGAATTCAGAGAGTCAGTGTGACTATCAAAGAAAGTGAAAAGGTCATCCGAGGAGCGGATGGGGGTTGTGAGATGATTCGAAACGAAAGTGGTAAGCACTCCGAACTCGGAGTCACAACAATTTTTGCCGTGTTGCTCGGCGAAGAAAGAGTAACACACCCTCTTCTCTGAAAAAAGAGGGTTTAATGAAGACAAAAAGAAACCAAGGACGAACTGGTTCCGAAAATGTGGACCAGTGTCCGAAAATACTGTGACATGTGATTTGGAATGATATGAAGGAAGTGCAAATAAATCGGAAAGACATTCTTGAACGAAACGGTGGTCGTGCGAAAGCACTGGTGAAATAAAGTTGTGATGTGTTTTTGTAATAACAGAATTTTGTGAGGTGAAACAGGTAATACACAAATGAGAAACTGAAACTTGTGAATAGAAATCATGCCCAACTTGTATGTTTGAGAGTGGCAAGTGCCAATTTTCTTTAAAATCCATCACAATAACTAAAGAGTTATCGTCGATGGATGAAGTGGAAGTATTGTAAAACTTTCTTTGTGTTTCTGCTATTTTTTTGTGTTGTTCAATTGTTTTTAATTCATTTTCTTCTTTTGTGTGAGTTTTTGTTTTGTGATTTTAATGTTTCTTGTTTTTTGTAGATATTTCCCTCGCTCACAAATCGAGCAAAGGTCTGTTCTTTTCTTTGGTTTTGTAGTATTTTTTGTTTTGTTGCAAAATGAAGAATATGACATGTTCGTTTTCCCTGTTCAACGAGTTTGCGGTGTAAATCCTTCTTCGTTGATTCGAGAAGCCGGATTTCAGAATTTTTGTTTTGAGTTGGGACACTATTGGTTGAAGGTGTGTTCGGAATGGAAGCGAATGATGCTTGTGAAGGAGTGAGGAGGAAAGTGATGTCCTCTTCGTTGATTGAATCAAGGATTGAATGTTCTATGAGATTCGGAAAAGAGAGAAATAAGAGAAAAGATAGTTGGACTGTTTTTCTTCTCCTTTCGTGACTGTCTGGCTTGATTTTCGCAGCTTGGCGATGTGTTTTCGTGAATTGCTTTCATTAATTCAGTATCTTCTTGTATGTTGATTTTCTAAGAAAAAGTGAAAAAATGAGCGGTAACCTGTTTCGACGCTGGTCGACGTCGAGTGGGATTTCGAGGTCTCCCACCGATTCTGTCGAATCGGGAGCGGGCATAGTTATATGCCCCTCCTCGACGTCGAACCCTGCAGTCTTGGTCTCGCCAAGTGACAACACTTGGGAGACACACTGCATTAATTTAACCTTATCGTCTTTATTTCTCATTTCACGATGTAAATGAGACAAAGACGAACAAAGTGAAGTGAATTTATCTAAAGAGAGAAAGAATGAGAGAAAAGAAAGCCAAACTATTGTAATAAGCCAGAACAATCTCCTTTATTGGTATGAGTTCATGACGACTATCCAGAGCTTTGATGAGTGGTGCTGCTGGATAGTCGCCATGAAATTTGACGAGAAGGTCGTAAATCTCCTTCCCGTGCGTGCTGATGGTAGATTTTGGTTTTGCGCAATATGCTTCCATGATTGAGATAAGATATGATGGGAATGAAAAGTGATGAGTTTTACAAGAATATATGTTGGGGGACGAAAGAAGTACTGAGAAATCTGTCTTCCATGGCCCACAAGTCTGTGTCATCACCTGGAAAGACATTCAACCAACCGAAGATTCACTCCTCACATCACCCAACTTGTTCACATTTCACCCCTCCCCTCCTCACACACATCAGCAAATGACCTGATTTTGCCCCCTCTCGCCCTCCACCCATCACAAGTTGCCCTCCTTCCGCCCTCCACCCATCGCAAAATCACCTCCTTCCTCCCTCCACCCATCGCAAAATCACCTCCTTCCGCCCTCCACCCATCGCAAAATCACCTCCTTCCTCCCTCCACCCATCGCAAAATCACCTCCTTCCTCCCTCCACCCATCGCAAAATCACCTCCTTCCTCCCTCCACGCATCGCAAAATCACCTCCTTCCTCCCTCCACCCATCGCAAAATCACCTCCTTCCTCCCTCCACCCATCGCAAAATCACCTCCTTCCGCCCTCCACCCATCGCAAAATCACCTCCTTCCTCCCTCCACCCATCGCAAAATCACCTCCTTCCTCCCTCCACGCATCGAAAGGAATCACAACTCGCATCCTAAAAAGAACTCGTCTCATCCGCGTTGAATTCAGTTCCATCTCCGCTTCTAATCACTCCTCTACACATCATCTCGTCATCTGGACACAAATCGGAGAATTCGCTGGCGTGGATGCAAAGATTCCTTTTTCAACCTGTCAAGGCGATGAACTCGTTTGGTGTCGTGCTGTTGGAGGATCAAAGAACGAAACAACCAACAGCCTCAAATCCAGCCAGCAGCAATTTAATCTTATCCGCAAGTGCAGCTGTTTTGTGGATAACATCGACACATGGACATGTTTGTCTTGCCAAACTCTCTTCAGAAGCAGGGAAGACGTCAGTGTCCAGAACTCCAGATTCTTTCCCCTCATCATCATTCCAGCGAATTGATATGAACTCCAAATGTCTTGTTGTCGATAACACCGCTTCCATAGTCTCTTCATTCTTTCCACCTTTGGAATCGTCTCCTTTCTCCTCCCCACCCACGGAGCGGAAGTCACGAAGTCTGAAATGGGTTTCGAAAACGACATGGGGAGTTTTAGCGAATGCGACTTTGCAAATTACGAGCTGAAGAAACTTGTGATCACTGGGAAGACCCGTGCACACTGCTTCGTTGGCGAGCGACAATTTGTCGAGTCTGACAAGGATTCAGACAGTCTCACTCTCAACGGAATTCACTCTCGCTGTGACATCGGGGTTTTGTCAATTTTTAATTTCTATTCACCAAATTTGGGATGCTTCTGCATCCTCATTCATCGTCATCCAACTCGTTCTAATTGACACCTTGACATGCTATTATCGTGCTTACCATCATTTTTCGTTTCTCTCTCTCGTGTCTCCTGCCCCTCTCTCATCAACTTCGATGGCGAAGCACACTTACCATGTTCATGATCTGATTTCCCAGCTCCAACAAGTCCTCTCAACTGTCTTTCAACGGTGTGAATGTCATTATAACAGCACAGAGTCGTTTTTGTTCCATCTGAATCAGTTTCTCTTCACCGTACATGACTTTTTGGCCATTCTTTTTCTTTCAAATTTTCGTCGATTTCTCTTCAATTCTTGCTTTTCTGAATGTTCATCTCGAAATAATGAAAAGATGGATAAAAATGTCAGGCGAGAGATTGTCTTGGATAAAAACGAAAAGTTGTTAGGGTTAGAACACCAACAGTGGTGAAATCGGCGAGAGGTATTTACCAAGCAATGTAAACGTGATTGTTGAGTGTGTTTCGTCTGATATTGTGAATCTTGGGAGACGAATTGAATTGAAAAGCCTGACTGAGTCACAGTGACAGAAACGGCGTGGTGAGGTTTGGGGTGTGTGAGGATGAGCAGGAGTGGTGTTTGGTCAACAAATAAGAATGGAGTTCGCTTGATTAGAACCTCTCCTTTGACTGCACACCACTAGTCTGTGGTGGAGGCTAGTTGGAAGCGAGGGGCCTGAAGTGGTGCGAGGAGAGTGGATTTGAATGAGTAGGTGGAAATGCGGAGAGGTTCGAGGGAGGGAAGGATGGTGTGATGAGGGATGATTGTTTGTTGGAGTGAGCGTGCTCGTGTGACGCAATCACGAACACGAACGATGAAGGGCGGGAGGCGGTACAGGTGCAGGGAGGTTGAAGAGGGCGGTGAGGAGAGCTTGCTGTGAGAACTGGATGGATGAAGGAAAAATGAGTGCAAAGCAAATAACAAAGATAAATATGCGAATGGAAAGAAAAATCAAAAACTCCAAATTGTTCACACACCTCTTCAAATTATTCCCTAGTCCATAATCTGTGGAATCACGGTCTTCAGAAACCCGCACAACAACAGATTTGTCCGATTCGACGGCGCAGTCTCATCATCGAATTCCCCAAGTTTCGTCACTTGTTTTGTTCAAATGTGCATCATCAAGCAGAATGAATGTTGATATCGACCTTAATTCCGCCAAGTCGCTTCTCATAAGTGCAATCAATGTTGTACCCACATTCGACGAGAGAAACAACAAATAGTCGCCGGGATGCTTCATTTGCACAAGAGGTGCTTAATACGTGTCCAATATCGGCTCAGGTTCGCTGGACATCTGCATTTCACCTAAAACACGCTCAAATGAGACAAGTGACACACCTGGCGGCTTGTCCTTCGAGATCATCACTAAAGCCAGCGATGAATGCTCGTTCAGCAGCTGTGAACGATTGAGTGTGACGAATTCTGCAATCTTCTCAATTGCCTTCGCGTATTCGAACTCAACGTACAACTGTTTCCGAATTTGTCTTCCCACCACTTTTGTCCTTCGCCACGTAAGTTCCTGGATGCACATAATCACAAGAAGAGCTTCTGCTTGATATGTCGTCAGGAGCAGAGGGCAAGGCAGAGGAACAAGAATCGCGTTTAAGATGTGTGCGAACTGATCATACGAAATGAGGTCCGGTGACGACTTGAGCAGAACCGGCAGCGCCGCTAAGGTGGAGAAGGCGATACAGAACAATGTTGGGTATTCGTCAGTTTCTGTGTTAGGGAAGAAGCACTGCGGTTTCGCCACAGAACTCCCAACGACCAGATGTCGCTTTTCGAGCTTGCCATTTCGAACGAATGCCGTAGATTCTGCGACTCACCAGTCACCTAGACACACACCCCATATTGAAAGAAAGAACCTTCCATACCAAGTTTCGCCACTCCAGGGCTCGTTAAATCCACGATTTCCGATTTGATGTCGCGATGAACACTTATCTGCTTGTGCAGTTCTCGCAATGTTAAAGAAATGTGTGTGATGATATCCAAAATTCGCTGAAGAGAGTGACGATATCAGAGACATACCGATTCAACGAGGATGCAGTTCTCTTTCCGGTGCTTCCTAATCAGCTGGCTCGCATCCCCAGTCGCTAAACTCAATCACAATAAACACACTCTCTTATTCCAACTGAGCACGTCGGAGAAGCGAATGTTTGCGTGGGAGCCATGGTGGATGGATCTGCCCCCTGAGATCTTTCTCTCAAATAACAACACGACTTTTCACGATATCACTTGCATTTTCCATTACCATCTCGAAGTTTGATCGTCTTCCATCATCGCTGGCTGAATGTGTTCTTTCATATCAAGAATTGGACTTTTCTGTTTTGGTTGTTCTCCTTCACGATAGATCCCAGACACTGGTTCGTCACCGAATTGTTTCGTGAGTAATCCTCCCCATCAACAAGCCAGCCTGAAAGCCTATATCAATTTCGATCAGGTACCCCATCGGTGAATTCAATCCAAGCCAACTCACTCGTGTCCCTTCTTCCGATGAGCATACCATCCAAGAAGCCCTGGCACTCTCACTCACCGGTCTTCCCTCTTCTTCCAACGAAGTTTTCTCGCTTGATCTGATCCCCTGCTTCCAAGCAACAACTGCCACCATTGTCTAAACTCGTTGAAACACCGAGCAAGTGATATGGAGATGGAAAAGGAATTGGTGCCAACACTCTCACTTTTGTCTGTCCCCTCCAGCAACTCCGTGAACAGCGTACCATTTGGTCGTCAAAGTTGTCAGCAAGTTTTCTTTTCTTCTCCAACTCGGGTTTACCCGCCCTCTACTTCCTTCGGACGACACTCCATTCGTCCAGCACATGCTTGACATTCTTCTTTCCTTAAAAATACGCCAAACATGACACTTCCGTCCATTTCGGATTGGACTCTCATCCACCTCTTTCTTTGCAAGACCAATGCTACCTTTCGTTGTTCCTCCAGCATGCTCTCCTTGACGATTCCTCATTCACCACAACAAATCCATTCTTCCTCGTCTTCACCACTTTTCTGAACCACCATGTGTCAGACAACGCTCTGAACTCTTCCCTTCTTGAGTTTATCCTGACCTCTCTTCCACGGAATCACACTTCTGAGGACAAAGTTTCCGCGCAGAGATGGATAAATTTGCGAAGGCTAGATTCTTATTCACAAAGACTCGGGCCCTGTCTCTCCGCCCACCGATTCTACCAATCAAGCTCTTCACTTTGAACGCGTACACCTACATTGCCAGTCGCATGATCAGAAGATACTCGACGAAGCAGACAGGGCTGCCGCCAGTTTGCCACTCGATTTAGATTCGGGAGGATCTCGTCCGATATATTCGGATGTTGAAAAATGTGTTTATTACAAGTTTGTGGGACCTGGCTCTTCGTTTGGACGGCCATTATTAAGGATATATCGGTTGGTTCAACTGTAGTTTGGAAGACTTGTTGCATCATTTCCATCGCGCGGTGACTCACGGACGAGCACGTCAATTACTGGAATTCAGGTCAGCATCACCCGAAATACAATAAAACAAGAAAAACCGAATGGCTATCACGAATCTCCCAACAATAAGGAACAAAGCACGTCGATGACTGTCTCCATCATTTCTCACGATTCTCCCAACAAAACGTCTCTCTCGACGACAGAGTCTCTCCCCACTCCAGTATCTGTTCATCCACACACGCAGTCGAGACATCCCTCTTCTTTCCGAACCATACGGACCTCCTCAAAACTCGATCTCTTCGTCGCTCTTTGTTGTCCCCTGAAGAACGCGCTATCGCTCTCGTCGCTGCGGTCGCTGTCTTATCTGAACCAGAGCTGATTCTGGTCAACACCGAAGAACTCGTCAAAACTGGAAACAGTCGACACACACCCCGATGGCTGCCAAGCAAGACGAAGACAAGCTTTAGACGATCGCGATCGGGCTGACCAGATTCCTTCGCCGCACTCCCGCAGCGAGTCTGTGGACGAGCAGGACTCGTTCGTTGCGAAGAGTGTCGATGGGAAGGGAGGAAGGACATCGAAACAATTGCCCCTTTGTGAGGGCAGATTATCAGAAGAAGGGCATTTCGCCGAATCCCATCCGCACACAACACCTTCGGCAGTTCATTTCCTCCCCTGCCATCCGTCATGATCTTTCTCATCGGGTTCTTGCAGGAATCAAGAAGGCCGAGACACGGATATGATTCGCCACCAATCATCAGACTCGAGAACAAGCACATCAATCACGAACTGAACGCTTTCGTTGACGCTCTGATTTTCGACGTGGAGTCACTTGGTTGCACGAACGCAAAACCTGGCCATCCAGTCTCTCTGACACTGTCCTCGCCGTCGCGATGTGCGATTGTGGAGACATCCTGTGTGTCATTTTCGGACTCTGTTCTCCGACTGGGCCAGCTGGCATCGCCGATTGTGGTCCACCACACATGCAACGTCGCGGGGGAGACATCGGTGACATTCGTTCGATATGAAATGTGTTCGTCTTCGGATGTGATTCCTGCATTTGCTAAAAATACTGGATCGGAAGGGAGCGTCGCCGTCAAGCCGCGTCCTTATGACAATCTCGTCGTGCTCGTTCACGTCCACTGCAGTCCTCTCCAAAACTGGCATTGCACCGAAAACATCCACCCCGTCTCCACTCTCTTCTCTTTCCACATCTATTGCATTGTGTTCGTTTGTGAACGTGTCGTCGTGTAGACAGCCAGCCTTGGACCAGCCTCGCCATCGTCTGAGCCAAATTTTGATGGGAACTAAACTGCATGACGTTGAGAACGGGCTTTATTGAACGGTGAGTACAGGGATCTCATTGTCGACAGAATTCAGTGTGCGAAACTCGAATGATCCGACCATCAAAACATCACCGACTCACCCAGCCTGGAAAACTCGACTGAGGCATACACCTATGACGACCAATACACTCACTACCACTCTTCCCGATAGCGAACTCCAGATCATCACTTATCATTCTGTGAGCACAGATATTTCGAACTCCGAATTCACATCACCGTATGGAACCTCGCGAACTCGGACATTTCAAGCAGCTGATTCAATTGCCTTCATTCAAGGTTTCACAGCCAGTTTTCCGATAAGACATTTTCTGGGAGCGGTGTTGGTTTTAGCAATCGTGGAATTATTCCGACCACACTTTCCACCGATGTATCTTTCGGAAGAACACAGCCGCTGAAAGAGGCGGCACACTCTACTTCAATCAGCCAAACATGATTTTCTTTGAAGACACACATTTCGACGAGAACACGACGCTCGAGTATTTGGACAATACGAAGGACTTCGCCTTTAATCTGCGTCATCCAGAAGAGATTGATGTATTCTCCAAACATCTCCAACTGCCCTGTCGACACGATCATTCTCGTCAGTTTCTTCTGAGCTCACTCCTCCAATCACTGTGAGCAACAACGTCCACAGAGAAATGGAAATCGACTCGATTGTCCTCCACTCCTCGTCGAACGTCCCAAGCAGCGAGCGCAGAATCCGAGCCAGCGACGACAAAACCTCATCTGTGAACAGCACCGAGTGATGATAGAAACGAAGTGAGGGACTTCAGGCAGAGCGGCTGAGGCTGCGAGTGGTAGATGGGAGTGATGGGGAAGAGCGGGTTGAGCAGCGACGGGATCTTCAATTTGGACAGCTCGTTCAGTTCGCGCTCTCCAACTTCATTCCCACAAACCACATCGTCCACCACCTCCCCAACACCACAATCCAATCCACACTTTCCACCACTTAAGTCCTGTGCCGTTGGATGTGAAGATAATCTACGAAGTGATCAAGTCCAACAACGAGAGAATCGCAAAGTCGCATGACTCATCTCTTTAATCCATTTCACTGTATTGGTTCCATGAACCATTTTTTTCTGAACCTGTGCACATAGTTCCGGAATACGTTGTCTTTTGGATTATTGAAAACTCCTTCATTCGTGACAACGATATATTTCACAAGCAGTTAAATCGAAAAATGATTCAATCAGAAAAGATTGACCTAAACGCACGATTATGGTTTGATCACACCACACTCATTGACAGAACGACTTTGGAGATCAGAACGTCTGGAATCTCCATTCAGAAATGCAAACAATGTGAATGTGTGAAGGATACAAGGATATTTGAAAATCGAAATGTCGCTCGAACTTTTTCCGTTACGATCTATGATCTCAAAATATTGACCCACGTCGCTCTGAATGGTTAGCGTCGTAACGTCCAGTGGAGATACCTCACCTATTCCTCACCGATCCAAATTCCCTTCTTGCGACTCACAAAAGGTTTTCTGTTCTCTGACTTTTCGTCTCCTTTTTGTTCTGATTTCGTTTCAGCGACATTTCCTCACCCAGATTTGCACACCCTGCAACATGCGAATATTTTCCTGATTTTGGACATTATTTGAAGAGTCGCAATTTGATCAATTTGAACGTCTTCTCAATCCAACTCAGTTTTTCACATCTCAGATCTGACGACGAAAATCGGCATTGATATCACCAATCGAGCACCTCCATTTCTACTGTTTTCGTTTGGATAGTTGTGCTCATATTCTCTCAGATGAGCTTGTTTCAGATCTTCTTTCATTTTCCGTTGTACCCCTCAAGAGTCGCCAATTTACAAATCGCATCAAATCCACCATTTATACAATTCTAAGGTCTTTTCATGAAGATACTCCTTCATTATCATGAGGTTTGCTCGAAGTGTTCATCATGATTTTCTGAATGAATCATGCATATCTTGAAATCATTCATGTCAATGTCTCTCGCAGGGCAGATCCATGAATGTGTTTTTATGATCGATTCTCCCAAATCTTATCATCGTCTTGTTCTTTCTAAGCAAGCAAATCGTTCACAGAGATCATAAACGTCTCATTGACTTACAAGGGATGATCTCCTTCAATCCTCCGACATTGCCTGATTTCAATCACCTTTATTCCTTGTTCACCTTTTCCATTATGATTTTCTTCAATCACTGTCCATTTTTCCCTCAATTTTCAATTTTCATTCTTGAATTCTCATTTTCATGCAAACAAGTCATCATTGATGCGGTTCTCTTCCTCAATATGACTTCCCTTGCCATCCTCTTTTGATTACCAACAAACATCCCGTTCTATCAAACTCTTCTTTCCGTCCATGTCCTCAGAGACATGTCAGCAATCCAACCACATCTCGACAGTTTCACATCCATTTGTCATTGTCTCCTTAAAGACTCTTGAGTGCTTTCTAACTATTTCGCTTGGCGACCTGTAGATGCCATTTTGAATTTAATCGAAGAAGAGCACTCATTAACAAACTTACTCTTCAAGAATGAAAATTGAAAATTGAGGAAAATGGACAGTGATTGAAGAAAATCATAATGGAAAAAACGAAAATAAACGGAGATTGAAATCAGGCAAAAAGTGAAAACGATTTTCATCAAACCTTGTAAGTCGAGAGGCCATGATCTCTGTGAACGATTTAGAGCAAGAACGACGATGATAAGATTTGGGAGAATCGATCATAAAAACACGAAATATGGTTGGTTGGATCTGGCAGATTCCACAAAGGATGTCACAACCGCCTGAAGACGATTCTCACAGATTTAATTAATTTTCTCTGAAAAGTTTTAAGAATTATCACTGATTATCATTATAGCAGGCACACTTTGCACAGATCCATCAGTAACGTGTTTTCTCAAATTCAAGATCATCACAGAAAACCTGTCGAAAAATGAAATTAAAACAAAACAGAAGTGAGTGAAAAGAAGTGTAAGTTGATCAACTAGGTCTGACTTTGAACGAGATGGTGCCCGAGCAAGCAATTCGACTCTCTCGGGCATTTGGGTAGATCTGACCCTAACTGTGACTTTTCCAAAAATCTGCCATCTGCCTTGCTTACACGACGTCCTTCTTTTCTTGATTTCCGTGAGATAGGCACATTTTCACAACCACAGGGTCGGTCCGACTGCTCGTCGACCGACCGACTGCTTTTTCGATCGTGCCCTTTTCCGCCAAAATCGATGATCTGGTCGCTGAGATAGTTTTTTCACACTTTTCTTCAATTTCCTTTGTTTCTAAGTGAATTGTTGTGAAATGGTGATGATCATGTTGTTGAAAGATACTGGACTGAAACAGAACAAACACATATGAAAGAGTGGAGTGAACTGTGAAACTATCCGCATTATCTCACTCTTTCTTCTGTTCGTCCTTCTCTTTCTCTTCTTCCTCTCCCTCTTCGCAGTTCCACTGTGGCGAACGCATTCTCCTCCCAGACTGCTCTCCGCTGTCTGTGTCTGAGTCATCGATCTCCCCATCCACTCCGTCGATCCGCTCTGCACTCTCCCTCCCTTCACCTTCCCCGTCCTCTTTCTTTCATCGATCTTCTTCCTTCTCACGCAGCTTCAATTGCCCAAACAGACTCAGGCTCGCTTCTTCTCAGTTGTGGGACGGTAGCGCAAAGGCAAACAGAATATCATTCGTCTTCCGCAGCATCTTCTTCAGCCCCGCTGCAGAGATGCTGACAGTGCTCCGATCTCAAAGAAGCCCTTGATCTTCTCCTCCACCCTGATGAACAGACGGCAGCGGCGTCCCATGTCCAGACATGGTTGTTCCCAGGCGACGTGGCACCGAGGATGGACACGTCGAAGAGATGGATGACAGCGAAGGCGAGCACCTCCGAGTTGACACACGTCGCCACGCACGATTCGAGGATGTTGGCCTGCGGTGTGTTCTTGAGGCGGCTGTAGGCGGAGTGGATGTTGTACACAATCACGTTGTGGCGGGTGGAGACCTCCTCCTTCGAAGGATGATGATCATCAGTTTGGGCGACTGACCAGCGCGTAGAAGCAGTCTCCGCTGTCGAGATCGAGGCGGAAGACAGACGGATGGAAGTTGCACTCCTCCAAAACCACCTGCACGATCTTCGGCACCTTCACAATCATCGAGAACGTCCGCATCGCAATCTTCGGCTGCGAGTCAGGGAGCCTGCCGTGTTCCAGCAGGACACACAGCTCTTTCGCGATGGTTGGGGCTCCTTCGATGTACGCCATCTGCTGAGGCAGCTTCTTCTGAAGCAGAGTGGCGGTGTCGGTCACGTCTTTGATGCGTGCAGTGAGCAGCTGCAGAATCTGAGTGAGCTGGAACTTCTGCTTCTGGAATGCTCGCGACACTTTCTTCGTTTTATCGTCGCTGTCCCCACCAGAGGGACAGAAATGGTGAGTTCGGCTTCTTCGGACCAGTGCTGCCTTGTTCCGCGCCGGAGATGCTGTTGAACTCTTCGGGAACACAACCTCGTCGAACTCGTCCGGTGCGATGATCTTGATTGTCCAGAGCGACTGGGCAATCTCATCCAGGCCGTCGTTCTTGTCGATGGCGTCGCGGACAGTCTTCGGATGGTTGGAGGTCTTGATGTCCAGCGAGACGCCCAAATCAGAGAGGGGCGAGGCAGAGCAGACGAAGATGGAGTCGAGCTCGAAGCCGGTCTGGCCTTTCCTGAACTCGCGTCGCTGCTCCTCCATTTTAGTGGTACGGTGTTGAGTCTGTGAAGCGGAGTTGCGGACAAGGATGATCGACCCAATCCGCATTTCGTGTTCGAGGTCGCGCTGCACGCGATGGGTGAAGATCTCGTCGTCGACGTTGAGTTCGGAGGCGTCGGAGAAGGGCGTGCCTGGGGAGGAGGGCCTCCGTTGTTCGTCGGAGAGAGTGAGAAGCCATACTGCCCCTGACCGAGCCTGGGTGAGCGAGTGGGAGAGGGATGGGCGGGGAGTGAGGTGGGAGGAGAAAAGTCGAGGCAGTGGATTGGTTGAGAGCGGGACGGAGGAATGTTCCTTGGCGTCGGATCATCATCCGCTTCAGCTGTGCCTGGGGAGGAGGAAGAGCACCCTGCTGTTCTTCTTCGGCGGACGGAGACATTGGAACGTCGGCGGGGGCTGGCGGCAGGCCTTGTTGGGAGAGGGCGGGACGGAAGAACGTGCCCTGGCGTTTGATCATCATCCGTTTGGGCTGTGGTTGTGGGGAGGAAGAGTACCCTGTTGATCATCTTTGGCGGACGGAGATGTTGCGGATCGTGAAGGATGGAATGAGTGGGAGGTTTAGCGAGTGTTTGGAACGTCTGTTGAGGGATATTGAGTCGTAGGAAAGTTCTTGGTCGTTTGAGCATCGTGAAGTGATGATCCATCGTGTCTGACTGCTCTGGTTATATCGTCGAGCTATTTCTTGATGGCTGTGGAGAGCTGTCAATAAAGGGGATTCATTGACTCTGATATATCTCTTAGATCATCGAAAATGATATTCAATACTATTTGAATGGTGAGGAACGATGAAAAGAACCCGAAGTGAGGAGGGTCTGTATCGTGTTGTTTTGACAGTAGTCGGGAAAATTATCAAGGAATGGAGGATTTTGAGTAGTTTGGCGATGTTAGTTCAATAAGTTTCTCTAAAATATCTCTAGAGAACTAGGTGATCACGGTTTCTTGAAAGGCGTTGACGAGCTTGTTTGCGGAAGAGGTAATAAATGTACCAATTTGTGGTTGGGATGGAGAAGTGGTGTTATATGGCAAATCAGGCATCAGTGATTGATAATTTGGAGATAGAAGATGAATGGAATTACGAGACCCATTCTTTCAAAAAACGTTCCGAACAGCTTAAATCACATGTAGATAACCTAAATATTGCACCTCGTTTCTAATACACCTCCCTTTGACTCACTGTCGCTATCCTAGGACTATCAAGTTTTTCCGAATAAAACGGGTTTATATTTAAAACGGGTTTGTGGAGGGTCTATTACGGCTGATTCTGTTGGATATGCCTTTTATCTCTTGTTACGATGGTGCGGGATGGCCACAATTTGGATGAGGAGCATACCAGACACATTTCTACATTTTGAATTGGATCACCCTGAATATTGGAAACACAATCAACTTCCAAGATTTCTTGATTGTCATTGGACAAGACTCCCCAGATGCCATCCCGATCTTTGTGGATTCGATCATTCTTCTACTATCGTTTCCCGATCAGTCAACTGTGAAACATTTACTTACAATCATTCGTCTCAGTTTCGACTCGAACATTTCAATCCACCTTGCCCTTGTCTCCTCCAAACTGATTCCCAGAATCCTTTCGACACCATCTCTGCGTGATCTATCAGCGATTGATGATAATGGTCTCCTGAACACAATCATTCTGTTTTCCTCAGAACCATCAGACTCGACTTCAACGACTATAATACTCAATCCGTCTCCGATAATGCCCACATTTCCTCTCAATCAATCGAAAATGTATTACTGCTTGAAGTATTGATTCCAATGGAACCTTCTCTCGTCCAGATCCGTCGCAATCGTCATCTTTTGTCATGGATCGATGAATACAGAATGACCCTGCTTTTATTTTTCGAAATTTTTGATGGAAGTACTCTCCATCAACCAACTCTGAATTTTGTTTGTTCTTCTTGCCTCCCAATGGTCTACCTGTCACTTCTTTCAAAAGTGGAGGACGAAGACACGAACCAATTCATCATATACTTCATGTCCGACAATATGGATATACGGATGCTTGATGGAGCCGAAACTTGGCGCAGAGGGAGAATATTGCTGCAGATCCTGGAACAAGAAGGGTTTCATGAAGAACTCGAACAAACGCTGTTTCACCGCAAATTATC
>JARBJD010000782.1:0-16092 GCA_033064195.1 Blattamonas nauphoetae
ATAATTGGCAGAGCAACAGCTGGTAAGGTTGGATCGTACATGAATGGGAGAATCTTCATCTTCGTTGGACTCAAGCATTCTGCATCAATCTTTCGTGACCTTACTGTTCTTCACAACAATCAGAGAATCATTAGCACAACAAACAATGATGTCTCAGTAGGTCTCATCTACAATATGATCAAACCAAAGAGTCAATTGGAGGAATCAGCTTGTTATCACACATGGCAGAATGCATGGAATCATGATATGAATCGGTTGCTGGTGTTTATATTCCACTTTCCGGATTTTACGACGACGTCTGGAACAGGAGTGTTTCAAGACAAATCGATGTCCCAATTCGTGTGTCGTTAATCTTGAAGATCTTCTCATTTTCTCAGGGATGACTGACTATCAAAATGTCTCTTTGGTGATTTGAAATTGAGTGTGCATGACCAAGGGATGCGTTTGTTTGTTGTTCTGTGAATCCTGAACTTACTTTGAAAGATGCGCTATCATCACTCGTAACTGGAACAGCAGCACCAACGTTAAAGCAGCAATTCTCAATTGGTAACATCGTCCATATTTCCTAACCAATCTTGTCACCTCATGCGCGAAAACTTCGTTCAAATAGGTCAATCATTTCAGCCCAACCAACAGTTACAAAGGACATTGTGTTTGTTCAACAGCCAATGTCGTGACAACAGAACCAAATTTGTGGATCAGTACATCTCATTGAACGTCACAAACTATCGGATTGATGATGTGTATGCATGAGTGTTGGATTGCAGAAGATGGTGCGAGAAACTCATGGAGATGTATCAGAATCGTCAGGAACTATTCCAGCTGAAAGATCTCATTCTATCCATTTCAGGAAGACGCCAACGGCAACAGAGATTGATTGTACTCAGCAAATGGTTGTTGTGGAATGCAAAGGATATCATGCTTCTCTTCCGTCACTACGACAAGTCCTTGTTTCCACAACCCAATGCAGAAGAATATCCAAGTGACTTTACAAAACAGGTACTATCAGAACAACCGACAACAACTATTGGAGCTCGCTATCAGTTTGCATTATCAACTCTCAATCTCGATTCGTACCTTGCTGTTCAGATGATTTGGAGCGGTTCTGACGGATTCTCTTGTTGAAGAGAAACTCACTGGTGACGGAACATATCCAAATGAAACAATGACAAGAGTTCGTCCAGTTCATGACAATACTGGCTTCCTTCTGTGCTTCCCAACTCAACGTAGTGGTTGTCCAACGACTGCAATGATTCGATCAGTTCAAAGGAAATACTGCTGTCACTTTGAGATCGCATCCAATCTATCAAGGCAATCTTGACACATACTATAATGTATACAACCCAAGTCAAAGTGGTGGTGATATGACAACATTTTCACATCCTCCAGCACCGATTCTAGCTACAACTGCTACCACGTGGTGGGTCCTACGATACAGCAATGGTGAACCAAAAGTTGAGTACTATCCTAATCACACACTGAAAGCGTTGCACAAGATTTAGGAATTATTCCAAATTGAAATGACAAAGAAATAATGATATTGTATTTTTTATTTTCTATAAATGAGAAGTTTCAGATCTAATCAATCCAAACCAACATCGACATTAATTGAGCAAATCGAGTGCAATCATACTTGCCAAAACAATGGGATTCAGAACCTCACATCTACTCCATCCAAGAAGTGCATCCAACGAATCCACCTATGCCTTGCAGAATCGGAGATGAGATTGAAGTTCCATTGTGTTATGATGGTCATGATGTGACTGAGTTTGCGAAGAGTCATTTGCGAATTGATCTCACGATTACTGTTCCAAATTTTCATCAGGTTGGTGACTCGGGACCTTACGTCGGAATGCACGGAATGTTCTTTGGATATAAATCATCTTCAGATGCAATTCGAGACATGAGACTCGTCGACAGTCATGGAAACACATTGACACACTTCAGAATAATCATGTTCACGAATCATTTCTGTAGTCACAGGAAGAGAAAAACAATATGAAGCACTGTTACAGTTTGTGGGAAAATGTTCAGAGAATGGATCAGAGTGTGTGTGGATTCTACTATGTTCCAATCAATAGAGGTGTAAAAGAAATCACTGCGACAATTCCTTTAGTGATTCCATTTGTGAATCTCCTTCCACTGAGTACCTTTGACCAATATCAAATTCCATCTTTGGTAATTTACGTTTGAGATTTCATTTGACAACAGATTCACTTGTGTATTGTCCTATTCAAACTTCAACTGTCATTCGAAAATCAACCGAAGGTTCCGTGAAGTGTTTCCAGAAAAGACTTGACAACCCTTTCGGATCTATCCAACGCATTCTTGATGTCTGAGGGTGACTTTTCTCCGTAACACAGGAATTTACACAAATTGGAAATCCAGTTCTGAAAGTTAGCGATAAATACACTTATAAGGCACCTAGCACTGCCGTCGCAGAGATATTGACCAAAGAAGTCACCTGCACTGTTCTTTCTTCATCAGTTGATAAAGTCTCAACTATTTGTTACGGATATCAAATCACTGATGCAACAAAACAATCCCTCTTCAACATGTATTCAAAGACATTGTACGTCTTGAAAGCAGAAAGAATTGACACTCAATCATTTCAATCAAAAGCAACAGCAATGGGAGTGAGATCAAACATCAGTATCAAACTCAACAATCTCTTGAATCTAATGTGCTTATTCCCCGATAGACCAAATGAGTGTATAGTCTTCAGAAATCCTCATTATGTTGGTCACTTCGAAACAGGAAATAATTATCCCAATTTCCCAATGTCAACAATACAGGGTGGTCACCCAAAACTTGGTCGGGGTGACACTTCTTGGAACATGCTATTCCTAAGTCATTTCACTTGAATTTAGATGAGATACCTCATTTTGTCTTTGGTTAGCTCGTCGAATCCGAGTGTCACACATCTGAATCTCGAGAATGAGATGGGTGAGAGATGTCTCGACAGAAGAACTTTCCGAAAAGTGATAAAACTTATACAAACACAAAACTTGTATCTGAGTGTATTCCAATCCTGTTCAGAAATGTTGTCAGAACAAAACAGTTCCTGGGGTGAGAAAACTAAAAATGACTTTGATGGTCAAAATGAGTGTGCTATTGATAAAATTTGGTCAACCAAATCAAAATTCAGAATACAACAAAAGTTGAGAAGAGTACAAAATGCGACGGTTAGATGTACTCGCCTTGATTCTGAATTACCAGTTCACAGCGTCTGATCCAGTTTTCGAATACTCGGATTCTTTTTGCGGTGGTTTGCTCTGCCATGAATGAATCGATGTGTTTTTGAGTTCTTCGTCTGATTTGACTGTGATACCTTTCAGGCGCATCTTCATTTCTCCAAACAGCCAGAAATCGCACGGGGCGAGATCTGGACTGTAAGGAGGATGAGAAATTTTGGAAAATAGAGAGTCTCGAGAAATGTACGGACCAGCTTGGAGTTGTGGCAGGGCGCATTGTCCATATGAAGATACCGGACAAAATCGTTGATGTCAAATGTGTCTTGCAAAAGAATCTCTGTTTCCATTTCGTCCAAAATCTCGTTCACGAACACTTGAGCAGTAATTCCTTTCCCTCTGGGGATCATTCGAAGGAAAGTGAAATCAATTCCAAAACGCCACCAACATCGTCTTCCCGCTGCCGATGTTGATTCGCTCTCTCACCGGTCGAGGGTCGTTTGGGTGAAGCCAAACGAAAGAATGAGGGTTTGTCCATTTGATCCAACTCTCATCTCCCGTGATCAGATACTTCCATCCTTTTCGTTTCTCTTTGTTGAGAGTGAGTAGTAGATCCTGTGCCAGCTGAATGCGATTGGTTTTGAGAGTCTGTCAGAAGATGAGGGACCCATCTAGTGTAGCGTCGGACTAAGCCAAAATGTCCGAGAAGACATTTTTGATTGTTTGTGGATGAAAACCAGTAATTCTCCACATCGCTCGCAGAGATAATGAAGTGTCTTCAGCTAAAATTTGAGAAAGGGCGTTGATTAGAGTGAGGTTGCTTCTGACGTGATTGGGAACCTTTCCAGTAACTGAAAAGTGCCGTTCTCCAAGTCCTTCATAACTTTTCTGCAGGTTTCCAAGCACGGTTTATCGTCTGGGTAGTAGGATGCAAGCAGAGAATGAGCTTCTTTGTAATGAAGCTGCATTCTCCAGCAAAATTCTATTAAAGTCCGATCTCGAATACGAAATTCAGTTGAGGACATATGATGGGAAGGATCAAACCACAAAGTCTAAGTTGAACCATTTTTTCAAAAATGAAAAACAAGCATAGAATGCAAAATGATGAAATGAACAGTCACAAAAAGAATCAAACCATGATTCCTGTTGAAACGCGAGAAAATGTCCGACCAAGTTTTGGGTGACCACCCTGTATCACCAGAGTTTTATCAAATGATGATGGTGAATGGTGATTTCATTGGTTGTTCCGCAACGGAAGAGTTTGAGAATTCAATTTGTTCAACTCGTGTGTTTGACTATAAAGGAAAGGATTACAAGAGAACAAAACCAGTAACAGATGCAACTTGTTTTACTTTCATGGTTCCAACAGATCGAAGTGAAATCGCTGGTGGTGAAGAAGGTATTTCGACAGCAGAATCAGTCAATATTGTATTCAGAGGAACACCAATCAATCAGGGTGAACTGGATCCATATTTCACATCAACTCCAGAAGGTCCTCCTCCACCAATTCTAGCACTACATCAAGCGACATACTGGCTGTTCTGGATTGAAAATGGACAACCACGAGTGCGATATGTCATTGATCGTCGTCTCCAAGAAGCATATGAAGAAGTGAAGAGAGGTTATTAATGCTTTGCATTTCTAAGATGACGAAGTCATATTTCTAAATCGAACAAATATTATATTTTATTTTGTAGAAAACACAAATGGTGAAACGCTATTTCTCAATTCAGAATTCTCACACTGCTCAACTCCTCCTGATTTTACCAATTCTCGAAACCAAAAATATGTTCATTTCCTCGACTGTAAACTCATTCATGTGAAGGAAGAGATTACTGGTTCAACAATAGTGATTTCAAAGGATATTCCACAGCACATCACAATCCATGGTGATTGGATTCAGACTGATGCATTCAATGATTCATTTGTTGCTTTCTGTAACGAACAGATTGCGAAGCGAAAGAAGTGGGAATTAAGTACTCGACAGTCCATAGTGAAGATCTGGTTTAAAGACAGTTCTGGTGAATCAATTGAGATGGAAACAACCGAGACCATCAATGGAAAAATAATCAATGAGTACTATGAATTTCTGGTTGATCTCATGTTGGAGTATTAATGCTTCGCATTTCTATGATGACGGAGTCATTTTACTAGTCATTGTTTCGATCAGGGAATTATATTTTGAATGAGTTCATATATGAGTGTCTGTTGTTGTCCGACAATGCTACTCAGTTCCTGAATGGCTTTGATACAGAAGCAAGAGAGTTCAGCATAATCAACTTGAAGACAATCTGGATTGGAATCATTCACGACTTCAGGAAATATTTCTTGGATCTGTTGAGCAATCACTCCAATGTGTTTCTTCTCACTTTCCTTCTTCAGACATTCACATTTCTCTTTGCAGTTCTTCAAGTGTTCTTCATCCGTCTCATTTTCAATTTGTTTTGTCACTTTGTTGATCTTTGAGTCGAATGTGTTGAATTGGTAGCGAACAATTTCGACTTTGTTCAGTTGTTCAAGAACATCGGGGTACGGTTCAATATTTCTTTTCACTCTTCTGTCTGACAACTGAGAAAAACTTCCTGTTGTGGATATTGAAAACACTCCTGAACCAGTATCCTCATCGTAGTAATACAAAGCTGGTGAGTCACAGGGAGACCACATAATTATGCCATCACCATTGAACTGAATTCCTGAAGTTTCTGAAAGCGATTGTGAAATTGAAATGCCAGACTTAAATGTTGAAGCTGGATATGTTCCAGGATACTTCGGAAGTGATCCCTCTGATATGTTCCACTTCGCTCCATTCACATTGATCAATCCTCCAATTTCTGGTGTTGTAATACCAGCTGAACAAGTGATTGATCCATTTGTGCTCACTACTTTCTGAATTAAGGATATCGCTGTCTTGTGTGCTTCTGTTGTCTTCTGAAGTGAGTCAATCACTGCCGAATTCTCGTTGGTTGTTGAGAGATTACGATCAATCATTTTCTCAATCATTTGTGAATTGTATTTTTGTCGATTCATTTTGGTTGCTCTTTCATTGAAAATAAAAGTTCAACTCCCTCATGAACATACGTCACCAGAACATTATTTCTGACATACTCAGAGACTAGCGAACAGTTCTCTTCTCTCATTGATTCAATTAATGCTTGTTCTGAATATACTCGACGTCTTTCCTTGTACATCGCAGTTGGATTCATTTAATACAAATTAAAAATTCAAAATAAATTTTCAATCGTTGTTTAATCATTTGTGACTTTCCGAGACTTCGATCCTCTCATCGATGGGTTCGATCAGTCTTGTTTGATCAGAGAAAGTACTTCAATGGGACACGATCCTCTCTTCTCATTCCTGAATGCTCTTTACTGTTTCGTTTAGGTGTGTTTCACTTTCTACTATCTCATTTGTTCTCTCTTCTTTTTTTTCTCTTCATTCTCGTTCTCGATCCTTCACTTTTTTCTTCTCCTCTCGTTCAGGTACACTATTATGTCTTATCTTCAGAGATTTCTTTTCTGACTTGTTTTGAACAGGTTTGCTCCATTTTTGAATTCATTCTTTCATAAAACTCTTTTTTGTACCTTCTCTGATCGAACCGAAAAGTGACCTTCAGATCTGGTCGACCGTCGCTTCTTATCTCTCAAATGGATGTTTCCCTTCTGACAAACAACTTGTATGTTCTTCTTTTACTTTCATCTCTTTTTAAATTTCTTTTCTGACCTCTCACCAACTGATCCTCTCGACGTCGATGAACTATCGCGTCTTACTTTTCGAAAGTGACTTTCACCGAAGAATTTTTACTTGTTTGTTCTCTTTTTTGTTTAATCTTTTCCTAAGACTCATTCTTGTACCGTCATTTTCACATCACTTTTTGTCTTCTCTTTTTCTCTCTCCACTTCACTCTTGGATTTTCATTGTCACTTCATTCTTATTTTCTCTTCATTGTCTCTCACTTTTTTCAAAAATTAAAGTTGAACATGAGTTCTAAAATTTTTGATCAACTTTTTGGTGCTCGAAATTTGGGTGATTCTAAATGAAATGTTACTTTACACTATGGTGCGTTACAAAAAATTAAAAATTGCACAATTTGCATTCATCTGCTTTCAGGACTGAAAAGTGCTAAATTTTGTAGATTTTGCTTTGATCGCGTTCGATTGAGCTCTTATAGGATCTGGACATTTTATCACTTTTTTTTCTTCACAACGTTTCAGAAATCAAAGAGGTGGTGGTAAACGACATAAAAAAACGGATTTGTGAGAGAAATGCGAATTGAAAACATATATCATCCAAAAAACCGTGAAAAGCTTATTTTGGATATCTCACTTCAAACATAAAAGATCTCTATGAAATTTCTGGTGTGTGTCAGAATGGCGTGTTTGTGACGTGGAAATGAAGGAACGACACTTTTAATGGTTTGCTACAGAGGAGGGAGGCAGATCAGAAAACGCAAGTTCACTGTGAGAAGAGAAGAACGAGACTACCAGATCTGAATGATACAGCTGAAGGAAAAGAGATGAAAAAACTCGAAATCACAATAAAACATAGAGATGTCAAGTGTCATTGATAGATCTGAGTTGAAATAAAACGGACTTGGAAAGCGAAGATGAGAATATATACACTGTTCAAACGATGGAGGTCAGCTTCAAATGATGTGTTAGAACGAGGTACTTGTACAATTTTGGGGGAACGTGTTAGTTTGAGCGAAGAAGGATCGCTGAAAGAAGAAATCAGACGGAAAAGATTGGATGAAGAGTCAGAAAAATGGAAAACACCTTAATCATGTCGAATGAAGGAGAATATGAGCGCTCTGAAAATTGTATTGAGTTTCTGCTCATATGACAGAAGAAAATACGCGGGTAACAATTCATTTAGAATCACCCATTTCTCGATCGATCGTCGATTTTGATTCAGAAGGTACGCCGCTTTGTTTTACTTTCTATTGACCTTGAATTCATGTTCTCCCTCTTTTGGCTTTTTCATTTGTTCTCTTCTCTTTTCATAAAACATTCTCTTGGACCTAATTTGGCTCTTTTTCTGTCTTCTCAGTTCTGGTACAGTACAGTGTTTTATCGTCTAGTTAATGTGGATCTGACTTGAGATTAACAGGTTTGTTCACTTTTTCAGCTCATTCTTTCCTAAAAAGCATTGTTGTACCAGATCGAAACGATCAAAACAGTCACCTTCGAATTGGGTACACGATCGCGCTTTATCGTTCGCTGTATGTTGAATTACGGAGATGAACCTGGTGTGATCACGTTTTATTATTTGTTCACTTTTTAATTCCCATAGTTAACTTGATATCAATGATCCTCACATCTTAGGTACGGTATGGTGTTTTAGACTTCGAAAGAATGTGTCACTGAAGGATTGAAACTGGTATCCTCTGTTTCCACATTCATTCTTTCTTAAAATCAATTTGTGTACCAGATAAAGTGGACTGAAGAGTGACCATCCAATCGAGTGAAGCGTTGCTGTTTATGGTCGCAAAGGATGTCTCACAACTGGAACCAAACTGGTATTCTCTTGTTTTTTATTTATCTAATTCTAAAATTCAATTATGAACACAATAGAAACAATCCACAGCGTCCGCTCGATATCAATTCTCCAATTATGTTTTAAGATTCACAAGTATGTTTTCTAAACTCAGTTCACATTGATTAGGCGACATTGGTTTCGTTCGCGCATAAAAGTCATTTTGTGACCTCGATCTCTTCATTTTTACTCTTCTCGTTTCTTTCATTCCTCACTTCACTTTAGTGTTTGATTGCCACTTCATTCAGTTTTGTTTGCTCTTTGTTTGTGAAATTTCGATTCACGCGATCATAAAACTCATTTCTGAACCAGGATCTCTTCATTTTTGATCGTCTCATTTCTTTCGTCCCTCACTTCACTTTATCGCTTAATTATCACTTCATTCACTATTGTTTGTTCTTTTTATCCTAAATTTCGATGAACGCGTTCATAAAACACATTAGTGTACCTCAATTCTCACTTCATCCATTTCACCATTCACTATCATACTTGCTCACTTCATTGTACCTTGTTTCAATCTCTTTTTGTCAAATTAAGCAAAAAAGTCAAAAACAATGAAGACATAATGATGTGCGCGTGAGGTGTGAACGACGGAAAAAAGGGTTGTGAAATGAGGTAAATGAGAGTGTCTTATGAACGGATAAGTGGTGAAATGGAACAAAGAAGATGAGTGATACAATGTGCTGAAATGAGTTTTTGTTAAAACAAACATACGGACAAGATATGGGGAAAAAGACGTAAAATCAACTTTATAGAAAAAGTACCGAACAAAAGTGTTAAAAAATTCAGCCACTCCCTCCTCAGAACGTGAGAAAGGGAGGATGATATGTGAAAACACATACAAAAATGACGGTGACTGAAAGTGAGGTGAAAATGTGGTGAATCAAAGGTGTGTGCAAAAAGAGGACTAATGAAGTGGGAAAACAGGAAATCTCAAAAAGCGTCGCTAGGACGCGAATGCGAAGAATTTAGAAGATCTAACGTTAAAAATGAAAATTGGCAAAAAGTGTCCGAAGGATCGTGACGTGAAAAGGTTCATACCTAAAGTCGCCAGAAGGCGTTCTTATCCAATCTAACACAAAAGGCGTCATAAGAGGACGATTCCTGAGCGAAAGATGATGGAAGACAGGGTCCATACCTTATCTCGAAAATTTCGACTCGTAAAATCCTCAATGGGTCGGATCAAACTTTTTCCAAAAGTGTTTTTATCGCGAATCTCACCTTTCAAAATCGATTTTGTAATTTTAGAAGATGTTTGAGGTGAATTTGAGACATAAAGGAGTGGTTAGTAGCGAAATCTGAAAATCGACTTTTGGTCCATTTTTGACCACTGTTCGGTACGTAGCTCCACGAATTCTCAACCGATTTTCATCGGGATTGTTTTGATCGACGACTCACATCGTCCTCGACATTTTAGAATTATTTTCGATTTTTCGAAGTGGTTCTCAAGTTGGATTCACTTTGTTCGAGTTCAAAAGTGAAAAACATCGAAAAAGTGACAACATTTTTGGAATATATCAAAATTTGCTTCAAAATTGACGCTTAAAATGAGGTCAAAATATTGGACATATTTTGGAATTTAGGTCAAATATTGGCATCATTGAAATGGCCTAAATTCCTTTTAATACAAGATTTAGAAATGGTCAATCGGAATTGACTTTCGTTTCTGATTTCAACGACTATTTTTATGATGTTAAGTTGTCCTGTCCTCCTCACTTTCTGTCCGTCCTCCTCTTTTCTTGTCCGATTCTGAAATTGAAAGAAAATTGAAAATTTTGGATATTTCCAGTGATAAAAGTGCATTTTAGGATCGAATTTGGCTTGATTTTGCAAAAAACGTGAAAATCAACGAAGTCGATCCAACAAATCACATTGAGGGTTGATCACGGATCGAATCTTCTCGAATACTTTTGTTTCCGATGAAATGTTGCGAAATACAGAATACGAAAGAAGTTAGAAGGAAGTGGACGGAGTAGTGATGAAACAAGCACTCTTCTTCGCCTTCGCACAACTACCTCAGGTTGGGTCGGAACAAATGGAAGAAAATGAGTGAAGATACTGCGGAATTCATCCGGTTAGCGTAGAAACCCGAGGGAACAGCTTGACGTTGGCGAAATTTGATTTGAAATGAAGTGAGAGATGAAGCAATCGATATATTAAGAATTGAGTGTGTGAATGGGAGTGGAACGCGCGATCGTGAAGAGGAGGGAGTGTGCGTTCGTGTAGAGCAGGGAGTGTGCGATCGTGGAAACAAGGAGTGCGCGATCGTGGAGATGAGGGACGGAAGATCGTGAAGAGGAGGGACGGAAGATCGTGAAGAGGAGGGACGGAAGATCGTGAAGAGGAGGGAGTGTGCGTTCGTGGAGAGCAGGGAGTGTGCGATCGTGGAAACAAGGAGTGCGCGATCGTGGAGATGAGGGACGGAAGATCGTGGAGAGGAGGGAGTGTGCGATCGTGGAGAGCAGGGAGTGTGCGATCGTGGAAACAAGGAGTGCGCGATCGTGGAGATGAGGGACGGAAGATCGTGAAGAGGAGGGAGTGTGCGATCGTGGAGAGCAGGGAGTGCGCGATCGTGGAAACAAGGAGTGCGCGATCGTGGAGAGCAGGGAGTGTGCGATCGTGGAGAGGGAGGGAGTGTGCGATCGTGTAGAGCAGGGACGCGCGATCGTGGAGAGCAGGGAGTGTGCGATCGTGGAGAGGAGGGAGTGTGCGATCGTGGAGAGGAGGGACGGAAGATCGTGAAGAGGAGGAGTGGGCGATCGAGGAGAGGAAGGACGGGAGATCGTGGAGAGTGAAAGTTCCTGTCGGCATTCCGAGTCCACTCTGAGTGTATCTCACGTAGTCAGGACTACTGTGTCGAGAGTGGTTGTGAAGCGCGTCAGTGATGGCCTGTCCGGTGAAGTGAACGACAGTACCATCAGAACGAGGTGATTGGGCTAAGGTGACCACTGTTGAGGGTGAGGACGCATGTTGAGAGGAATATTGAATGAGTTGATGATTGAATCGAAGGATCGACGATGAATTCGTCGGATGTGCACTTCACTGAGAGCAGATTGTGTGTCAAGCTCTGGAAAATCGAAGATGAGGAAGCGAGAAAAGGGTGGCGATCATCCTTCCTTCGACGGCCGATTCTGCGAATCTCTGAAGAGTCGCTGTGGCCTCGTCGAGAAGATTATACAAGATCCTGCTGGTGATGGCGTTTTGTGTTGGATGAGGGATCAGCGTACTGTCCAGTCTGTCCTCGTCAACGATCAGGTAATTCTCGGCAATTGTCGTGGAGTCACAGTTCGTGATTCTTGTTGCGAACAACGACGAGCACCCTGGGTTCTGGAGCACGAACTCCATCCCTTTTGAAGAGTCGATTCCTCTGAATATCACGCTGTCCAGAACGAGCCCGGAGCTGTCTGCGAGGCGCATGGCACAACTCACCTCGCCTTCAGAGGGAGGACGGCAGCAGTCCATGAAGAGTATGAGGCAGAGACTGGCTGGAAAACCGAGCCTGAGATGGAAAGAGAGGAAGGGCCGGAGAGTGTCGCACTTCCATCAAACTGCGCTGAACACGCCATGAACAAACAGCGACTGAACGTGATGTGGTTTTGAACGATGCCGTTGATTTCTGGATGATTCTGTTGAAGGAGGCGGCAAAGGGGTGAAGGAGACGTTCGAGCAGACGAGGGATTCTCCGTTGTTGAGTCCACACACCCTGTTCCACTAAGTTGGTTCGAGCTCATTGTGTCAGGAGGCGGGAAGAGAGGAGAGATGAGTCAACTGTGAGTTGAGTCGGTACGACTTGATTCTGTTCTGTCGAAAGTGTCCTGGGGAGAGAGGAGAGGACCAGTTCCAAGAACGAGGCTGGTGACGTGAATGAGGAGACCGGAGCAGCTGACAGAAGCTGCACTGTTTATCTCAGAGCAGGGTGGTTGGGCGGAGGAGAATTTGCGGATTGGGGAAAAGGCAATCAGTGGAAGGAGTGTCCGAAGTTCACTCGATCTGGGAACAACGTCAATGAAAGAAATTGAACATCCATCGTTCACCTCAGAACAGACAAGCATAAATGGGGAACATGCAGGATTTGAGATGATCATGCTTGACGAAATGACCACGTTGGAGTTCGAGAGTTGTCCGTTCGAAAGAAACATCCCTCGACAATCAATTATCATCCATGAAACATAAATCGAACAATTTGAGAAGATAAATATGAATTTGATCGTTTCTTCATGGTAGTTTGCTTTGTTTTTCCACGTCCGAGATTCATGTTGACGAGCTTCGTCCACCAACCATGTAGAATAGATTCTTGTTTCTTTTCCTCGAAGATTCATCGTCGTTGATGAGACTAGGTACTGATGCGCATGATATTTATCGTATTTTAAATCGAGTATGCGGTGAAATCCGTCTTGATCGCCATTTTCTCGTGTCGGCTTCTCTTCAATCGCAAGTCAGAGCAGAATGATGAAATATCGTCAGAGTCGCACTTGGTGGTTTGTTTCGGAAGTTGATCGAGAAAAAGTGAGTCATCCGCCTAATCATCGGAGGCTGGTTGTAAATTGGCTGCCCACGTTCGTTCCGCAATTCTTTGCATGAATAAGACCCGCTCAACACATCATTTCCCGTGTGTACGATGAGGGAATCTGTTTCATTCTGTGGCAGTAGCCTATTTTCGGAGAGCGGCACGTTCAGATCCTCCTTCCGTTTGGCTTCGATACAGTTCTCGATTGTGAGTGAGTCGGAGATTGTGTCAAATCTGAAGAGGTGATTGGTTCCTTCAAATCACGTTCTGACAAAGAGAAAGGCGGAGTTATGGACAGTGTCGGGAACGGGATGTCCTTGAAGTTCTCCGTGTTGTTCGGAAGAACAGAGGAGGTATGTGGTTCGGCTAATTGATGAAAATGAGTATAGAAACAATAAAGATGCATACTGATGTTGGGAGTTTTTCCTATTTCATTTCTTTCTGTTTATTTCAGATTGTTACACGATCAAGTCATCTATGTCGGATAAATGATGAGAAACATGGGAAGAAGAGGGTAATAACAGCGGAGATACATACTGATGGAGTGATTTTTCACCAGATTAATTCGATACGATATCAATGACAAGAAGAAGAGGAGTCAATTCTGGGTCAAGTGGTTTTTCACGAATTTGGATTCAACACAGACAAAATTGATTTAGAACCCGACAATAGAAGGGTTGAATGTAGAACGGAAGTCAAATTGCGGAATGAGAGGTCCTGAAAGAAAAGAGATGACGAAGACAACTCATCGTGGGGAAGAGGATCGGGACAAATCGGACATGTCCGATTTGTCCGATTTGTCCTCTTTTGAGATAAGTGCAGAAGTTGGATGAACTAATTGAGAGAAAGTTCCAGTGTGAATATAAGGTGCTTGTCCGATTTGTCCTCCTCTTTGTCCTCTCTTGGGCCGATCGTCCTCTAAACTCCTAATTAGGAGTTTAGGAGACAGAGCCCCTACGGCTCGTGATTCACCACCAAACTGATTTTCACACATATTAACGCCCTTTTTAATGTCATACGATGGATATGATCGAATATTGAAGGATCAAGTCTGCTATATAGTCAGAAAATTCCATGAAAAAGTGCCGGGTGAAGAAACTTCTTTTCAGACATTTTGAAGCATTCTCTGGCATTGAACAGGTCCGAATAGAGACAAAGAGTGTTTGAAGAACAGAGAAGGTGAATTCAGATGAAATGGAGGAAAACAAAGCTGATTTTCCGAGGAGGACAGGACCCTGTCCTCTGTCCTCAAGATTTTGTCCTTCGTCCGTCCTCTTAACATCATAAGACTATTTCAATCTGGTTCCCAAATCGTCTACTATACTACTTATGGAGCATTTGATTTTTCTCTCAGAATCAGCAATCAACAAGACCTGCTGTAAGGAGACGATCAAACAGGCATTTGGGCGAGGCGGAATCCTCAGAGACAGCTCCAAAGAACCCCCGAAGGTTCACTCTTACCTGAAGTGTTTGCTGACAACTCCAAAATGCGGACGTGGAAGCTTTCTTATCAGCAGCTCCAGGGAGAAGAGTAACACAAAAAGAAAAACAAAGTCGTTTGGTCGATTGACAATGACCGATTCCACCTCAGACATTGATTATGACGGTGAAGACTCTTCGGAGTGAAGTCCTTCAATTCACAAAGTTTCTTGTTTCCTCTCTTTCTACTTTTTCTAGAAACCGCGACTGAAGAATATGACATGACGTGACGAGCATTAGGAATTAGTAGGAAGTAGGAGTCACTGTAGAAGTATCAAAATCCTTTTATTTCATCTCAAATCATGTCAACTGTTCACTTTTGTTTGTTCAAAGCTTCATCAACCCAGAACTCCTCCATAATCGTCACGGGAACCTTTCATTAATCGACTGCACGAACGACATCTCAAATGATGGGGAGTCAGATCTTTCATGCTCAAAAGAGAATTGTAATGCATCCCAAAGAACTTACACTACCTCCCTCCATAGCATCCCTAAAACTCAGCTTCCTGAACCACCGTCCTTTTCACCACCTGATCCATCAACGCTCTTGAGACCAACCAGCTCTCGAAAAGCTGTATCGAGACATGCGCAAAGCATCTCATCACTGCCAAGACTTCCTCTTCCATCCGCTTTTCCACCAGATGAACGCGTTATGGATATCTCCAAGCCGACAGTTGTGGCCAGACGTGAAGCCACAAAACAGATCATAAAACCTCAGAAAACGTTCGACACCACAACTCTTTCTCAAACCATTCCGATTATCGAATCGGAAGCAAAAAGTCCACCGGACGAATTGCCGCAAAGAAAGCCAAAATACCGTCTCAAAATCCATCGCTCCACGCAAACACCAAAAGTGAAAAGACAACAACCAAACCCAGAATCTCTAACAGCTTCTTCAAAGAAACAACAGGAGAATCAGTTGCATGGAATTTCGATGATATTTTTGCTTTCGAGCCTCCTTGGAGCCTTCTTGGGGGTGGACGAGCGATGTGTTCGAATCTGCCAGAACTATCGAGAAATCGCCACGGATCCTCTCTCAAATCGTCTTTTCAGCAGTCTGGAAAGATTCCTGTGGAAATTTCGCTTCTTTCGCCCTATATCGATGTGACACTCGTGATTCCAAGAAACGTGAATCGATACGTCAATTCGGCGTTTCAGTACCACTCTCTGAAGGAAAGGCAGAAAATAGAAAATACCGACGTGCGTTGTATCTCATTTGTGGGTTTCTAGGGACCAGCCATCGACGATGAAGAACAGAACGAACAATCCGATTCTGAATCTTCTCTCCCAGGCCACCACCGAGGCAACTCGCTCCTGAATCACCTATCTCGGCTCTGTCAGAACAACCCGCTCCTGAGTCTTCTATCTCTCAGCTCCGACCGA
>JARBJD010000783.1:0-7500 GCA_033064195.1 Blattamonas nauphoetae
CTTCCTTCCATTCCTTCCTTCTTCCATTCCTTCCTTCTTCCTTCCTTCTTCCTTCCTTCCTTCCTTCCTTCTTCCATTCCTTCCTTCCTTTCCTTCTTCCTTCTTCCATTCTTCCATTCCTTCCTTCTTCCTTCCTTCCATTCCATTCCATTCCTTCCTTCCTTCCTTCCATTCCTTCCTTCCTTTCTTCTTCTTCCTTCCTTCCTTCTTCCTTCCATTCCTTCCTTCCTTCCTTCCTTCCTTCCTTCCTTCCTTCCTTCTTCCTTCCATTCTTCTTTCTCCTTCTTCCTTCTTCTTTCTTCCTTCTTCTTCCTTCTTCTTCTTCCTTCTTCTTCCTTATTCCTTCCTTCTTCCTTCCTTCCATTCCATTCCTTCCATTCCTTCCTTCTTCCTTCTTCCTTCCATTCCATTCTTCCATTCCATTCCATTCCTTCCTTCTTCCATTCCATTCCTTCCTTCCATTCCTTCCTTCCATTCCTTCCTTCTTCCTTCCATTCCTTCCTTCCTTCCTTCCTTCTTCCTTCCTTCCTTCCTTCCTTCCTTCCTTCCTTCTTCCATTCCTTCCTTCTTCCTTCCTTCCTTCTTCCTTCCTTCCTTCCTTCCTTCCATTCCTTCCTTCCTTCCTTCTTCCTTCCTTCCTTCCTTCCTTCCTTCCTTCTTCCTTCCTTCCTTCCTTCCTTCCTTCCATTCCTTCCTTCCTTCTTCCTTCCTTCCATTCCTTCCATTCCTTCTTCCTTCCTTCCTTCCTTCCTTCCTTCCTTCCTTCCTTCTTCCTTCTTCTTCTTCTTCCTTCCTTCCTTCTTCTTCCTTCTTCCTTCCTTCCTTCCTTCCTTCTTCTTCCTTCCTTCCTTCCTCCTTCCTTCCTTCCTTCCTTCCTTCCTTCCTTCCTTCCTTCCTTCCTTCCATTCTTCTTCTTCCTTCCTTCCTTCCTTCCATTCCTTCTTCCTTCTTCTTCCTTCCTTCCTTCCTTCCTTCCTTCCTTCCTTCCTTCCTTCCTTCTTCCTTCCTTCCTTCTTCCTTCCTTCCTTCCTTCCATTCCTTCCTTCCTTCCATTCCTTCCTTCTTCCTTCCTTCCTTCCTTCTTCCTTCCTTCCTTCCTTCCATTCCATTCCTTCCTTCTTCCTTCTTCCTTCCTTCCATTCCTTCCTTCCTTCCTTCCATTCCTTCTTCTCCTTCTTCCTTCCTTCCTTCCATTCCTTCCTTCCTTCCTTCCTTCCTTCCATTCCATTCCTTCCATTCCATTCCTTCTTCCATTCCTTCTTCCTTCCTTCTTCCTTCCATTCCTTCCATTCCTTCCATTCCATTCCTTCCATTCCATTCTTCCATTCCTTTCTTCCATTCCATTCCTTCCTTCCTTCCTTCCTTCTTCCTTCCATTCCTTCTTCCTTCTTCCTTCCATTCCTTCCTTCTTCCTTCCATTCTTCCTTCCATTCTTCTTCCTTCCATTCCTTCTTCCATTCTTCCTTCCTTCTTCCATTCTTCTTCTTCCTTCCATTCCATTCCTTCCTTCCTTCCATTCTTCCTTCCATTCCTTCTTCCTTCCATTCCTTCCATTCCATTCCTTCTTCTTCCTTCTTCCTTCCTTCCTTCCTTCCTTCCTTCTTCCTTCTTCCATTCCTTCCATTCCATTCCTTCCTTCTTCTTCCTTCCTTCCTTCCATTCCTTCTTCCTTCCTTCCTTCCTTCCTTCTTCCTTCCATTCTTCCTTCTTCCATTCCTTCCTTCCTTCCATTCCATTCCTTCCATTCCATTCCTTCCTTCCTTCTTTCTTCCTTCCTTCCTTCCATTCCATTCCTTCCTTCCTTCCTTCCTTCTTCCATTCTTCCTTCCTTCCTTCCTTCCATTCCTTCCTTCTTCTTCCTTCCATTCCTTCTTCCTTCTTCCTTCCTTCCTTCCTTCTTCCTTCCTTCCTTCCTTCCTTCCTTCTTCCTTCTTTCTTCTTCTTCCTTCCTTCCTTCCTTCTTCCTTCCTTCCATTCCTTCCTTCTTCCTTCTTCCTTCCTTCCTTCCTTCCTTCCTTCCTTCCTTCCTTCCTTCTTCCTTCCTTCCTTCTTCCTTCCTTCCTTCCATTCCTTCCTTCCTTCTTCCTTCCTTCTTCTTCCATTCCTTCCTTCCTTCCTTCTTCTTCCTTCTTCCTTCCTTCCTTCCTTCCTTCCTTCCTTCCTTCCTTCCTTCTTCCTTCCTTCCTTCTTCCTTCTTCCTTCTTCCTTCCATTCCTTCCTTCTTCTTCCTTCTTCTTCCTTCCTTCCTTCTTCCTTCCTTCCTTCTTCCTTCCTTCTTCCTTCCTTCCTTCCTTCCTTCCTTCCTTCCTTCCTTCTTCCTTCCTTCCTTCCTTCCTTCCTTCTTCCTTCCTTCTTCTTCCTTCCTTCCTTCCTCCTTCCTTCCTTCCTTCTTCTTCCTTCCTTCCTTCCATTCCTTCCTTCCTTCTTCCTTCCTTCCTTCCTTCCTTCCTTCCTTCCTTCCATTCCTTCCTTCCTTCCTTCCTTCCTTCTTCCTTCTTCTTCCTTCCTTCCTTCCTTCCTTCCTTCCATTCCTTCCTTTCCTTCCTTCCTTCCTTCTTCTTCTTCTTCCTTCCTTCCTTCCTTCCTTCCTTCCTTCCTTCCTTCCTTCTTCCTTCTTCTTCCTTCCATTCCTTCCTTCTTCCTTCCTTCTTCCTTCTTCCTTCCTTCCTTCTTCCTTCTTCCTTCCTTCTTCCTTCCTTCCATTCCATTCCATTCCTTCTTCTTCCTTCTTCCTTCCTTCCTTCCTTCCATTCCTTCTTCCTTCCTTCCATTCCTTCCTTCCTTCCTTCTTCCTTCTTCCATTCCTTCTTCTTCTTCTTCCTTCCATTCCTTCTTCCTTCTTTTCTTCCTTCCTTCCTTCTTCCTTCCTTCCTTCCTTCCTTCCTTCCTTCCTTCCTTCCTTCCTTCCTTCTTCCTTCCTTCTTCCTTCTTCCTTCTTCTTCCTTCCTTCCTTCTTCCTTCCTTCCTTCCTTCCTTCCTTCCTTCCTTCCTTCCTTCCTTCCTTCCTTCCTTCCTTCCTTCCTTCTTCCTTCCTTCCTTCCTTCCATTCCTTCCTTCCTTCCTTCCATTCCATTCCTTCCTTCCTTCCTTCCTTCCTTCCTTCTTCCATTCCTTCCATTCCATTCCATTCCTTCCATTCCTTCCATTCCATTCCTTCTTCTTCCTTCCATTCCATTCCTTCCATTCCTTCCTTCCTTCCTTCCTTCCTTCCTTCCTTCCATTCCTTCCTTCTTCTTCCATTCCTTCCTTCCATTCCTTCCTTCCTTCCATTCCTTCCATTCCTTCCTTCCTTCCTTCCTTCCTTCTTCCTTCCTTCCTTCCTTCCTTCTTCCTTCCTTCCATTCCATTCCTTCCTTCCTTCCTTCCTTCCTTCCTTCCTTCCTTCCTTCCTTCCTTCCATTCCTTCCTTCCTTCCTTCCATTCCTTCCTTCTTCCTTCCTTCCTTCCTTCCTTCCTTCTTCCTTCCTTCCTTCTTCTTCCATTCCTTCCATTCCTTCCTTCCTTCCTTCTTCCTTCCTTCCTTCCTTCCATTCCTTCCTTCCTTCCTTCCTTCCTTCCTTCCTTCCATTCTTCCTTCCTTCCTTCCTTCCATTCCTTCCTTCCTTCCATTCCATTCCTTCCTTCTTCCTTCCATTCCTTCCTTCCTTCTTCTTCCATTCCATTCCATTCCATTCCTTCCTTCCTTCTTCTTCCTTCTTCCTTCCTTCCATTCCTTCCTTCTTCTTCCTTCCTTCCTTCCTTCCTTCCTTCCTTCCTTCTTCCTTCCTTCCATTCCTTCCTTCCTTCCTTCCTTCCTTCTTCCTTCCTTCCTTCCTTCCATTCCTTCCTTCCTTCCTTCTTCCTTCCATTCCTTCCTTCCTTCCTTCCTTCCTTCCTTCCTTCCTTCCTTCTTCTTCCTTCCTTCCATTCCTTCTTCTTCCTTCCTTCCTTCCTTCTTCCTTCCTTCTTCTTCCTTCCTTCTTCTTCCTTCCTTCCTTCCTTCCTTCCTTCCTTCCTTCCTTCCTTCTTCTTCCTTCCTTCTTCTTCCTTCCTTCTTCCTTCCTTCCTTCCTTCCATTCCTTCCTTCTTCCTTCCTTCTTCCTTCCATTCCTTCCTTCCTTCCTTCCTTCCTTCTTCCATTCCATTCCTTCCTTCCATTCCTTCCATTCCATTCCATTCCTTCCTTCCATTCCATTCCTTCCTTCCTTCTTCCTTCCTTCCTTCCTTCCTTCCATTCCATTCCTTCCTTCTTCTTCCTTCCTTCTTCCTTCCTTCCTTCCTTCCTTCTTCCATTCCTTCCTTCCTTCCTTCCTTCCTTCCTTCCTTCCTTCTTCCTTCCATTCCTTCCTTCCTTCCTTCCTTCCTTCCTTCCTTCCATTCCTTCCATTCCTTCCTTCCTTCCTTCCTTCCTTCCTTCTTCCTTCCTTCCTTCCTTCCTTCCTTCCTTCCATTCCTTCCATTCCTTCCTTCCTTCCTTCCTTCTTCTTCTTCCTTCCTTCCTTCCTTCCTTCCTTCTTCCTTCCTTCCTTCCATTCCTTCCTTCCTTCCTTCCTTCCTTCTTCCTTCCTTCCTTCCATTCCTTCCTTCCTTCCTTCCTTCCTTCCTTCCTTCCTTCCTTCCTTCCTTCCATTCCTTCTTCCTTCCTTCCATTCCTTCCTTCCTTCCTTCCTTCCTTCCTTCCTTCCTTCCTTCCTTCCTTCCTTCCTTCTTCCTTCCTTCCTTCCTTCCTTCCTTCCTTCCTTCCTTCCTTCCTTCCATTCCTTCCTTCCTTCCTTCCTTCCATTCCTTCCTTCCTTCCTTCCATTCCTTCCTTCCATTCCTTCCTTCCTTCCATTCCTTCCTTCCTTCCTTCCTTCCTTCCTTCCTTCCATTCCTTCCTTCCTTCCTTCCTTCCTTCCTTCCTTCCTTCCATTCCTTCCTTCCTTCCTTCCATTCCATTCCTTCCTTCCTTCCATTCCTTCCTTCCTTCCTTCCTTCCTTCCTTCCTTCCTTCCTTCCTTCCTTCCTTCCTTCCTTCTTCCTTCCTTCCTTCCTTCCTTCTTCCTTCCTTCCTTCCATTCCTTCCTTCCTTCTTCCTTCCTTCCTTCCTTCCTTCCTTCTTCCTTCCTTCCTTCCTTCCTTCCTTCCTTCCTTCCTTCCATTCCTTCCTTCCATTCCTTCCTTCCTTCCTTCCTTCCTTCCTTCCTTCTTCCTTCCTTCCTTCCTTCCTTCCTTCCTTCCTTCCTTCCTTCCTTCCTTCCTTCCTTCCTTCCTTCCTTCCTTCCTTCCTTCCTTCCTTCCTTCCTTCCTTCCATTCCTTCCTTCCATTCCTTCCTTCCTTCCTTCCTTCCATTCCTTCCTTCCTTCCTTCCTTCCTTCCTTCCTTCCTTCCTTCCTTCCTTCCATTCCTTCCTTCCATTCCTTCCTTCCTTCCTTCCTTCTTCCTTCCTTCCTTCCTTCCTTCCATTCCTTCCTTCTTCCTTCCTTCCTTCCATTCCTTCTTCCTTCCTTCCTTCCTTCCTTCCATTCCTTCCATTCCTTCCTTCCTTCCTTCCTTCCTTCCTTCCTTCCTTCCTTCCTTCCTTCCTTCCTTCCTTCCTTCCATTCCATTCCTTCCTTCCTTCTTCCTTCCATTCCTTCCTTCTTCTTCCTTCCTTCCTTCTTCCTTCCTTCCTTCCTTCCTTCCTTCCTTCCTTCCTTCCTTCCTTCCTTCCTTCCTTCCTTCCTTCTTCCTTCTTCCTTCCATTCCTTCCTTCCTTCCTTCCTTCCTTCCTTCCTTCCTTCCTTCCTTCCTTCCTTCCTTCCTTCCTTCTTCCTTCCTTCCTTCCTTCCTTCCTTCCTTCCTTCCTTCCTTCCTTCCTTCTTCCTTCCTTCCTTCCTTCCATTCCTTCCTTCCTTCCTTCTTCTTCCTTCCTTCCTTCTTCCTTCCTTCCTTCCTTCCTTCCTTCCTTCCTTCCATTCCTTCCATTCCTTCCTTCCTTCCTTCCTTCCTTCCTTCCTTCCATTCCATTCCTTCCTTCCTTCCTTCCTTCCTTCCTTCCTTCCTTCCTTCCTTCCTTCCTTCCTTCCTTCCTTCCTTCCTTCCTTCTTCTTCCATTCCTTCTTCCTTCCTTCCTTCCTTCCTTCCTTCCTTCCTTCCTTCTTCCTTCCTTCCTTCTTCTTCTTCCTTCCTTCCTTCCTTCCTTCCATTCCTTCCTTCTTCCTTCCTTCCATTCCTTCCTTCCTTCCTTCTTCCTTCCTTCCTTCCTTCCTTCCTTCCTTCCTTCCTTCCTTCCTTCCTTCCTTCCTTCCTTCTTCTTCCTTCCTTCCTTCCTTCCTTCCTTCCTTCCTTCCTTCCTTCCTTCCTTCCTTCCTTCCTTCCTTCCATTCCTTCCTTCCTTCCTTCCTTCCTTCTTCCTTCCTTCCTTCCTTCCTTCCTTCCTTCCTTCCTTCCTTCCTTCCTTCCTTCCTTCCTTCCTTCCATTCCTTCCTTCCTTCCTTCCATTCCTTCCTTCCTTCCTTCCTTCCTTCCTTCCTTCCTTCCATTCCTTCCTTCCTTCTTCTTCTTCCTTCCATTCCTTCCTTCCTTCCTTCCTTCCTTCCTTCCTTCCTTCCTTCCTTCCTTCCTTCCTTCCTTCCTTCCTTCCTTCCTTCCTTCCTTCCTTCCTTCCTTCTTCTTCCTTCTTCCTTCCTTCCTTCCTTCCTTCCTTCCTTCCTTCCTTCCTTCCTTCCTTCCTTCCATTCCTTCCTTCCTTCCATTCCATTCCTTCCTTCCATTCCTTCCTTCCTTCCTTCCTTCCTTCCTTCCTTCCTTCCTTCCTTCCTTCCTTCTTCTTCCTTCCTTCCATTCCTTCCATTCCTTCCATTCCTTCTTCCTTCCTTCCTTCCTTCCTTCCTTCCTTCCATTCCTTCCTTCCTTCCTTCCTTCCTTCCATTCCTTCCTTCCTTCCTTCCTTCCTTCCTTCCATTCCTTCTTCCTTCCTTCCTTCCTTCCTTCCTTCCTTCCTTCCTTCCTTCCTTCCTTCCTTCCTTCCTTCCTTCCTTCCTTCTTCCATTCCTTCCTTCCTTCCTTCCTTCCTTCCTTCCTTCCTTCCTTCTTCCTTCCTTCCTTCCTTCCTTCCTTCCTTCCTTCCTTCCTTCCTTCCTTCCTTCCTTCCTTCCTTCCTTCCTTCCTTCCTTCCTTCCTTCCTTCCTTCCTTCCTTCCTTCCTTCCTTCCTTCCTTCCTTCCTTCCTTCCTTCCTTCCTTCCTTCCTTCCTTCCTTCCTTCTTCTTCCTTCCTTCCTTCTTCCTTCCTTCTTCCTTCCTTCCTTCCTTCCTTCCATTCCTTCCTTCCTTCCTTCCTTCCTTCTTCTTCCTTCCATTCCTTCCTTCCTTCCTTCCTTCCTTCCTTCCTTCCTTCCTTCCTTCCTTCCTTCTTCTTCCTTCCTTCCTTCCTTCCTTCCTTCCTTCCTTCCTTCCTTCCTTCCATTCCTTCCTTCCTTCCTTCCTTCCTTCCTTCCTTCCTTCCTTCCTTCCTTCCTTCCTTCCTTCCTTCCTTCCTTCCTTCCTTCCTTCCTTCCTTC
>JARBJD010000783.1:12500-15989 GCA_033064195.1 Blattamonas nauphoetae
TTCCTTCTTCCTTCTTCCTTCCTTCCATTCCTTCTTCCTTCTTCCTTCCTTCCTTCCTTCCTTCTTCCTTCTTCCTTCCTTCCTTCCTTCCTTCCTTCCTTCCTTCCTTCTTCCTTCCTTCTTCCTTCCTTCCTTCCTTCCTTCCATTCCTTCTTCCTTCCTTCTTCCTTCCTTCTTCCTTCCTTCCTTCTTCCTTCCTTCTTCCTTCCTTCCTTCCTTCCTTCCTTCTTCTTCCTTCCTTCCTTCTTCCTTCTTCCTTCTTCCTTCTTCCTTCCTTCCTTCCTTCCTTCTTCCTTCTTCTTCTTCCTTCCTTCCTTCCTTCCTTCCTTCCTTCCTTCCTTCCTTCCTTCCTTCCTTCCTTCCTTCCTTCCTTCTTCCTTCTTCTTCCTTCCTTCCTTCCTTCTTCTTCCTTCCTTCTTCTTCTTCTTCCTTCCTTCCTTCTTCCTTCCTTCCTTCCTTCCTTCTTCCTTCCTTCTTCTTCTTCCTTCTTCCTTCTTCCTTCCTTCCTTCTTCCTTCCTTCCTTCCATTCCTTCTTCTTCCTTCCTTCTTCTTCCTTCTTCTTCTTCTTCCTTCCTTCCTTCCTTCCTTCTTCCTTCCTTCTTCTTCTTCCTTCTTCTTCTTCCTTCCTTCCTTCCTTCCTTCTTCTTCCTTCTTCCTTCCTTCCTTCTTCCTTCTTCTTCCTTCCTTCCTTCTTCCTTCCTTCCTTCTTCCTTCCTTCTTCTTCCTTCCTTCTTCTTCCTTCTTCTTCTTCCTTCCTTCTTCTTCCTTCCTTCTTCCTTCTTCCTTCCTTCTTCTTCCTTCCTTCCTTCTTCCTTCCTTCCTTCCTTCTTCTTCTTCCTTCTTCTTCCTTCCTTCCTTCTTCTTCTTCTTCCTTCCTTCCTTCTTCTTCTTCTTCCTTCTTCTTCCTTCTTCCTTCCTTCCATTCCTTCCTTCCTTCCTTCCTTCCTTCTTCCTTCTTCCTTCCTTCCTTCCTTCTTCTTCTTCTTCCTTCTTCTTCCTTCCTTCCTTCTTCCTTCTTCCTTCCTTCCTTCTTTCTTCTTCCTTCTTCTTCTTCCTTCTTCTTCTTCTTCCTTCTTCTTCTTCTTCTTCTTCTTCTTCTTCTTCTTCCTTCCTTCTTCTTCTTCCTTCTTCCTTCCTTCTTCCTTCTTCCTTCTTCTTCTTCCTTCCTTCCTTCTTCTTCCTTCTTCTTCTTCCTTCCTTCTTCTTCCTTCTTCTTCTTCCTTCCTTCCTTCCTTCTTCTTCTTCCTTCTTCTTCCTTCCTTCTTCCTTCCTTCTTCCTTCTTCCTTCTTCTTCCTTCCTTCTTCTTCCTTCTTCTTCCTTCCTTCTTCCTTCCTTCCTTCTTCTTCTTTCTTCCTTCTTCTTCCTTCTTCCTTCCTTCTTCTTCCTTCCTTCCTTCCTTCTTCTTCCTTCTTCCTTCTTCTTCTTCCTTCCTTCCTTCCTTCTTCTTCTTCCTTCCTTCTTCTTCCTTCCTTCCTTCTTCTTCTTCCTTCCTTCCTTCTTCCTTCCTTCCTTCTTCCTTCCTTCTTCCATCTTCTTCTTCCATTCCTTCCATTCCATTCCATTCCTTCCATTCCATTCCATTCCATTCCATTCCATTCCATTCCTTCCATTCCATTCCATTCCTTCCTTCCATTCCTTCCTTCCATTCCTTTTTCTTCTTCCTTCCATTCCATTCCTTCCATTCCATTCCTTCCATTCCTTCCTTCCTTCCATTCCTTCCATTCCATTCCATTCCATTCCTTCCATTCCATTCCATTCCATTCCATTCCTTCCTTCCATTCCTTCCTTCCATTCCATTCCATTCCATTCCTTCCATTCTTCTTCCATTCCATTCCTTCCATTCCTTCCATTCCTTCCATTCCTTCCATTCCATTCCTTCCTTCCTTCTTCTTCCATTCCTTCCTTCCATTCCATTCCTTCCTTCCATTCCTTCCTTCCTTCCATTCCTTCCATTCCTTCCTTCCATTCCTTCCTTCTTCCTTCCTTCCTTCCATTCCATTCCTTCTTCCTTCCTTCTTCTTCCTTCTTCCATTCCTTCCTTCTTCTTCCTTCCTTCTTCCTTCCTTCCTTCCTTCCTTCCTTCTTCTTCTTCCTTCCTTCTTCCTTCCTTCCTTCCATTCCTTCCTTCCTTCCTTCCATTCCATTCCTTCTTCTTCCTTCCTTCCATTCCTTCTTCTTCTTCCTTCCTTCTTCCTTCTTCCTTCCTTCCTTCCTTCCTTCTTCTTCTTCCTTCTTCCTTCCTTCCATTCCATTCCTTCTTCCTTCCTTCCATTCCTTCCATTCCTTCCTTCCTTCTTCCTTCCTTCCATTCCTTCCATTCCTTCCTTCCATTCCTTCCATTCCTTCCTTCCTTCCATTCCATTCCTTCCTTCCATTCCTTCTTCCATTCCATTCCTTCCTTCCATTCCTTCCTTCCATTCCTTCCTTCCTTCTTCCATTCCTTCCATTCCTTCTTCCTTCTTCCATTCCTTCCATTCCTTCCTTCCTTCCTTCCTTCTTCCTTCCTTCCATTCCATTCTTCCTTCCTTCCTTCCATTCCTTCTTCTTCCTTCTTCCTTCCATTCTTCCATTCCTTCCTTCCATTCCTTCCATTCCTTCCTTCCATTCTTCCTTCCTTCCTTCCATTCCTTCCATTCCTTCCTTCCTTCTTCTTCCTTCCTTCTTCCTTCCTTCTTCCTTCCTTCCTTCTTCCATTCCATTCCTTCCTTCCTTCCTTCCTTCCTTCCTTCCTTCCTTCCTTCCATTCCTTCCTTCTTCTTCTTCCTTCCTTCCATTCCATTCCTTCCTTCCTTCCTTCCATTCTTCTTCCTTCCTTCCATTCCTTCCTTCCTTCCATTCCTTCCTTCTTCCTTCCTTCCTTCCTTCCATTCTTCCATTCTTCCTTCCTTCCTTCCTTCCATTCCTTCCATTCCTTCTTCTTCCTTCTTCTTCCTTCCATTCCATTCCATTCCTTCCTTCCTTCCTTCCTTCCTTCCTTCCATTCCATTCCTTCTTCCTTCCATTCCATTCCATTCCATTCTTCCATTCCATTCCTTCTTCCATTCCTTCTTCTTCCTTCTTCCTTCTTCCTTCTTCCTTCCATTCCTTCCATTCCTTCCTTCCATTCCTTCCATTCCTTCTTCCTTCCTTCCATTCCATTCCTTCCATTCTTCCTTCTTCCATTCCTTCTTCCTTCTTCTTCTTCCTTCTTCCTTCCATTCCTTCCTTCCATTCTTCCTTCTTCCATTCCTTCCTTCTTCTTCCTTCCTTCCTTCCTTCCTTCCTTCCTTCTTCCTTCCTTCCATTCCTTCCATTCCTTCCTTCTTCCTTCTTCTTCCTTCCTTCCTTCCTTCCATTCCTTCTTCCTTCCTTCCTTCTTCCTTCTTCCTTCTTCTTCCTTCCTTCCTTCCTTCCTTCTTCCTTCCCTTCCTTCCTTCCTTCTTCCTTCCTTCTTCCTTCCTTCTTCCTTCCATTCTTCCTTCTTCCATTCTTCTTCCTTCCTTCCTTC
>JARBJD010000784.1:0-15953 GCA_033064195.1 Blattamonas nauphoetae
TGATGAACCAGATGGACGGCGATGGTGACAGCCCCGCGTGAATAAGGATCGCCAGAAGAGAGAAATTGACGAAGTGCATTCGGAGATCACGAAAGGGCAGTTGATGCTTGACGCGTGGATTCCGATCGACACCCCACCTGTTGTGGTCGTGCTCTTGAAGTTGTTGAAGGTGCACTTCACCGATCAACCGATCCTGTCGAAACCGACGGCAACGACTGGACAGAGGCGTATTTCTGGCCCACAAAATGGTTCTTCGAAGGATCGTGGACGGTGGGGATGGGGCGGATCGGCTGTACAGGATGTGAACGGCGTGTTCTGTGCGAGCAGGCTCCCACCGAAGTTGAAGTCTCGCGTGACTGATCCTGACAGATGGTTCAGAGCACAACACCAGCGACGAAGGACGAGCGACTGGCTGAGTGCGAACGGTGAGGGAGTGGAATGGATGTGATGTGATGTTGGAAAGCGAAACACACAATCTGGCTTATGATTGTGGTTGGGGATGGCGTGAGTGGGGTTCACGTTGAAATCGAAAGCAAGACCATTTCTCGAGAGAAAGGAAGAACGAATGTCACTGGGGGAGACGGTGATTGAAGTGGAACTGAATTTGGGAGAGAGTTGCACAAAGGACGGCACAACGCAAATTTCGACTGAAGAGAGAAGTCTCAAGTCACGACTGAGTTGGAGAGAGTGCAGAGTGTCTGGAGTCGGACAGAATCAAAATTGGGGAAGTGTTGGGGCAGCAGTGACGTGGCATTTTCGAAGAGAACGACGACAAAGCAAGAGGCGGCATGGAACAGACTCGAGTCTTCGTCGAGAATTCATTCCGGATGCGCGATAGAACAACAGAAGTGTTGAAAAGTTGCATAATAACCAGGCTGTGTCGTGCTGGTGATGAATTTGCTGACGTAATTGTTGGGTGGTTTTGTCTGTAAGCGGACAAAAGATGTGTTGTCGTTTCCCTCGGGAACGGCTTCAATATTGACATCAAAACAGAGTGATCGGTGAATGTGCTTCCTGGCAGAGAATAGGGAAGCTTAAACTCGATTGACTCATGAGGGATTGAAGAGTTGTCGTCGAGATAGTTTTCCGTGTGTTTGGACTGGTGCTCGAAGACTGGCTGAAATGTGCATCACGATGTAAGAAATAAGTATAAATCTGCTGGAGTGCCATTGAATGACGGTAAATTAAAATATTCAATGCTCTCTTCAGAAGATAATTACAGGTGGCCCAGAGTAGTCTAAACCCTATGGGTCGATCACTTCTCGTCAAGACAAATTCCGTTGACACAATCGTCTTTCTCCTCTACAGTAGCTTCTTAATTTCACTTCTTTTCTTTTCACACTGTTTCGTTGATCAACAATCCTTGTCCGCTCAAGAAAGGTGTTCAAAAACAGAGTCAGTCCCGTTTCATGAGATCCATCGAGACTACAGTCGAGGAAGCACTATGAAATGAAAGAAGGAAATTTTGAAGCATAGGAAAGAAGAGAAAGACGATTGGAATCAATTGCGAAGATCGAAGTGAATCGTCGACCCATACGGTTAGACTACTTCCTGGGCCCTGTATGATCCTGCCTTTGTTTGCAGATTCAGGATTTCCAGAATGGAAAACCATATTTTCTCTTCATACTGATGCTATCACAAGAGTTGCCGTGGATACGACTCAATTTCTGTCTCAAAAGCCTCGCTCATTGACATTCTTTGTCTGACCCATAACAAGTGCTTTTCATCAAATCGATCAGAATGGGCAGCGTAATCAATAAAACAGGCACATCCTCAAGTGAAGTGCGCTCTGATCTGTCTTCCTTTCAGTTACCACTCTCAGTGGATTGTTCGCCGTTCCTGAATTGGAACGAAGAGCTCGATGATTCAGCTCGCGAACAAGCAGTTGTCTTTCGGTCTCTCGTTTCCCTTTGAAGTCCCAGCCTGTACTTGGTGACTTTCTGGTGATCAAAGCAATGAACTTCCTCGAATCTGTACCACTGGAGGATGGAGAAGCAGCAGATGCTTTTCTCGAAACCTTGCATCGTTATCTGATGATTCTGATTCCAACTTCGTCCAGTCCATTTTAGTACTCGTTTCTTCAGCCAGTCAGATCATAACAACTGCAGCAATGAAGACGCTCAAGTCTCTGCTTGTGACCTGCTCAGCTAAAATCAGCTATAGCCTCGTCAAAGCTGATCTGATCCCTCAACTCATCATCGCTCTCAATCCCTCTCTCTTTCATTCACTGAAGCCGAAGATATCCACATCAGCCTCACGATAACCATAACATGTTCACTCTGGCTCTCAACTCAGGTTCAACTCGCACAACTCGAAATTGACGATCACGACGAACAACAAGCTGTTCATGAGACGGTCTTGAAGCAAGTTGTCGTCCCTTCGGAGTATATTTGCATTTGTGCGTGAACCAATTTTCGATCGTCGATGGGAAGCAATCCAACTGGTTTCTGGCCCTTATCGCCATCCTCCTCGAAATATTGCCTTATTATCAACCGACTCTAGAATTGGTTATTCGTATGCCAGTCGTTTTCACGATTCCAAGTTGTCTCACATTCTTCGAAGATGATGGCTCAACTAGCAATTTTCTGTATCTCTTGATCGATGCCCAGTTGGAATGGAACAAGCAAAGCGTAGAGGTACGGAAAGAAGGGGAAGATAATGCTTCAAATGTTGAGAATGGAGGGCATCGAAGATGTGATCGAGGAAAAGCTGCAAAATGACCAAAATGAATCAAAAGGAGGATCAATTGTTGCAGCATCAAAGGAATGGAACAACCAACAGGGCATGAACCTTCCACAGCGTGGATAGAAACAGACATCGACAAGCGAAGACTCAAACGCAACAACGCCCTGCGTGCTCCACTCTCAACCGTCACCTGCTCCTCTTCCTCGTTTTCATCCAATATTCGCAAGGGATCCATCACTTACGCGGCTTTAGAAGGCGTTTGTAGTTGAGGGTCAGCTCGATGCGCGATCAACCCTCACTGGCTTCTGAATCCAACACACTGACAACCCTCGAATAACTCCAAAATGAAAGCCGTGATTCTCTTCTTCTCAAACACTGGTTCCACAAAATCAATGGCAGTGACGTTTCAGAAGCATCTGGAGGGCGCAGGCCACTCTGTTTCTCTTCATGATGGTTTCTTGATTTTGAAGCAATCTTTGACGTCAGGTGAAAAGGAGGTGACACCACTCCTCTCGAACTATCATGCAGCTCTGAAGGAAGCGGATATAGTTGGAATTGGTTCATATGTATCTAATTTAACAATCGCTGATGGAGTCGCGAAGCTTCTGACAGAAGAAGCCACACCAACATCACTCTTTGCGAACATGAAATACTACTTCTTTTCCAGTTTCGGAAGTATAGATGGTCAAACTTTCAATTATTTGGCGACATTCCTCCACAACAAGAATGGAGCTGCAAAATACCTCGGATCAGTCGGCCAACGCGATCCAGAGAACCACCTTCCTCTCCCTTGCCACGAGGAAGGATTGATGAAGTTCCAGCCTCAGGAGCTGAAGAAAGTTTACAACTTTGGTAAAACTCTCATCGCTCGTCTCAACAGTGGTTATCCGTCATACATGCATGAAATAGTGACTACAACACGGCACCCAGCTGATACAAAGCCTGGAGCTGGTCTTGGAACAATCAAGATCGATGCGGACAAATGCATCAAGTGTTACAAATGTGTAACCGTATGCCCGTACAACGCTCTCGCCAAACCAGAAGAAGGAGCTGCTGTGAAGATTCCAGTTTGGGACGCTGATTTGTGTTATGGATGCGGCCGGTGCTTCAATTATTGCCCTGTTCGAGCAATCAGATTCCCCAAAGTTCGCTCGGAACAGAAGAGCAATATTTTTGGGAAGATCTGATCCAAAGCTGATCACTCAGCCGATTCCAAGCATTCTCGGCGTATTGAGCGGTGCAGTTCCCAGAACAGCGCTCGCCATCCCACTCGTTCTCGTTGGATGTCTCGGACTGTATCCTGTGATGCGACGCAAGTTATGTTGATATTGGAGCACTTTCTGCTTCTCACCATTTCGTTTTCTTCTCATCGTTTTGGTTTCTAATCACACCATTCTTTTGTTGTTATTCCATCGTACTGACCACAATTCAATCTCGTTCAGCAAAACGAACTATGTCAGGAGTTCCATCTACACGGTCATTTGTTTACTTGTTTCAGATAAAGTTCAGAAACGACGTGACACCAGTTCATTGAAAATGGATCTCTTCACCCGTAAGTTAAATCTTCTCGAAGAAATCCACACCAAACACTGGATCAAATAGTTGAAGATGCTGGAACCAACCTCTCGACGGATCTTTTCTGTTTTCGGCCGTTGAACCTGAAGCGAATATACTCTCACCCTTAATAAGATTTTAAGGATTTTTTAATCAAATTCGTCTCACCCAACTTTATTCCTCTGTCAATCTTCAAGGCGTGATTGATGAGTTCTCGGGCAATTCAAACTCGTTTGTTCTGTCAGAGGAAATGTCCGATAGCGTGAGTGTCGAACTGAAATCTTCGCCCGTCCATTTCGTCGGATACACACAATATGTTTTGGTTCAACACGAAGCAGCTTCTCGCCGCCTGTTTGCTGTATTGAGTGATTCACTCAGATTGAAAACCGCAAGTGTGTCGATGCACAAGGCCGACTGATTTGTGACGATTTCATCTGGTTCGTCGTTCGACCTTGCAAAGTCCTCAATCATTTTGAGAAGAATCAGATTGTTCTGAAATAGTTATTTCCGTCATCATCTCCGAACTGAAGGGTGCATTCCGCCTTCTCTCGAAATCACCTCTCGCCGTCCGAATGATGTGATCTTTGCCCAGACCACAAGCTTTATGGACTCCACAGGCTTCAATTGTTCGATTTCTTCATTCGGCGGATCAGAAGACAAGACGAGGGGACATCGCCATTCACTTCCCTTTCCGATTCGACCTATTTCTGCAGGTCGAGTCTCAAAAGTGCTTTGTGTGCTTGAAACAGACATTGCATCAGTTTTGGAAGCACAAGCCGTCCACTTCAAACCCAGTTTCTGCTCCAGAGGTGCATCCAGTCGTCAACCAAATCTCGCCCATTTCCCGTCACCCGCCTGATTGCTGCTCGCTCGAATTCGAGAAACAGCCATTTCGGAAGCTGTTGTCTCTTCTGCAGCTGTGTCGTCACTCGCCATCACAATTTGTCGTTGCTCATCGACAACCGCCTCTCGTGTGGACACATCGCTGTGATGGACGATCTGCTTGACATCAGGCCCTTTCGACCATCGATGAAGAAACGGGCATCCCAAACAGTCTTCAACTCTCTCCCGCAAGCTTCATCTCATCCGCTCAATCGCCGCGATCTGACCATGCCATAATTTTGACACTTTTATGGTCCTGCATCTGTTTTCTGGGTCTTTATCGTGTTTCCGTTGCTCATGGAACACGTTTCAATCTCAAATCGATGACTGTGATTGTGCCCAATGCAATTGTTACACAACTCAACCATTCCCGTTCAGCGGCGTTATTTCTCACATCAAACCTCAAGACAGGATTGTGTGCCCTCAACCGTGATTGTATATCAATCTGAAGGGCATAATCACATTTGTCTCGAGTTGGCCCATTTCATCTTCTTCTTTTTGTCAATGGCCAATCAAACACGACTGGCCATACGAATTAAAAATTGTGGATAACATAAATCTATCAGGCACTTCCAGAAGTGATGCTGCGAAATTTGATGAAATGATCCATCAAAGTGAGACAATAAATTGTTATGGTAAGGATCAGTATTATTGTTCGTCCTCATATTATCGACTTCTTATCATATTCATAAAATGTTTACATCATCTATATTCGAACCCGATTTTGAGCTCTACGATGAGCAAAATCAGTATCTCTTTGATGAACCAGATTTGAAAGAAATGAACCAATCAGGCTTTCTAACAAACTATGATGATCTTCAACTGTCTCTCAGCGACAGCAGTGATGAACAAGACGATGCACCGTCTTTCGACACGTGGCCAGATTCCCCAAGTCCTCCTCAGGCACACTTCCAAGAATACGTCAACACGCCTGAACAAGGGTCCGCATCACCATGGGGTTGCTGCAACGTCACTTTCTCACCACCATTGACGCCCTTAACGTTGCTTCCATTGCTTCCGTTGTTGATACCACTGGATACATCGAAACAAGCCCCGATGTCAATCGTACCACTGTCTCTTCCACAGACCAAATCACCCGCCCTGCCCCAAAAATAACTTCTCGGTCAAATATATGATATTTCCAAACGGGCTCTGCTTGACGCTGAACCAATCCACGAGCTGGCTGAAGATATTCAAGGGCGATTCGTCGCTGAACATTCAAGTCGAGACTGCAATGACAGCTGTAACCCCACGACCCAAAATTGCAGATTCCACTCTCCCTTTGCGGTGTCGAACAGAACAACACCAGGTTGAATGTCGACATTCGGAACGCAAAGGCTCTGTCCGAAAAGTGGCGAGCTGCTCGCATTTTGAGTTTACTCCTCTGAAACCCAGAAAAGGAGCTGGGCATGCACGACAAAGGACAGTACTTGATGAAGTTTGGGGCTGCAGGTTCAATTCGAATAAGAATACTTCTCTGATGAAGGAAATTGCGAGACAGACACGGATGGACTGTTTCACGAACAAAGTTCATCATTTCTGGCTTGTGATTGTCATCACACTGAACAAACTCTGCACACTTACAGACAGTGTGCGATGGGATCTCTTCATAGTAAACTGATCCAACAGCCGCGGTTTTGTCGGCTATTCTTCATTCATAACTTGTGGAAAAACTCTGTTTTCTTCCACAAGTTATTGTATTCTGTTCTTTTTCTTCTCATCCTTCCGGATCACGCGGACACTGGTCCCAAAGACAGTGTGCCAGAGGCTCGCTTCAGCCAACCGATCCAACAGCCGCGTCTTTTGTCGGCTGTTCGTGTTTCTCTTATTTGAAGTTTCTTTTTTTTTCCGGAAGATGGTTTGTTTCTGTTTTGGCTTGAACTCTTTTGTGGAAACCTGATGTCTCAAAGAATGGACTCGATCTCAAATCGGAAAAGTTATAAGAGTTGGTGAAGGATGTTCAACATCTTATTCGCACTCTTTCTTCATTTATCAGCTGGTCCTGTTCCCCCAGATCTAACCTCGCCATATTCACAGTCATCTCAAGAACATCACAGAAACCTGAATTCTATTGTTTCAAACGAGCTGAGCATCACCAGACAAGCCCCATCCCCATCATCCCTTTCGTTAGATGGTGTTTATGAAGTTTCAGAAATGCTGCTCTCCAACACTGAGATGACTTTGATTGGCTCTCCCTCATGTCAATTCATCGCCAGTGACACTTCTGCCAATTCACCACACTTGTTCAGACTCACAAACACCACACTTTCTATCAGGAACATCAAGTTTGATATGGCCAACGACCTTTCATGCACTTCGAACGTGGAACATCAAACTCAAACTCACCAACCCTCAATCGCGTCCCTCTCTGGCTCCACACTCTCCACGGACAACTGTTCGTTTGTCTTCGTAGGTGATGGGTCACTTTTCGTTCTTTCATCTCCAACAACGCCAACAGCGGAAACAGCGAATCATCTCACGATCAAGAACTGCCGATTGGATCTGATTGCGCAGACTATCACCCCACTCTGCACTGTCCAGGACAGCATCCATCCACTTTCAAGCCATTCAGTCGCCTTTTGTCGGGAATACTCTGTCGTCGCTCCAAGTCCACTCGAACACCGGATTCCTGTTCGCGAATACCAATGAGCATTCTCCGCAAATCTGCTCAACAATCTCAGACACATTTCTGGCCAATATCAGCAGAACTGACATGGCCAGCCTCCCAAGTGGTCTCTCCAATTTCCATCACCGAGCGAGTCGTGAAGTCGCGCATCGAAGACGCGCTGGACATCTTCGCTGGATCCCTGTTTGCCCACTTGAGTCCCAGCATGCCTTTTCATGTTTGAACACGTCGTTCACTCAGTGCATCAATTCAGACACTCACCAACACAACCCATCCAATTACACGTTTGTCGGGCAGACATACGATGCCAAAGTTGCATCAAATCGCTTCAAATTTGAAAATCTTACAAGTCCAGTTCATTTCATCGCATGCACTGTCACAGTCATCAACCCAACAGGAAGCTGCATTTTCTCAACCTGAAAGACAATGAAGACGACGTCACCATTCGCAGCTGCTCGTTCACAGCCAACGTGACTTCATCATTCTACGCCAGATTTCTCCAAGTTATCCCTCTCGCTGGAACCTTCCCAACACTCACCATCGAAGACATCACGTGTCTCTACGGTATTGCTGACACAACAGTCAACACCCACAACGTGATCTACATCGCTTCTTCACTCAACCTTGTCGTTTCAGGGTCTCGTTTCTCCTCCCCAAACGAAAGATTGAACGCTCGCTCAATCCTTATCGTTTCCGGCACATATATCTTTCATCTTTCCGGGTGTGTCTTCTCCGACGCCAATGTGAATGGAAGTGGTGGCGCAGTATCGATGACTCATGGAGGCGATCTCAATGTTGCCGACTGTCTGTTCGAAAACAATAAAGTCAGCGGTCACGGAGGATGTGTACACGTTGGCCGACAGTGCGTCTCGTTACATCGAAGCGTTTTCAAAGCACAATTCCCTGCAAACGAGAGAGGGAGGAGCGATCACAGGAGCGTCATTGACAATGCCAGTTTTCGAAGATTGTCATTTTGAAGGGAATACAGCAACGGAAGGTCGACATTACAGCGGCAATGACATCATAACACAGTCAGGGAGTACCGTTTTTCTGGTTCGTTGATGGTCGGGTGCACATCTGCGTCTCCTCTCGCCCAAGATGAGTTATTATTATTCTGCGGCGCTGAATGGTCTCGTCTCGCAGGAAGACATTTTTCTTCCTCATCCAGACACGAAGACAGATTACGAGCACAAGCTGTCAGTTGCAGTGGATGGGTCAGGATCGACATGCTCGGAAGCTCTGCCATGCCAAACTGTCGAAGCTGCTCTCCCCGAAAACCAGCGCAACTGGAAGGAATCGAGTTCTGATTGGGACAGGAACATTCAGCGACGGAACACGGACTGTTTCGAGGTCGGTGGAGCTGGTTGGGAATGGGATGCGGGTTCGCGACTCGTCGTTCTTCACGACAGTGGTGTCGGGAGGGATGAAAGTTGGATCAGGTGGAAATCTGACTCTGCGCTCGATGACACTGCTCCCTTCGACTGCAACCACGATTGTTGTTGGGATGTCGGAAGAGAGTGTGCTCCGCCTCTCTTTCATCCGAATCGATGAGATCAGCTCGCATTCGTCATCTCTGATCTCGATCTCGAAAGGGACGACGACGCTGTTCCGCTGCTGGTTTGACAAAGTCAACTTGACGAGCTCCGCCTTCGTGTCAGTCTCTGGCTCTGCATCTTTGAGCGTTCTCGGGACATATTTCATGCTGATCACTCGGACAAACGGGGAAGGAGCGAGCTGCATCGATTCTGAGTCATCTGGACAACTCAACTTTGACAACACGGACTTCGGGAATTGTTCATCATCTGGAGTGGCAGGAGCTCTCCATCTCAAAGGATCAACAACATCTGCATCACTCACCTTCAAACTCGTGTATTTCTACAACAACGAAGCCAAAACTGAATCAACCGCAAACGACGAAACTACTCTCAAAGTTCATGACATGGTTGTGGAAGGCTTCAGCTCGAACAGAATCTCCACATCCACAGTCAACTCCTTCAGCCCCCAAATCAGCTACCTTCGCCTCGGAGTTCCCACACACCTCTCTCCAGTCAACAGTTATGGTTATGCAGCCAATGGCATCTCTTTTCCGCTCGCTGGAAAGTATTACCAAGGAGTCCCACTGGTGCAATTCTCATCGATCAAGGAAATGACAGAACAGACGTACAAATATTGTGAGTTAGTAAATCCACTGATGATTGGATTGACTCTTCCTGTTGAACCACTCTTTGCAGAAGATGTCCAAGTGAGGTGGAGAGCCGGCAAAACTGTCGCATCAGTCTCTGATCAAACAATCATCACAGTTGACAATAACACTAACCTTCAATTCACAGAGGGGACTTTTGTTTTCAACGCAATCCCGACTGTAACTCCATTCGTAATACAGCAATCTTCAGGTCAGTTCCTCTTGCAGAATGAAATAATCCAAATGAACTGCACTGTGACGACATTGACTCTTCCGCTTTTTTTAATTTCTGCCGGATCGGTTCGATTGGACCAAGTCACTCTTCCCATTCTGTCATTCGATGGCTGTGCGATGTTCGAAGGGACCGGAGGAACAATCCGGCTCGACAAAACGAAATTCCCGCAGATCACGTCGACAGCAAACGGAAGTGTGGTCCATGCCACGTCAACCATCGTTATTTCAGACTCCAGTTTGTTTGACAGATGCACTTCGATGAACGGAGGAGCAATCTGGTTTGAAGCGACGGGGACGAAGTATCTTCAAGTGACTCACCCAAAAACGTCGACATTTCCAACCACTTTTGAGGGTTGTGAGGCGGCGGAGAGAGGAGGAGCGATTTGTGTGGAAGGCTCTTCGTCGATCTCCAATCCCATCCGCTTCTTCAGTGATGCAGTGAACCACGCTCGATTCTCAGGAAACCAGGCGACAGTGTCTGGAAACGATGTTTTTGTGGGAAAGAATGTTTTTGGGTCGAAGAAGATTTCAGAAATTGGGTCATTCGGAGGAGGATCGCTGAGTGACTGGTTCCACGTTGTGATTGAAGATCTGGGGAAGACAGAGGAAGAGAAAGTGGATATTGGTCTTCTGATTCCGCTGCCGACAGTGTCAGTGAATGGATCAGTGAATGAACTGACGACAGGAATGAGTGGGAAAGACAGCGAGGAGTGCAAATGGACATCGACGTTCTGTGCGACACTTGGATATGCGATGAACAGCCTTCGATCGAAGCAGGATGGAAAGGACATCGAGATGAAGACGCAGTTTGTGTGGAACATGACATACACTGAACTGCCGATGAAAGTGAGTGACCAGAACGTGAAGTTGACTGGAACGACAGCGTCAGATCAAAAGAAATGCAACGTGACACGAACGATCGTTGAGATGGACTCGAAGTCAACTGCTGGCTCTGCTCTGTTCACGATTGAAAAGGGTGCAGTATTCTCTGTTTCGAACATGGACTTGAAGATTCGAGAAGGACATGGACTGTTCGTGGTGGAGTCGACAGGGATTCGCTGAGAATCGAGAATTGTGGGATGATTGCGTATTCTAGCTCGACATTATCGGAAAGTGTGATTTGTGTGAATGGAGGATCACTGGAGCTGGTTTCGAGTTTGTTGAACACAACCGAATTGACAAGCTGTTCTGTCTCTGAGGCTCTGATCTCTGTGAACTCACCGACAGCGAACGTTGTTCTCGACGCAGTTTCGATTTGTGGATTTTCGTTCGCATCATCATCGCTTGTTCATCTCGCAACAGAAACATCGATGACAGTGAAAGATGTGACATTTGAAAGATGAATCCATTCTTTGGGGAAAGGCCATCTGGTTCTTGTTGAAGGAACGAATCTTCAAACTCAGATTTCACCAGCGAATTGGGAAGGACATTCTCAGAAACCACACCTATGGACTCGCTTTGGGGAAAAGATTCGACATTGTCGTCGTCTTCAGGGTGGAATGAAGCGTCTCTCCTTCTATCTGTTCCGACCAGTTGGAAAGATTGTGGCAGGAGGAACAGGAAACAACGCGAGCACTCATCCATTCTGTGGATCAGAACAGTTGATCTGCTCGACATTGGAGAGCGCGCACACGTCACTCCGAGATGGATTGGACACAGTTTGGATTGAATCAGACATCTCGCTGATCTCGAAACTGGAAGTTGTGAGGTCAGCGACATTGACATCCTCTACGTCGACAAAGCGAGTTGTTTCGCTGACTAAATCTGGAATGGTTGAAGTGGATGGGAATGGGATCACTGTGACAATGAAATCGCTGACGGTCTGCTTCGACTCGAGCAGCATCTCTCCAACGCTGTTCTCAGTGAAGTGTGGGACTCTGGATGTGGACGAGTGTGTGATTGGTGGATCCTCGTCAGAGAATGCGCTCGTTCTTTCGTCATCAGTGGCATCACTCATCAGTGTTGGACAAGCAGGAGCTGTTGATCTTTGCTCCTCGAAGATCTCAAATGTTGTGTTCGCTCACTCGTCAGAAGGAGTGCTGTTGTTGTGGAAAAGGGAGGATCGTTGGTGGTGGACTCTTCTGAGTGTGTGTCATCGATCCGGTCGAACGGGACAGGATCGCATCTGCTGATGTTTGGAGACAATTTTGCATCAATCGCAGCCAGTGCAGAAATGAAGAAGTTGAAACCAGAGATTCCTGAAACTGGATTCTTCTCGTTGGAAGAGAGGAAGAAGCTGGCCGGATCGGTTGATGGAGTTGTGGAGAGCATTCTGTACGAATGCGGGTATGAAAGGGAGTCTGGAGTGGTTCATGTTCGGAAGGAAGGAGTAGATGCAGTGAAAGGTGGGCACGCTTGTCTTCCGCAACAGACGCCTCGTTCTGTCTGACAGAGCTGGTGAGTGGTGGGAAGATTGTGATTGACTCTGCCTTCTCTCTGGCAGAGGGACTGGTGCAGCCAAACTCAGAGATCACACTCTGTACCAACACACAGAAGAACGAGGAGATTGGAGTGGAAGTTTTGGACTTGGGCTCATTCTCGATCAGCCAAGGTCATCTGACAGTATCATCTGTGTCGTTCTCCACAGCCGTGAAAGCAGGACCATTCATGACAGTTTCTGCTGCTGGTTCATTGTCGATCACGTCGTGCTCGTTCTCTGGATTCTCGTCTCCATCATCTGGATCGGTAGTGTCAGCATCACTTGGGGAAGCCAACGCATTGTCGATCACGAGCTCTCAGTTCTCGAACTGCAAGTCTGATTTGTCTGGAGGAGTGATTCATCTTCTTCTCTCGTCTGTGACAAAATCATCGCAAATTGTGATGAAGGAACATTCTCAGAATGTTCGTGTGGGAATGGAAAGAAGGGATTGGGTGTTTGTTGAAGGAACGAATCTTAAGAACCAGATTGATGCTCAGAATTGGAGTGGCCATCCATCACTTTTGGAGAAGAAAACGAGAATCGGATGTGGGGGAACAGATTCATCAGAGTCATCTCCAATCTTCTCGTCTTCCACTCTTCTGGTCTATCTCGTGGAAACAACACTGGACGAGGTGTTTGTCAGTTCATTGGGGAGAGATGTGAGAGGATGTGGGCTCGCTCGATTGCCGTGCAAGACGATCACATCGTCGACGAGCCATCTTCTGAACTCGACGACATCGCAAGTGACACTCCTCGACGCATCGACACTTTCTGAAGAAGTGGTGAACTCGTGGAACCATCTGATTGTGTGTGGAGATGAACAATCATCGAAGAATGTTCTCGTGTCGTTGTCTGGCCACTTTTCAATTCCCATCCATGAACTCAGTCTCGTTCATCGCATTCGACACGAACGAAGGTTGCTTCGCGACTTCACTGATCTCGCTGACTGGAACTGGATCACTGTCAGTTGACTCTTGCTCGTTCAGGTCGTTCCACAGTTCTTCGAGTGGATCGATTGTTTGTGGAACAGTCTCGTCATCGTCGTTCCTGAGTCTGACTGAGTCGTCATTCTCGTCGTGCAAGTCGGATGGAGATGGAGGAGTGATTTGGGTTCGCTGTGAGGAATCAGTGGGATCGTCGTCTCTGGTTGTGAACTGCTCGTTCGATTCGTCGTGTGGATGTGGAAGTGGATGCAGAGGGAGTGGGTGTTTGTGGAAGGGTTTGATTCGAAGATTTGATCTCCGCTTCCAACTGGGAAAGGACATCGTCATCGCTCTCCTCCCCAACCCACGACTCTCTCCTGTTTGGAGTTGACCAAAACGAAACAGAAAGTTCGTCTTTCCACTCGCTGTCTCTTCTGTACTATCTGACAGAATTCAGAGCCAGCACGATTTTCGTTGGGTCAAACGGACGAGACTCGAATGGCTGTGGACATTCGGAGCGACTGTGCAAGCGACTGGAAAGAGGCCACGATCATCTGAAAGGGACGATGTCATTGAAACTGTTTGTTGTTGAGACAGTTTCGTTGACAGCTGTTGTGACATTTGCTCCGAACAACCTTGTGGTCACATCGCAGATCGGTCGAGGAACAGTGAATGTGGAAGGGAAGGAGTTTCCGAGATGGGGATCTGACAGGGACTCACATTCTGACGGTGAGCCAGCTCTGCTTCAATCTGGATGCTGCGACATGCTCGACGCTGTTCACAACTGGAGTTGGACAACTGATTCTGACATCGTGTTCTTTCGCGAAGTCGGATGTGTTTGATTTGGAACTTGTGAATTTGGTTGGAGGTGAGGTGAATATCGACAACACGACATTCAGCTCAGTCTCGTTCAGCGTGGTTCCTTTCGTGTTCTCTTCATTCACGAATGTTCAGTTGGAGAAAGTGAATTTCAAGAACTGTTCTGGTTCATGTTTCTTGAACGCGTCTGAAATGGGGAGTCGAGCAAACTGTCGCTTGATTCTTGCCATCTCTCTGAAACCCACACTCCTCCTCAATCAACACGGACACTGAAGAACTGTGTTCGTGGTCGTCGGGAATGTTGGAATTGAGTCGACATGGACGACGCTGCACTCAGTGGACATCTCGAATGGGAGACAAGGAGGGATCAGGCAGGTGGGTGGATGGATGAGCTTGACAAACGTGAGTTTCTCAGACAACACTCCAGCAAAGTCAGATTTCGGATCGGTTCGACACAACATTGCTTGCAGTGGAAACGGGACCGTGTCGCTGCATTTGGAGGAGTTTGAATCGAAGAATCTTTGGATTGGAGGATCGGAATGTTCAGTTGAGAACGGAAATGAATCACTGCTCTCCTTTCTTCGTTCCCACACTGTCGTCGAAGTCATCGTGTGTCTTGACAAAGTAAGAAACAAGAGCATTTTCGGTGACGATTGTTGGTTCGACGCTGGATTCCGTGTGGATTGGGACTTGAAGTGTTTGAAGAGCGAACAGAATCTGGAAACAGTGCTGTCTCTCCATTCTCTCTAACGCCATCGACAACCATCTCATTCACCGAAACAACGATCACGCTGGAACTGAACCAGACAGAACTGGAGAAAGATCTGAACAAGACGTTCGCGTGGAATGGTCGTCTGGTGTTTGGGAAGGGTGAAGAGCTCGGAATGGTTCAAAGTGAAGATGAGTGGAGCAGACGAAAGGAAATCGCAAGCGAAACAAGCAGTGAGCATCATCATTCCATCGCTGCATCTCTCATCGCGCTGTTCCTGCTGCTTCTGGTGATCATCCTGGTTGTTCGTCACAGAAGGAAGCAAACGAAAGAATCGCTGATTTCTCAGAAAGAACTTGACCAAGTTCAACTTGATGGTGATGGAATCAAATTCGACATGTTCGATGGAACTAACAACAGCCTCACAACCGATCTCATTCAAGCTGACAAAATGAAGACATTTTCGGGTCTTGAAACAGCAAACGAAGAAACGATTCTCAAGAAAAGCATGATTGATGAATCTGATTGCAGGGATGGATCAGTTAGAGATCACTCGCTGGAAGTGGCGGTGATGAAATGTGAAGGAGATTTCACAGCACAGACAATGGATCGAAAAGACACGCTTTACGAGCGATTGCATGGGGGACAGAAGAAGGAGATGAACCGAAAGGAGATTGTTTTGAAAGTGGTTGAGGCGCTTCAGACAGTTGCGAAGCATCATCCGAACGCAGAAGCTCTGACGCACCTGTCGTCGCATTGGGTGCTGTTTGGGAAGGACGATGTGATGTTCATCCAGCTGAAGGAGAAGACAGGGAGAAGAGCATGAACCTCAGACAGTTCAAGCTCAACCAACAACCAGCACTGACCCTCCTCCCACTCCGATCCATCCCATTCACGCCACTTCCACAAACGCCAACACG
>JARBJD010000785.1:0-15721 GCA_033064195.1 Blattamonas nauphoetae
AGAGGGAAGAGGGAAATATGAGTGTTGAATAACGATGAGAATTCTGAAATAAGGAAAGTGGTAATGAAAAAAGGTATAATAATGAAAACTAAGAGTTTTCGAGTTGTTGTCCTCACTCATTCCAAGTCCTGCTGTGAACCTAGTACCGGACACAGGGCCATAAAGGTACTAGGCTAGCCCTGTTCGGTTAAAAGGCCTGGCAGGATAAGCCAGGTATGGAAAGAGTGAGGTGGTAGTTATTTTAGTATGGTGAAAGTGGTGAGGTGAAAATGAATCAGAATGAAAAGAATAGAGCTTGGAGGAGAAATAAGAATTGGAGAATTAGGAGAATCGTAATGGAAAGGAACAGTAGGAGTTGAAGGGATAACAGAAGAATGAGGAGAGGAGTTTGTCACTGAATCCAAATATGAAAACGAAAAGATGTCTTCTCACCCAACTCTGCACTCAATCCACGCTCCTCTCTTTCCACCTCTTCCTTCTCAAAAATCTTCCTCACCCTGTTGTCTCTGCCCTCTTCTGAGAATAGGAAAGAAGAAATGAAAATGATGAGAAATCAATAATAACAGGTGCTCCAGTGAGCGAAGTACCATCACGTAAAAATCCCAAATAATCCTTCATTCGTGTAATTGTTACTGAAAGTAACTATGGTCTTCTGGAAAGACCTCATGTCTAAAATGGAGATATATGAAAGATATGAAAAAACACAAACTTGTGAAAAGAATGGACGGTGTTCCTCTCTGATGAATTCAGAGAGTCAGTGTGACTATCAAAGAAAGTGAAAAGGTCATCCGAGGAGCGGATGGGGGTTGTGAGATGATTCGAAACGAAAGTGGTAAGCACTCCGAACTCGGAGTCACAACAATTTTGCCGTGTTGCTCGGCGAAGAAAGAGGGTAACACACCCTCTTCTCTGAAAAAAGAGGGTTTAATGAAGACAAAGAAACCAAGGACGAACTGGTTCCGAAAATGTGGACCAGTGTCCGAAAATACTGTGACATGTGATTTGGAATGATATGAAGGAAGTGCAAATAAATCGGAAAGACATTCTTGAACGAAACGGTGGTCGCGAAAGCACTGGTGAAATAAAGTTGTGATGTGTTTTGTAATAACAGAATTTTGTGAGGTGAAACAGGTAATACACAAATGAGAAACTGAAACTTGTGAATAGAAATCATGCCCAACTTGTATGTTTGAGAGTGGCAAGTGCCAATTTTTTAAAATCCATCACAATAACTAAAGAGTTATCGTCGATGGATGAAGTGGAAGTATTGTAAAACTTTCTTTGTGTTTCTGCTATTTTTGTGTTGTTCAATTGTTTTTAATTCCATTTTTCTTCTTTTGTGTGAGTTTTTTGTTTTGTGATTTTAATGTTTCTTGTTTTTTGTAGATATTTCCCTCGCTCACAAATCGAGCAAAGGTCTGTTCTTTTCTTTGGTTTTTGTAGTATTTTTTTTGTTTTGTTGCAAAATGAAGAATATGACATGTTCGTTTTCCCCTGTTCAACGAGTTTGCGGTGTAAATCCTTCTTCGTTGATTCGAGAAGCCGGATTTCAGAATTTTGTTTTGAGTTGGGACACTATTGGTTGAAGGTGTGTTCGGAATGGAAGCGAATGATGCTTGTGAAGGAGTGAGGAGGAAAGTGATGTCCTCTTCGTTGATTGAATCAAGGATTGAATGTTCTATGAGATTCGGAAAGAGAGAAATAAGAGAAAAGATAGTTGGACTGTTTTTCTTCTCCTTTCGTGACTGTCTGGCTTGATTTTCGCAGCTTGGCGATGTGTTTTCGTGAATTGCTTTCATTAATTCAGTATCTTCTTGTATGTTGATTTTCTAAGAAAAAGTGAAAAAATGAGCGGTAACCTGTTTCGACGCTGGTCGACGTCGAGTGGGATTTCGAGGTCTCCCACCGATTCTGTCGACCGGGAGCGGGCATAGTTATATGCCCCTCCTCGACGTCGAACTCCTGTAGTCTTTGGTCTCGCCAAGTGACAACACTTGGGAGACACACTGCATTAATTTAACCTTATCGTCTTTATTTCTCATTTCACGATGTAAATGAGACAAAGACGAACAAAGTGAAGTGAATTTATCTAAAGAGAGAAAGAATGAGAGAAAAGAAAGCCAAACTATTGTAATAAGCCAGAACAATCTCCTTTATTGGTATGAGTTCATGACGACTATCCAGAGCTTTGATGAGTGGTGCTGCTGGATAGTCGCCATGAAATTTGACGAGAAGGTCGTAAATCTCCTTCCCGTGCGTGCTGATGGTAGATTTTGGTTTTGCGCAATATGCTTCCATGATTGAGATAAGATATGATGGGAATGAAAAGTGATGAGTTTTACAAGAATATATGTTGGGGACGAAAGAAGTACTGAGAAATCTGTCTTCCATGGCCCACAAGTCTGTGTCATCACCTGGAAAGACATTCAACCAACCGAAGATTCACTCCTCACATCACCCAACTTGTTCACATTTCACCCTCCCTCCTCACACACATCAGCAAATGACCTGATTTTGCCCCTCTCGCCCTCCACCCATCACAAGTTGCCCTCCTTCCGCCCTCCACCCATCGCAAAATCACCTCCTTCCTCCCTCCACCCATCGCAAAATCACCTCCTTCCGCCCTCCACCCATCGCAAAATCACCTCCTTCCTCCCTCCACCCATCGCAAAATCACCTCCTTCCTCCCTCCACCCATCGCAAAATCACCTCCTTCCTCCCTCCACGCATCGCAAAATCACCTCCTTCCTCCCTCCACCCATCGCAAAATCACCTCCTTCCTCCCTCCACCCATCGCAAAATCACCTCCTTCCGCCCTCCACCCATCGCAAAATCACCTCCTTCCTCCCTCCACCCATCGCAAAATCACCTCCTTCCTCCCTCCACGCATCGAAAGGAATCACAACTCGCATCCTAAAAAGAACTCGTCTCATCCGCGTTGAATTCAGTTCCATCTCCGCTTCTAATCACTCCTCTACACATCATCTCGTCATCTGGACACAAATCGGAGAATTCGCTGGCGTGGATGCAAAGATTCCTTTTTCAACCTGTCAAGGCGATGAACTCGTTTGGTGTCGTGCTGTTGGAGGATCAAAGAACGAAACAACCAACAGCCTCAAATCCAGCCAGCAGCAATTTAATCTTATCCGCAAGTGCAGCTGTTTTGTGGATAACATCGACACATGGACATGTTTGTCTTGCCAAACTCTCTTCAGAAGCAGGGAAGACGTCAGTGTCCAGAACTCCAGATTCTTTCCCTCATCATCATTCCAGCGAATTGATATGAACTCCAAATGTCTTGTTGTCGATAACACCGCTTCCATAGTCTCTTCATTCTTTCCACCTTTGGAATCGTCTCCTTTCTCCTCCCCACCCACGGAGCGGAAGTCACGAAGTCTGAAATGGGTTTCGAAAACGACATGGGGAGTTTTAGCGAATGCGACTTTGCAAATTACGAGCTGAAGAAACTTGTGATCACTGGGAAGACCCGTGCACACTGCTTCGTTGGCGAGCGACAATTTGTCGAGTCTGACAAGGATTCAGACAGTCTCACTCTCAACGGAATTCACTCGCTGTGACATCGGGGTTTTGTCAATTTTAATTTCTATTCACCAAATTTGGGATGCTTCTGCATCCTCATTCATCGTCATCCAACTCGTTCTAATTGACACCTTGACATGCTATTATCGTGCTTACCATCATTTTTCGTTTCTCTCTCTCGTGTCTCCTGCCCCTCTCTCATCAACTTCGATGGCGAAGCACACTTACCATGTTCATGATCTGATTTCCCAGCTCCAACAAGTCCTCTCAACTGTCTTTCAACGGTGTGAATGTCATTATAACAGCACAGAGTCGTTTTTGTTCCATCTGAATCAGTTTCTCTTCACCGTACATGACTTTTTGGCCATTCTTTTCTTTCAAATTTTCGTCGATTTCTCTTCAATTCTTGCTTTTCTGAATGTTCATCTCGAAATAATGAAAAGATGGATAAAATGTCAGGCGAGAGATTGTCTTGGATAAAACGAAAAGTTGTTAGGGTTAGAACACCAACAGTGGTGAAATCGGCGAGAGGTATTTACCAAGCAATGTAAACGTGATTGTTGAGTGTGTTTCGTCTGATATTGTGAATCTTGGGAGACGAATTGAATTGAAAAGCCTGACTGAGTCACAGTGACAGAAACGGCGTGGTGAGGTTTGGGGTGTGTGAGGATGAGCAGGAGTGGTGTTTGGTCAACAAATAAGAATGGAGTTCGCTTGATTAGAACCTCTCCTTTGACTGCACACCACTAGTCTGTGGTGGAGGCTAGTTGGAAGCGAGGGGCCTGAAGTGGTGCGAGGAGAGTGGATTTGAATGAGTAGGTGGAAATGCGGAGAGGTTCGAGGGAGGAAGGATGGTGTGATGAGGGATGATTGTTTGTTAGAGTGAGCGTGCTCGTGTGACGCAATCACGAACACGAACGATGAAGGGCGGGAGGCGGTACAGGTGCAGGGAGGTTGAAGAGGGCGGTGAGGAGAGCTTGCTGTGAGAACTGGATGGATGAAGGAAAAATGAGTGCAAAGCAAATAACAAAGATAAATATGCGAATGGAAAGAAAAATCAAAAACTCCAAATTGTTCACACACCTCTTCAAATTATTCCCTAGTCCATAATCTGTGGAATCACGGTCTTCAGAAACCCGCACAACAACAGATTTGTCCGATTCGACGGCGCAGTCTCATCATCGAATTCCCCAAGTTTCGTCACTTGTTTTGTTCAAATGTGCATCATCAAGCAGAATGAATGTTGATATCGACCTTAATTCCGCCAAGTCGCTTCTCATAAGTGCAATCAATGTTGTACCCACATTCGACGAGAGAAACAACAAATAGTCGCCGGATGCTTCATTTGCACAAGAGGTGCTTAATACGTGTCCAATATCGGCTCAGGTTCGCTGGACATCTGCATTTCACCTAAAACACGCTCAAATGAGACAAGTGACACACCTGGCGGCTTGTCCTTCGAGATCATCACTAAAGCCAGCGATGAATGCTCGTTCAGCAGCTGTGAACGATTGAGTGTGACGAATTCTGCAATCTTCTCAATTGCCTTCGCGTATTCGAACTCAACGTACAACTGTTTCCGAATTTGTCTTCCCACCACTTTTGTCCTTCGCCACGTAAGTTCCTGGATGCACATAATCACAAGAAGAGCTTCTGCTTGATATGTCGTCAGGAGCAGAGGGCAAGGCAGAGGAACAAGAATCGCGTTTAAGATGTGTGCGAACTGATCATACGAAATGAGGTCCGGTGACGACTTGAGCAGAACCGGCAGCGCCGCTAAGGTGGAGAAGGCGATACAGAACAATGTTGGGTATTCGTCAGTTTCTGTGTTAGGGAAGAAGCACTGCGGTTTCGCCACAGAACTCCCAACGACCAGATGTCGCTTTTCGAGCTTGCCATTTCGAACGAATGCCGTAGATTCTGCGACTCACCAGTCACCTAGACACACACCCCATATTGAAAGAAAGAACCTTCCATACCAAGTTTCGCCACTCCAGGGCTCGTTAAATCCACGATTTCCGATTTGATGTCGCGATGAACACTTATCTGCTTGTGCAGTTCTCGCAATGTTAAAGAAATGTGTGTGATGATATCCAAAATTCGCTGAAGAGAGTGACGATATCAGAGACATACCGATTCAACGAGGATGCAGTTCTCTTTCCGGTGCTTCCTAATCAGCTGGCTCGCATCCCCAGTCGCTAAACTCAATCACAATAAACACACTCTCTTATTCCAACTGAGCACGTCGGAGAAGCGAATGTTTGCGTGGGAGCCATGGTGGATGGATCTGCCCCCCGAGATCTTTTCTCCCAAATAACAACACGACTTTTCACGATATCACTTGCATTTTCCATTACCATCTCGAAGTTTGATCGTCTTCCATCATCGCTGGCTGAATGTGTTCTTTCATATCAAGAATTGGACTTTTCTGTTTTGGTTGTTCTCCTTCACGATAGATCCCAGACACTGGTTCGTCACCGAATTGTTTCGTGAGTAATCCTCCCCATCAACAAGCCAGCCTGAAAGCCTATATCAATTTCGATCAGGTACCCCATCGGTGAATTCAATCCAAGCCAACTCACTCGTGTCCCTTCTTCCGATGAGCATACCATCCAAGAAGCCCTGGCACTCTCACTCACCGGTCTTCCCTCTTCTTCCAACGAAGTTTTCTCGCTTGATCTGATCCCCTGCTTCCAAGCAACAACTGCCACCATTGTCTAAACTCGTTGAAACACCGAGCAAGTGATATGGAGATGGAAAAGGAATTGGTGCCAACACTCTCACTTTTGTCTGTCCCCTCCAGCAACTCCGTGAACAGCGTACCATTTGGTCGTCAAAGTTGTCAGCAAGTTTTCTCTTTCTTCTCCAACTCGGGTTTACCCGCCCTCTACTTCCTTCGGACGACACTCCATTCGTCCAGCACATGCTTGACATTCTTCTTTCCTTAAAAATACGCCAAACATGACACTTCCGTCCATTTCGGGATTGGACTCTCATCCACCTCTTTCTTTGCAAGACCAATGCTACCTTTCGTTGTTCCTCCAGCATGCTCTCCTTGACGATTCCTCATTCACCACAACAAATCCATTCTTCCTCGTCTTCACCACTTTTCTGAACCACCATGTGTCAGACAACGCTCTGAACTCTTCCCTTCTTGAGTTTATCCTGACCTCTCTTCCACGGAATCACACTTCTGAGGACAAAGTTTCCGCGCAGAGATGGATAAATTTGCGAAGGCTAGATTCTTATTCACAAAGACTCGGGCCCTGTCTCTCCGCCCACCGATTCTACCAATCAAGCTCTTCACTTTGAACGCGTACACCTACATTGCCAGTCGCATGATCAGAAGATACTCGACGAAGCAGACAGGGCTGCCGCCAGTTTGCCACTCGATTTAGATTCGGGAGGATCTCGTCCGATATATTCGGATGTTGAAAATGTGTTTATTACAAGTTTGTGGGACCTGGCTCTTCGTTTGGACGGCCATTATTAAGGATATATCGGTTGGTTCAACTGTAGTTTGGAAGACTTGTTGCATCATTTCCATCGCGCGGTGACTCACGGACGAGCACGTCAATTACTGGAATTCAGGTCAGCATCACCCGAAATACAATAAAACAAGAAAAACCGAATGGCTATCACGAATCTCCCAACAATAAGGAACAAAGCACGTCGATGACTGTCTCCATCATTTCTCACGATTCTCCCAACAAAACGTCTCTCTCGACGACAGAGTCTCTCCCCACTCCAGTATCTGTTCATCCACACACGCAGTCGAGACATCCCTCTTCTTTCCGAACCATACGGACCTCCTCAAAACTCGATCTCTTCGTCGCTCTTTGTTGTCCCCTGAAGAACGCGCTATCGCTCTCGTCGCTGCGGTCGCTGTCTTATCTGAACCAGAGCTGATTCTGGTCAACACCGAAGAACTCGTCAAAACTGGAAACAGTCGACACACACCCCGATGGCTGCCAAGCAAGACGAAGACAAGCTTTAGACGATCGCGATCGGGCTGACCAGATTCCTTCGCCGCACTCCCGCAGCGAGTCTGTGGACGAGCAGGACTCGTTCGTTGCGAAGAGTGTCGATGGGAAGGGAGGAAGGACATCGAAACAATTGCCCCTTTGTGAGGGCAGATTATCAGAAGAAGGGCATTTCGCCGAATCCCATCCGCACACAACACCTTCGGCAGTTCATTTCCTCCCCTGCCATCCGTCATGATCTTTCTCATCGGGTTCTTGCAGGAATCAAGAAGGCCGAGACACGGATATGATTCGCCACCAATCATCAGACTCGAGAACAAGCACATCAATCACGAACTGAACGCTTTCGTTGACGCTCTGATTTTCGACGTGGAGTCACTTGGTTGCACGAACGCAAAACCTGGCCATCCAGTCTCTCTGACACTGTCCTCGCCGTCGCGATGTGCGATTGTGGAGACATCCTGTGTGTCATTTTCGGACTCTGTTCTCCGACTGGGCCAGCTGGCATCGCCGATTGTGGTCCACCACACATGCAACGTCGCGGGGAGACATCGGTGACATTCGTTCGATATGAAATGTGTTCGTCTTCGGATGTGATTCCTGCATTTGCTAAAAATACTGGATCGGAAGGGAGCGTCGCCAAGCCGCGTCCTTATGACAATCTCGTCGTGCTCGTTCACGTCCACTGCAGTCCTCTCCAAAACTGGCATTGCACCGAAAACATCCACCCCGTCTCCACTCTCTTCTCTTTCCACATCTATTGCATTGTGTTCGTTTGTGAACGTGTCGTCGTGTAGACAGCCAGCCTTGGACCAGCCTCGCCATCGTCTGAGCCAAATTTTGATGGGAACTAAACTGCATGACGTTGAGAACGGGCTTTATTGAACGGTGAGTACAGGGATCTCATTGTCGACAGAATTCAGTGTGCGAAACTCGAATGATCCGACCATCAAAACATCACCGACTCACCCAGCCTGGAAAACTCGACTGAGGCATACACCTATGACGACCAATACACTCACTACCACTCTTCCCGATAGCGAACTCCAGATCATCACTTATCATTCTGTGAGCACAGATATTTCGAACTCCGAATTCACATCACTGTATGGAACCTCGCGAACTCGGACATTTCAAGCAGCTGATTCAATTGCCTTCATTCAAGGTTTCACAGCCAGTTTTCCGATAAGACATTTTCTGGGAGCGGTGTTGGTTTTAGCAATCGTGGAATTATTCCGACCACACTTTCCACCGATGTATCTTTCGGAAGAACACAGCCGCTGAAAGAGGCGGCACACTCTACTCAATCAGCCAAACATGATTTTCTTTGAAGACACACATTTCGACGAGAACACGACGCTCGAGTATTTGGACAATACGAAGGACTTCGCCTTTAATCTGCGTCATCCAGAAGAGATTGATGTATTCTCCAAACATCTCCAACTGCCCTGTCGACACGATCATTCTCGTCAGTTTCTTCTGAGCTCACTCCTCCAATCACTGTGAGCAACAACGTCCACAGAGAAATGGAAATCGACTCGATTGTCCTCCACTCCTCGTCGAACGTCCCAAGCAGCGAGCGCAGAATCCGAGCCAGCGACGACAAAACCTCATCTGTGAACAGCACCGAGTGATGATAGAAACGAAGTGAGGGACTTCAGGCAGAGCGGCTGAGGCTGCGAGTGGTAGATGGGAGTGATGGGGAAGAGCGGGTTGAGCAGCGACGGGATCTTCAATTTGGACAGCTCGTTCAGTTCGCGCTCTCCAACTTCATTCCCACAAACCACATTATCCACCACCTCCCCAACACCACAATCCAATCCACACTTTCCACCACTTAAGTCCTGTGCCGTTGGATGTGAAGATAATCTACGAAGTGATCAAGTCCAACAACGAGAGAATCGCAAAGTCGCATGACTCATCTCTTTAATCCATTTCACTGTATTGGTTCCATGAACCATTTTTTTCTGAACCTGTGCACATAGTTCCGGAATACGTTGTCTTTTGGATTATTGAAAACTCCTTCATTCGTGACAACGATATATTTCACAAGCAGTTAAATCGAAAAATGATTCAATCAGAAAAGATTGACCTAAACGCACGATTATGGTTTGATCACACCACACTCATTGACAGAACGACTTTGGAGATCAGAACGTCTGGAATCTCCATTCAGAAATGCAAACAATGTGAATGTGTGAAGGATACAAGGATATTTGAAAATCGAAATGTCGCTCGAACTTTTTCCGTTACGATCTATGATCTCAAAAATATTGACCCATCTGGGTCGCTCTGAATGAAATGTTACCCGCGTCGTAACTCTCTCCAAATGTGGAGATACCTCACCTATTCCTCACCGTATCCAAATTACCCTTCTTGCGACTCACAAAAGGTTTTTCTAGTTCATCTGACTTTTCGTCTCCTTTTTTGTTCTGATTTCATGTTTCAGCGACATTTCCTCACCCAGATTTGCACACCCTGCAACATGCAGAATATTTTCCTGATTTTGGACATTATTTGAAGAGGAAAATCGCAATTTGATCAATTTGAACCTTCTCGTCTTCTCAATCCAACTCAGTTTTTTTCACATCTCAGATCTGACGACGAAAATCGGCATTGATATCACCAATCGAGTTTTAAGGTTTGTTCACCTCCATTTCTACTGTTTTCATATTTTGTTTGGATAGTTGTGCTCATATTCTCTCAGAGTGAGCTTTCTGTTTCAGATCTTCTTTCATTTTCCGTTGTACCCCCTCAAGAGTCGTTCCAATTTAAAAAATCGCATCAAATCCACCATTTATACAATTCTAAGGTCTTTTCATGAAGATACTCCTTCATTATCATGAGGTTTGCTCGAAGTGTTCATCATGATTTTCTGAATGAATCATGCATATCTTGATGTTATCATTCATGTCAATGCTCTTTGTGTCATCTTACACGCAGGGCAGATCCAACCACTGTCCTGACCATATTTCGTGTTTTTATGATCGATTCTCCCAAATCTTATCATCGTCTTGTTCTTTCTAAGCAAGCTCCTAAATCGTTCACAGAGATCATAAACGGCCTCTCATTGACTTACAAGGTTTGATGATCTCCCTTCAATCCTCCTTTCGTTTTCACTTTTTGCCTGATTTCAATCTCCGTTTATTCGCTTCGTTCACCTTTTCCATTATGATTTTCTTCAATCACTGTCCATTTTTCCCTCAATTTTCAATTTTCATTCTTGAATTCTCATTTTTCATTAATTGCAAACAAGTCATCATTGATGCGGTTCTCTCTCCTCAATATGACTTCCCTTGCCATCCTCACGCTTTCCCTGATTACCAACATAACATCCCGTTCTTATCAAACTTCTTTCTTTCCGTCCATGTCCTCAGAGACATGTCAGCAATCCGAACCACATCTCGACAGTTCACATCCATTTGTCATTGTCTCCTTAAAGACTCTTGAGTGCTTTCTAACTATTTTTGAGGACGCTTGGCGACCTGTAGATGCCATTTTGAATGTTAATCGAAGAAGAGCACTCATTAACAAACTTACTCAAAAGAGAGAATTCAAGAATGAAAATTGAAAATTGAGGGAAAATGGACAGTGATTGAAGAAAATCATAATGGAAAAGGTGAACGAAGCGAATAAACGGAGATTGAAATCAGGCAAAAAGTGAAAACGAAAGGAGGATTGAAGGAGATCATCAAACCTTGTAAGTCAATGAGAGGCCGTTTATGATCTCTGTGAACGATTTAGGAGCTTGCTTAGAAAGAACAAGACGATGATAAGATTTGGGAGAATCGATCATAAAACACGAAATATGGTCAGGACAGTGGTTGGATCTGGCAGATTCCACAAAGGATGTCACAACCGCCTGAAGACGATTCTCACAGATTTAATTAATTTTCTCTGAAAAGTTTTAAGAATTATCACTGATTATCATTATAGCAGGCACACTTTGCACAGATCCATCAGTAACGTGTTTTCTCAAATTCAAGATCATCACACAAGAAAACCTGTCGAAAAATGAAATTAAAACAAAACAGAAGTGAGTGAAAAGAAGTGTAAGTTGATCAACTAGGTCTGACTTTGAACGAGATGGTGCCCGAGCAAGCAATTCGACTCTCTCGGGCATTTGGGTAGATCTGACCCTAACTGTGACTTTTCCAAAAATCTGCCATCTGCCTTGCTTACACGACGTCCTTCTTTTCTGTCGCTTTTTGGAGCTTTCCGTGAGATAGGCACATTTTCACAACCACAGCTTAGGGATGGGCAGCGGTCGGTCCGACTGCTCGTCGACCGACCGACTGCTTTTTGCGATCGTGCCCTTTTCCGCCAAAATCGATGATCTGGTCGCTGAGATAGTTTTTTCACACTTTTCTTCAATTTCCTTTGTTTCTAAGTGAATTGTTGTGAAATGGTGATGATCATGTTGTTGAAAGATACTGGACTGAAACAGAACAAACACATATGAAAGAGAGTGGAGTGAACTGTGAAACTATCCGCATTATCTCACTCTTTTCTTCTCGTTCGTCCTTCTCTTCTCTTCTTCCCTCTCCCTCTTCGCAGTTCCACTGTGGCGAACGCATTCTCCCTCCCAGACTGCTCTCCGCTGTCTGTGTCTGAGTCATCGATCTCCCCATCCACTCTCCATCCGCTCTGCACTCTCCCTCCCTTCACTCCTTCCCCCGTCCTCTTTCTTCTCATCGATCTTCTTCCTTCTCACTCGCAGCTTCAATTGCCCAAACAGACTCACATTCGACTTCTTCTTCAGTTGTGGGGACGGTAGCGCAAAGGCAAACAGAATATCATTCGTCTTCCGCAGCATCTTCTTCAGCGCCTGCTGCGTCGAGATCTTCGCTGACAGTGCTCCGATCTCAAAGAAGCCCTTCATCTTCTCCTCCACCCTGTCCTTCTTCACCGACACAGACGGCAGCGGCAGTCCCATCACTCCAGACACAATGTTCAGGCAGCGTCTCTCCCAGAATGTCCACGCACAACGCCCTTTCAGCTCGAACCGCCCGTCGGCTTGCATTCCGTCGTTCACTGCGCAGAACGTGGGTGTGAAGGAGTGTGGTGAGATGGAGCGGCTGCTGGTGAGGGAGGGAGAGACCGGCTTCGACTACGATAACTCCGAGTGGATCGACCTGAAGACGACGAAGGATGGTGAACACAGTTTGGGCGTGCTGCCGAGCCGTTGTAGATGCAGCGAGAGAGAAGTGCCCTTTCGTTGTTGACTGCACATCAAACACGCCTGCTGCCAAAACACATCCCTTCGTCGCTTTCGCTTCGTGTCCAATTTTGAACTGCGAAAACATGATTGACATCCCATCTCCTCTCTTTCCTCCTTCTTCTCTCCATTTTTCTCGTTGTCTTCCACTATCTCCCGCTGTGCATTGCGTCAGTTTCGTTATGCAGGTTCGTTCACATTCTGTCATTTCGCTCTTCCCGCAATCCAACACGCATCCTTCGCTTTTCTGATAACACTGATCCACACACCGCTCAGTGTTGTGCATGGAGAACGACGGGCGAGTGTTCGGAGAGTTTGGGAGAGGTGCCTGTTGGGATGAGCAGAGTTCGACGCAGTTGAGAAGCGATGAGCGGCAATTCTGTTGGCAGAAGGACAGCTATGAGAGGATGGAGCGAGCGACGCACAATTCTCCTCGTTGAAGACAGTCTGTGATGCAATCAGTTCCATTTTCGTCGAAAACTGACAGACATGAATCGAATGCTGCGACACATGGCGCGAGTGAGGGTGTATCGAGTGTTTACAGTGAAGATGCAAAGAATGATGGTTTGCAAAGCGAGAAACACGAGCGACGAGTGTCGATGAGAGTTTAAAGAGAGCACAGGTCGTCTGGTTGGATTTGGTGTAGTCCGTGTTCGAAGTTAGTTTGGCAGAGCAGTTCGCATTGGGTGATGTTCTGGTTGGTCAGAAAAATGGAGAAAATGAAAAAGGGGAGAAAAGAGGCGAATATGGTTGAAATATGATGAAAAATGGAATAGAAAGGGAGAGGAGTGTGTCAGACCTCGTTTGAGAGAATGGGACAGCGTAGGACACATTCCATCTTCTCGTCGAAGCATTAAACATCGCAAATGGCTCTTTCTTCGTCTTTCTTTCTAAGTTTTGGTTTGTTCCAGTTCGGGTTCATTTTCAGTTTTGGCTCGTCTTCTGTCTTCATTTGGGCATCCGGTTTTTTGGTCACATTGGTTCGAGCAGAGACGGTATTGTGTGGAACAGATCCCATCGCACAGGGAAAGAACTGGATCGACGGGGATGATTTGAGGGAAGAGGAGAGCTGGATGAAGATAATATTTGGATCACAGATGGCGGAGGCAGAGTCGGAGGAATGGCAGAAAATAATGAAGAAAAATTGTGAACAAACCTCGTGAGCTCCCTGAATGCAACTGTGGATGCAGGGACGCTGCTTTGGAAGCAGGACAGAAGACACATCCGATCTCCCTTGCACTTCATTTCGTACTTCTCTTGTTCATCCATACACACCCCACATACACGCTTTTTCCATTGGATGAGACGAGGCCGACGAAAGAGTGGACTTGGTTGGGATTCGAGTGGTCAGAAAGAGGGGAGTGGTGGGGAGGACGGGTTGAATGTGACGCTGTCGGATGCGCCCTTTGCACTCCGATGCGCATGGAACTATACTTCCTTCCTGGAAATGTGGCGCGGTTGCAATCCATCGACGAACAATCTTTTTATTCTCGTCGGGGATGTTGGACGAAAGTCCAAGGCACAGGATCTCACATGGAGCGTGTGATCATGAACACCTTCTGATTCTCACATGCTTGAAGCCTTGTCGGATTCGTGTCCAGTGAGTGCTGCAACAAATCACATATCAGAAAAGAGGAAAAGGCATGAATCGAGAAAAGGGTGTCATGTATTGTAAGGAGATGGAAAGGAACGCAAAGGAAGGCGGAGTATTAATGAAGGTGAGAACAGACTCATGTGGGAGAGGCACTTCACGTGTGAGATAGTCGATGGAGGGACATTTGCAGGCTTCTGATTTGATCCCAGTGATCCCAGTCGGATCTGATCCCACTAAATACCTACAATACCATTTCGTTTCTTTCATTTCAAAAAGTCTTCTTATATATGATATTTGAATGGAAAAAAGTAAAAAGGAAAATGGTCACTTCATAGATCATGAAAATGCAAACTTTGGGTGCTGCTGTTTCAGTTTGTTCTACAACAATAATTATAAAACCAAGTCGATAATGCGTTATTATGTCTCTTTGATGGTTTTTCTCACTGACTAAAGTCAATGAAGGGAATACATCGAAAAAGAAGTGTTGGTGATTGTGATCGTGCGTGTTTTGGGAAATAAGAGCTGTCTGAAATATTGAAGAGCATTATGTGAAAACAAGAAGTGAATTGAACATGATTAATGAAGTGATAATGAGAAAATCTCAAAGGAAAAGAGTTGAAATTTGATCTCAGTCCAAATTTAGGCACTGACATCAATTGATCCCAGTTTTACCTATTTTGATGGGACTACTCAGATGCCTGGACATTTGTCTTCATCTGTGGAAATGTGGTTCAAGAATCCTGAAGAGAGAAATAATGTAGAAAAATCAAGAAAAAATACTCAGGAGAAGATTAAGGAAGGATCGTTGATACTGGTGGTTATCATGTCTTGATCCAAGTCGGCAGTGGACAGCTGGGTTCAAGAGTGAGATCCCGCAAGAGAATGATTGATATGTATTGAAAAGAAATAAAACACTATTTAACAATTATCTAAATCTATGGAAAAGGTGTTCGAGTAAAGAAGGAGTCGGAGTCGGTCGGTCAGGCCGACCTTTGTCCGATGTTGGGGAAAGACAGACCGACTCAGGACTCTGAACCACGACCCCAGAAACAGTAATTTCGTGAAAAATGTGATGAACTAATTATAGAGATGTTGTGAATCAAAAATGAGAAAAGGCAACAATAAAGTGTCCCGGGCGGGATTCGATCCTGGGTCCGGGGAACAAAGCTGCGGTGCTACCGCTCGACTAAAGGGCACTTCAAAAAGTCGCCGACTGTTTTGTTTTAGGACTGGACTCGATGTTTTCAGACCGACCACCGCCCATGCCTACCACAGCTCAACTCTGAAAACTGGGCGAGATATACTCATTCCAAGTTTTCGCTGACCTCCTGTAGTACTTATTCGTGGAAACATTTCGGTCCCTAAAGGTACAGGTTGCCCATTCTC
>JARBJD010000786.1:0-15714 GCA_033064195.1 Blattamonas nauphoetae
CCTAGCCCTAGCCTAGCCTAGCCTGGCCACAACCCTAGCCTAACCTAGCCTAGCCTAGCCTAGCCTAGCCTAGCCCTAGCCTAGCCTAGCCTAGCCTAGCCCTAGCCTAGCCTAGCCTAGCCTAGCCTAACCTAGCCCTAGCCTAGCCTAGCCTAGCCTAGCCTAGCCTAGCCTAGCCTAGCCTAGCCTAACCTAGCCTAGCCTAGCCTAGCCTAGCCTAGCCCTAGCCTAGCCTAGCCTAGCCTAGCCTAACCCTAGCCTAACCCCTAGCCTAACCTAGCCTAAGCACAGCCTAGCCTAACCCTAGCCTAGCCTAGCCTAACCCTAGCCTAACCCCTTCTTCCTAACCTAACCCTAACCCTAGCCTAGCCTAGCCTAGCCTAGCCTAGCCTAACCCTAGCCTAACCTAGCCTAACCCTAGCCTAGCCCTAGCCCCTAACCTAGCCCTAACCCTAGCCTAGCCTAGCCTAACCCTAGCCTAGCCTAGCCTAGCCTAACCCTAGCCTAGCCTAGCCTAGCCTAAGCCTAGCCTAGCCTAACCTAGCCTAGCCTAGCCTAACCCTAACCTAGCCCTAACCCTAGCCCTAGCCTAGCCTAGCCTAGCCCTAGCCTAACCTAACCTAGCCTAGCCCTAGCCTAATCAGGTTTACATTACCCAAATACTCGCATGTCTGATAGACTCCTTGGTCCGTGTTTCAAGACGGGGCAATACAATCCATATCCAACTAAAGTCAATCTTAAAATCTATCTTCGAACAGAGCCGTCTAATTGCATTCAACAATATACGATCAATTATTACTTACCAATTGACTAGCCGAAACTAATCAAAGTAAATCATATATCAACCACATATCATCAAAATTTCCTTGCAAAGATACTCTCGTTAAGATAAACTTAAACCCCAATCAATAAGGTTCATTTGTGTTCTCCTCCTATGTAGAATATTCAAATCCGTCTAATTCGAGGCTATAAACAAATCATCCACCCATCGAAATGAATGAACAATTCTACCTTCCTGAATTTGAAATCTTGATTATCAGAAAACACGATTGACCGATTTCTATTATATATCTAATCATCAGAAAAACTCCTGAAAACATGTTTAACCTTTTACAGTTATAATTACACATCTTCAAAAATCTTTCCAACAATCGATATATAACAAATCTTCTCTATAGAGTTGTATCGCTTCCCTTTTGGAAGTTTCAAGCCCTATTTCAACTTTTTTCCAAAATACTTTTCATCTTTCCCTTACGGTACTTGTTCGCTATCGGTCTCTTGCATATATTTAGCCTTGGATGAAGCTTACCACCCAATTAGGGTTGCAATCTCAAACAACCCGACTCGACGATTGCAGAGCTTAGCGCATTGTGAAACAAGGCCAAAAACGGGATTTTCACCCTCTATGATAACCCGTTCGAAAGGGTATTTTAGCCTCTATCTTCTTCACAACACAACCCCACATCTATAAAGCACATCTCTATGCATGCAAAACAGCCCGCATAGATTTTAGCTTTGGGCTTTTCCTACTTCCCTCGCCGGTACTATAGGAATCCTAGTTAGTTTCTTTTCCTCCGCTTATTTAGATGCTTCAGTTCAGCGGGTAATCTTTCTTAATTTCAGATTGTTTTATATATATAAAGAGATAATTGTTAAAAGTAGGGTATACAAGACAATTAAATATTTATATTTAAATATCAAATTGTTTATATATCATATTTCAACAATATCTCTTAATGATTCATATATCGATATTATTAAAGATGACATATACTCAATATGTTCATCTCATTTCCTTTCTATCCCAAGTAAGGATAAAAAGATATTTTAATATTTACCAATTCTGAAATAAGAATGGTCTCTTAACTAAAAGTTAAGACACCGCAGGATGCGTTCAAAACTTTGATGATTCACAGATTCTTGCGATTCACATTAACTATCGCGCTTTGCTGCGTTCTTCATCGATGCAAGAGCCAAGATATCCACTACCAAAAGTTTATTATTTTATAATATCATTGGCTACACTAATAATGTTTATATATTGAGGCACCTTAAAATCTACATCACTTACATGTAGTAGACTTTATTTTATTATCATATATTGTTTAATATATTTAAATTTTGTTAATGATCCTTCCGCAGGTTCACCTACGGAAACCTTGTTACGACTTCTCCTTCCTCTAAATAATAAGATTCACTGTTCTTCTAACATAACCGCTGTCACTTGCGCAACTGCAATCACATCATCCGAACATTTCATCTGATCATTCAATCGGTAGGAGCGACGGGCGGTGTGTACAAAGGGCAGGGACGTAATCAGCGCAAGCTGATGACTTGCACTTACTAGGTATTCCTCGTTCATGATCCAAAATTACAAAGATCAATCCCCAGCACGATTGACATTCAAAAGATTAGCCAACCCTTTCGGGCAAGCACAAACTCGTTGATCCAATTGTTTCACACTTTAGGAAGAACATTTTTTCGGACAACATCCAAAAAACATTTCAAAATCAAGCCATTGTTCTTGTGACTGATTTTGGTGAAGAAATGTTCGGTGGTTGTGAAGAAAATCTAAGATTTGTGTCCGAAAGCTTGATGAAACCCAGACTTCAAGATCAAAACTCAGACAAATCGAGCATAATGACGGTGATTCCGGTTTGTTTTCACACTGTTTTCTAATCTTTTCTCCCCAATTCTACAGTAGTCACCCAGGGCAAGAACAATCATCAACGATGATAACTCGGGTTGAGTTTATTTAATGCTTTTAAGATTGTGTTCTATTCGTTTCAATAATGGATTAAGCGGCAAATCTGAGTATCCCGTACAGCTGTTACTCCGGCGGTGTGCAGGGATTCGGAAGAGTAACACTTGAGATTAAAGACTAATTCTCATGTCACCTGAGCCGAAGTGTCGAGACCAATGACTTAATCTTACTGAAGTGTTTGAATCAATAAGAGACAAAACGAATGACACGTACCAGTCTTCTCGATACTGTCGAACAAATCCTCACTTCGCGTAGCAGATCAGTATGAATATATCAACTCTCATTCCTATGACTTCAATCTTCAGATCTTCGTCATTCCTGACTTCAATACAAGATACCATTCAAGAGAACGACACAACAGATCAGATCGGACGACGCGTCTTTCTCCCATCTTCCATTGTAGAATCGCCACAATGGCAGCAACAGCAGTACATGGACGCAACGTCGATTGTTTCCCAACTGGAAGCCCTGACTACTTCCTGATATTCACATCCACCAGAAATTGGCCAGAGATCACAGAAAACCTCGAAGCAGATCATCTTCATCCGCAAGATTGTCTTGATCTCATCGCAAGAGTCTTCGAGGTTAAAATGGAGGATATTCTCAAAATACGCCATCAAGGTCATCCATTCGGACAAAGTCCATCACATGACCTTGAAGGTCGAAGTTCAGAAAAGAGGGCACCCTCACTGTCACATACTGATCCGATTCTGTGATCGATTCAAGCCACGAACAGTGGAACGAGTCGACTAGATCGTCAAGGCATAGATTCCATCAGAAGAAGAGGATCCAGAACCTCGGGCTCAAGTTTTGTTCCTCATGGTTCAAACACCATGTGGTGTTCGAAATCCATTTGCTGTCTGCTTGGAAGACGGCTCCTACAAGAAGCACCATCCAAAACAACTTTGCACAGTCGCATCGGTGAAGCCAGGTGGAAAATTTGCCAATCGGCGATCTCCCTCCAACAACAGTAATGCAGACGAAAGAAGAACTTTGCACGAGCTGTTTTTCAACAATTACGTTGATATTGACCTGATTCTTTTCGAATCTCGGTAAATCGAAAAGATCTTTCGATTGGTCCAATAATAGTTTTGAAAAATGCCCGACAAAGTCATTTTAGTCATGCGTCAACTTGAGAAATATGTGGATCAGAATTGTTGACATCAAAAAAAAGGTCGAGTACTCAAATCTAAAAAACGAGACTAGTCCCTCGTGCCAGGATCTGGTCTGGTTTCATGAGATTGAAATCGAAAAGGAACGACAATGAACAAAAGAGGTTGGACAAAAAAAGTCTTGGCAGTGTGATTCGAGGTGATTCGAAGATCGGTATTCGATCTTTTTTTTAGAAATGTATGATTCTCACCCATGTGAATGAAAGAGTGTGATGAGATCTCGAAATGAGACTTTCACCATAGTTTCAATTGTTCACCACTTCCAGATGGATTTCACTACTCCAAAATGTATCGATTGTCTATGGATGAGATTGACCGATCTGTCCACCTTCTTCTGAGAACCAAACGACACAATGGACAACCCAAACTGATCTGCCTCAACTCAACCATTGGAAAAGTCTTTTATTTCAACCTTTCGTGGAACAACAAACGACTTTATCCTCAGATAACTTCCTCACCGGATTCCCCAGATAGGGCAGATTCTCTGGAGTCCTTATCCGATACTCCAGTGACAGCTGCACCAGTGCGTCGAGAACCTTCCATCAGTCGAAGTACTTCTCCGGTATTTCTGCCTCCAATTCCACTTTGGGCAAGTCGTTCGAAAATCAATCGAATGACTTTGACTGAGATAGATGCATCAGTCGATCTTCTTCCGACAACAAGATGACGAAACGGACAACCAATGCTGATCCACCTCGACGCCACAATCTGCACAGTCTCACTATGTCCCTTCTCGAGCAACAACAGACGGATTTATCCAAAAATGACTCTTTCAAGATATATTGTTCGGGAAGAAGTCGCCAACGAGAAAAGTCTAGTCCACCAGCTGATGGATAGATTCATCAAACGTGGATACATTCGAAAGAAGAAAAAAAGTGTCTCATATCCACATCTACACCAGATTCTACTCGCTGGTTACAGCTTTCAGAAGCAAAACAACCAATTGCTAGAGAACATACTCGAGTGAAATATGATGATGATGACTCAGGTTTGGCTCTTTTCCTCAAGTTTATTTCACAACTTTTCATTTTGAGTTGATTTGAAAAGATTTCAAAAACAAAATAGTGCATTTTTCTAGAAACAATCACTATTGACTAAACAAAGTTAAAAGTTCATTTTTCTTTTTTTAAATTCAATTCCCGCGCGATCCGGAGAAATCCTCAAAATACGTCTTTTTGACCATTTTTTCAAAAGTTCTTGTCGTGTATTTACATCTAAAGAACCAATTTTGATGAAACTTTCCACATAAACGTAGTCGGTGTGTCTATTTAGTTCTCTTTAAAATCGTCATGTCATATGTTGTTCAAGATGCTGTCTCAACACAGCTTTCAGAAGGAAAACCATCAAATACAAGAGTAAGCTCACGAGTGATATACGACGATATGGATGACTCAGGTTTGGTTCTCATTACACAAGTGTATTTTATTCTTTTGATAAGATGAGGTGATTGATCCTCAACTGTCACAAGGACATGAAGAAGCATGTCTAAAGCTCACTCATCTGTGAAATACATGCGGAAATCGTCGTTGTTGACGATTTCCCTGAGATCTGAATCAATCCTTCCCAAATACCCACAATTTTTTTGCAGTTTTAGTTTAACCAAAAAAACGTTTCTGTGAAAAATGTGACAGATCAGCTTTTGAAAAAAAGGAAAGGGATTAGAATCTAGCGACTGGACGAGGTTAGGGAAAGTACTACACGACCTAATCACAACTTCTCAACCACACGACACAATAATCGCAAGATCTCAACCAAAAGGTCAAACAATCGCAAGATCTCAACCAAATGACCATTCAAACCGTCATGGAAATATGGGCCTTCACAGTTTTTCCCCAAAAAACCTCCTTTTTCAGTCTTTCTACCCCTGAAGTACGATGCAGATAGCACAAATCATACAATATATTTGTGTACTTGACTTCTTCGACTATTTCTGATTGAGGCTTCAAATCCCAATAAAAACCGGAACGCGAAAAGTCGAAAAAGTGAAGAAAATGGATTTTACATCCAAAGAAGTGTGTTTCAAACGTAATCTTCTCAATTTATGGGACGTTCGATCAAATGGAAATCTCCGTTCCTGAAAAACAGTCCGATGATTGCAACTCTTGACAAGATGATGAAGTTCCAGGGATGCCTCTTTCTTTTTTTTCATTTTTGGCTCTATTCTCTTCTTTCAGAAATGGTTTCAAGCCAACCAAGTGGAACAACATAAACGTCACGCAGAGCAAGAACAATCATCAACGATGATGACTCCGGTTTATTGATTTTGGATACTTTTATGATTTTTGATGATTCATTGCAATAGAAGATGAAGATCTTGAGCAGAATTACCGGTATCGAAGTGTGTCACAATCAGGAGCACAGTTAAGAATCCTGCACACCTGCAAATCCTGCGGTGTGCATGGATTCATTAGAGTTCAACGTAATTTGGAAGAAGAATAATCACGTCACATAATCTGAAGCGAAGAGACCGAGGACAACAGTTTACTGAAGCGTGTATTTCAACACAAGTCAAATGGATGGAAAGAAAGTCAAATCACCCTAAAAGAACCACTTACCTGATTTAGATCAACAAATCATCCGCATCGCTGCTTCAGATCATCAAATCATCGGCCAATCAGCTTCAGATCATCAAACCACTGGTCAAATCCTTGATTGGCAGGTTCAAATGGTGTGATGCGACTTGGGGGCGTCATTTTAGCAAGAATTTCATCCGCTCTTCAGACAAGTTCATCGCCCAGTGGTTTGAGCAAATCCCCGTTGCGCTTCTTATTTGCCTTTTCGATAGTCCGTACTGTTGGAGATTTACCGCTTGCCAGTGAAGTGGATTCCAAGAATTTCGGTCACCGGTTCAGAAAAGGTCTCCAGAGACAAGTCCGCAAAACTGGAATCAGCAGAAGCCATCGAATCTCAGAAAAATGTACTGATATCTGGCATTTTCCGACTTGAAAGATTGTTTTCGAGAAACGGTCCTCAAAAAGCAGTGATTTCAATATTCCCGAGGTTCAAAAACCTACGTATTTTAGTCATTCCTCCACACATATTAGATATTTCGACTTCAAACTAATTCGAAATAGACTTTTCGTGCTCCGGATCATTTCGGGATTTTATACAACAATCAATAAATTTGCGAACTCCCTGTCTTTTGTGTGGAACTTCGCCTTTGAAATGAAGAACTCCACATATATCACAAGGATGTTCCAGAAGTCCGACTGAATGAACTGAATTGTCTCGAGGGGGTCGACTTTGTGGTTGATGAGGATAAAGCTCAAGATGAGGAATGATACGGGGAAGGTGATCGTCAATATCGGGTGGCTCTTCGTGTCTTTGAAGCTGTGAGGTGATTCTCCGTGGAGCAACGTACTCGGAGTTGTCTACGATAGTGATTGTTGAGATGCGATTGGATGCATTTCTTCGATTTTCAGGGTTTCGTTCTCTTCGAAGAGGAATTCATTCATCTGATCAGAGAATTGAAGAGAAGAGATGATTGAATTCAATTGACGATACCTGAATCATCATCATCGTCCACCAATACTCTCGTCTTCTTTCTTCTGCGTAGTTGATCCATGCGAACTGTTTTGATTGGACTTCGTGGAGTACCACTTCGTGGCTAAGGAGCTGGAAAGTCAGCATTCATTTGATCAATCGTAAAGACAATTCCACGGTGGGTAAAGCCTGGAGACGTTTTTCGAGTTTTTCCGGGAAGGAGGTTCGATGAGCATGTTCGATTTGTCATAAGAGGATATTGCTTCATCTCCTTGTTCGGTGTCAGGATCGTGAATTGGAGAAAAGTCCTATCTTTTTGAGAAAAATCTATGCGGGCTGTTTTGCATGCATAGAGATGTGCTTTATAGATGTGGGTTGCAAAGCAAAACTGATAGCATCCACATTTAGATCCATTCTCATCGTCAGAAGATCGGAAAAGTCTACAACTGCAACCTTTCGTTCAACAACAAACAACTTCATCCTCAGGTAACTTTCTCATCGCATGCGGTTGGTGATGGTGGTGTTGGATAGAGCTGTCTCTCTTCCAGAAGATCATCGCTGAGGATATTGTTTTGTTTTGGTTTTCAATTCTTTGAGATTTCAGTATAGGGGAATGATGTGTTATTGTGTTTTTGCATTGATTCTGGCATATGATATATTTTCATGGTATCTACAGGACTATAAATTGAAAACAGAAGACACTGTTTCTTTTTTTCAGACATTTCTCAAACACATCAACGATTCTCAGTATTTTTCAGTGCTTTTCTCAAACAATCAGCTGCATCAATTCAAATCCAAGCTTATTCTCGTCAAAATTGGCTATATACGCGTTGTCTGTTTTGGATACACCCTCGATGGGTTTTTTTTCTTCAGGGTGTTTTTTCCTCAAATTGATACACATTATCACAATACCATGTTGTCCAAAATGTTTTTATGAATTTCTTCGTGATAATGCTTCATCTCTGATTTTCCCTCTTCAAACCAGGGCTAGTCAAACCGCTGTCCTGACCATAATTCGTATTTTTTCTCATCTCAGTCAGATTCTTCGCCCAGCGTTTTCTTGATACTAACTGTGGACATTGTTGATATCAGTTCGTATCACGGTTGCCGTTAACAATTTTTGTCACAAAGTTTGTTCTACATCTCAATATGGTGGAGATCATATTCGATTCGTGACATCTCCCTTGACAATCATGAAACAGATGCAGAAAACAATTCAGATGTCAAACACTGAATATCTCCAATCTGAATGGTTCGAAACGCCGATCCCATCTGCGAATCAACAGTTCTGATGGCAGACAAAATCATCTAGCAAACAGACTCAGAAAAGCAAACCTTTCCCTTCTTCGGATCTAAATCAATGCGAATTAGGATCAAGTGGGACGATGGAACAAGTGTGGTTGTGACGAATCAACTCTGTGACACCAAACGATCGTCTGCACATTTGATCCTCATTTTTGTTCAGAGGAGTGATGGAATCTTCCTTCAACACTTGACAGAATACACATCGGGACAATAGAGATATAGGGTGGTGGTTGAGTAGTTGATAAGGATAAGTGTAGGGAAATAGGTGGCATAGGCAAGGGTGATTAGGCACAGGTGAAAAGATATGTGTGGGAAAATAGGTGAAGAGACTAGGATGATTGGGCATAGGTGAAGAGATTGGGAGGGGTGAAGGAGGCATTGATGAGGAGATATTGATGAGGAGCCATTGATGTTGAAATACGTGACATGAGTGTGTAAGAGATAGTTGAGAGACATTGATGGGGTTTTACGTGTAACAAGTGTTTGTTATGAGGTGGAGATAATCGATGTATGGACATTGATTTGTGGACATTGATGGAGAGATGAATAGGTGTTGGGAATTGATGGATGATCATTTGTGGAATGAGGTGCCGTAGGTGCCCCAGGTGGATTGGGGAAAATAATTGGTTGAAGTTTTTGATGGTCCACGGGTCCACAGGTCCACGATTGAGTTCGAAAGATTGAAAATGGCATTTGTACTTGGCTCATAGCTGTTATATTACATGATAATTATTGTGGACTTTTTTATTTTGAAGCCACAATTTTCGTTATTTGACTCAGGTCACAGAACAAGAGAAGAGAAAACTTGTATGTATTCATCAATTTGAGACCATTTCTGAGCGACTGTGGACTTTGTGGGCTTGTGGACCATCAATAGTGCTTCAAAAATATATCTACATTGCTGTGCTTATTCAAGACTGTCTTCTTCATCGGTTTCTGATTCAAGAGTAGACCTTCTAAGCAGTTCGGCATATTTTGGATCGATCACATAGCACCACACTCTTGTTTTATTCATGGTGACTTTCTTTCTAGTGCAATGCTCATGTAAATCCATCTGGAATGTCTTCAATTTTTTGTAATATTCAGGCATGATTTCAGCTGCATATGAGCATGGCATTCCTTTCTCCAATTCGTGAATGTGCGCAAAGCAAAAGTCTCCTATTGCTGATCTGGACACTTCTTGGAGTAGACATCTAGCATCAGTGTTTGGTAGTTGTCTTGGATTGAAGTTGGAGATGTCTCTTTGTCTGAAGTAGGTCAACAAATGTGAGTAGAATTCAGGAGAGAATGAGCGAATGAGATTGAGAAAGAATGCAGCATCATCTTTCTTTTTATTGGACACTTTGCACACACAGTAACGTCTGTCGTCGACTTCAATCTTAACTGGATATGCGTTGTTTGTACAGAAGATTAGATTGGCTACATTCTCGGCATCACGTCTGGCAATTCCTTTCTCGTTTGCTCTGAAGCTTGTATCTGATATTATGGATTTGAGAGCATCAAAATTGGACATTCTTTCTTCACCAACATTCTTCAGTTCATTACAGACAATCAGCATCTTTCCCTCAATCACTGTATTGAATGTACCGCATAGTTCCTGAATATCGGTTATATTTGGAGCAGAATATCCACGCAGTAGTTCACAGAGCACATTGGTCCAAACATTCTTGCCAATTCCTGCATTCCCTTCAAGATGATGACAGATGCTGTCTTCTGACCTGGATTCTGAATGACAAAAGAAATCCAATTCAAGATGAAGCTATACAATTCCTCATTGTTGTCGGAGATGATCTCTTTGGTGAAATCCAAGAATGGTTGAATAAGCTGATTGTTTACTTCATCAACGAATGGATATTTGTATCCTTGAAATAGTGAGAACATGTCTGGATTGTCACTGATAAAGCGAATGCCATTGACCATGAAACGATGACGATTGTCCTCGAATAAGCTTTGGCAATTGAACACTTTCACTTTCTTTGGATCTTCGTTTGGTATGGTCACTTTAATTGATTTCAACAATCTCAGGACACTGCTTTCTTTCTGAACATTTACCCGATAGCAGAGATCAAGCGAACTGTATTCCTTCACAATGCAAAGCAAAGATACTTCAACACAGCGAAGAACTTTCAATAGATCTCTCAGAACTTCTTTTTCCGATTTGTATTCTTTATTCGTTGCCTTTTTTCTGATTGAAGAGAAGTCAAATGAAGACAGAAGATCAATTTTATCATTGATTGGTTCATCATTGCTTTGTTCAAGGCATTGGTCCTCCTCGGATTCATCAATGCTGTCAAATACATCAGAGACATCGTAGTCCGTGAGAGGAATAACGAGTTCATCATTGTAGTATTTCTCATTGTGGATCCGAATGATTTTGACGAGTACTCCTGGATGCGAAATATTGGATGCATATCTGATTCTTTGTGCATTCCAATTCATTTTTGTATTCTCTGTTAATGTATTGTGAGCATAGACGTCTTGGTACGTTTGGTCCAGCATCTCGTCAGTGAATCCATCAATTTGTCGCAATGAATTGAGTCCAGCAAACAACGGCAACAGCGAGACTTCATCCTCGAGTGAACGAGAGCCAGAATCATTGTGGATTGTCAGTCCTGTTAATCCTTTTCTGATTAGCTCTGCTTGCTTCAAAGAATACTGTTGAATTGATTCACTATCGAATGCAGGAGCTTTTGGACTTTCTGACTTTGGAGGCTTGACTGATGGCTTCTTCTCTGATGTATTTGCCTTCAATACAATACCCAGATTGGACAATACATCAGACAATGTTGCCAGTTTGAAGAGCTGATTAAAATCATTCAATGTTGAATATGTATGGATTTTATTCTTGCCTTCGACTTTCCTTTGCACTCTTGATTTTGGTTGCACAATCCAGCGCAGATTGGAGTCTACACAAGCAAACAAATCCACATCGTATTGTTCTGTTTTCTTCACCTTTACCATTGAATTCTTTTCCAGTTTGTATCCGTCAATGTCGCAAAATATGTGAAGACCACCAGAACCAGTGACGACTAATCCGACATTTTTAGGTAGTACATCAATCACTGATTGTCTGATTTTTGTTTTAGCTGCTTCACCAGCATCCTTATTCAAGATGTCAATGTCCACGACTGCTAGATTAGCCACATGTGCAATATTTATCGCTGTTCCTGTCTTTCTGGATCCAGCATTATCGATTGAAGCACCTTCGCTATATTTCTTGTAGTCATAAATTGGAACTTCATGAACTCTCAAACGATCGAACAAAGATTGTATTTCGATTGAAATTCCACTGAGCAATGCTTCAAGTTGATCGTCGACTAATCTAGGATTCATGGCACAAATATCACTGACTTTTTTCTCTTCAACTTTTGTTGTCATTATTTCTAAGGAGATAAAAAATTAGAATTTAAAAAAAGTTAAGCGTTTGTTTTTTCTGACAGCAAAAAATACTGTGATAGCGATCAGATGTGCTCCAAATAACAGATGGATGTGGATCTAGTGGGAGAGCAATCGGGATGATCAGTAGATGCTTTTTTACAATTCCAATTGAGTGCCCCAGGTGCCCCAGGTGGATCATCAAAAATAATTCTTTTGAGTTTTGAAAAGTCCACAGGTCCACAAGTCCACTAATGCTTCCGAACGCTCAGAACGACTCCAGATGATCAGATCCATTCACAGATCAATTCTTTTGAGTGTGGATCATCAAAATAATTCTTTTGAATTTTGAAAGTCCACAGGTCCACGAGTCCACAGGTTCACCGATGCTGCAGCATGTTCAGAATTCTCCTAGGTGATGTGTACATCAACCCCATGCATCTCTGACATCGGCAGGTCATTCTGGTCACTTTTGATTTTTTCACTTTTTGACGTCATTTTTGTCCATTTCACTATATTGAGTCTGTACACGAGAATACAAAATTTGAAAATGTCATTCCAAAAACATTTTATGCTTTCCGATGGCACTGATCGATGAAAAGAAACCGGATGTCAATCGGACAGGTATTCATCGAGATATGAGTTGTTCTTAGTGCAAAAATACGAAAAAAGTGAGAAAAATGATTGACCCTCTTTTGAAAAAACGTCCACAGCTCGCTCAATACTGGAGATCCAGATCTGAAAAAAAGTGCAAAACCTTGGGGACGGAGGAAGCTAGGTAGGTTTTTTTTGCCAGGTGTAGTGGCAAGTCCCCAAGGCCCAGGGTTGCGATCCCTGTAACCGAGATTCATGACTCGGAACTATAGACGTCTATTAAATATTGCTTCCTCCCGGTATTGAACCTGGGACTCATAGCCTAGTAAGCACGTGCACTTACCTACTAGACTACTCGACCCTGAAATTTCCTATTCCCCGGGTGGGCTCTATACCTTGACCACTACCTTGACCACCGACCCCGACCAAAAACTTTGATGTTTCATCATTGTGGGTCGATTTTTTTTCCCACAAAAAATATTATGGGATTGCCCTTTTTTTCAAAATCGCGTCAAATCAGCCTGAGATTAATTCTAGAGTGGAAGATACAAAAATAATATTACGAAAAAAATATAAAAATTTTTGAAATTTTTTTTTGCTATATAGTCATTTTTTGGTGCACATGAAAAAATTGATGAAAAATAAAAGTTCTCCAATTTCGCTTAAATTACCATCCAAGGACATATCCGATGCGCTCTTTCGATTGGTGCAAGAATTATTGAAATCGGACAAGTATGTAAGGAGTTATGGGTGATGTTAGGAAAATGTTGTTTTGAAAATAGTGACTTTTTAGCTATTGATGGAGCTTTACATTGAAAGTATTTATGTGGACTTTTTGATTTTGAAGCTACAATTTTCTCTGTTTTATCTGGGACATGGACCTAGGTTAATGGAAGAAAATTGTTGAATAATATGTAAAAAGACAGTTTTGAGAGGTTCTTTTTGTTTTGTGGACTTTGTGGACCTGTGGACTTTTCAAAAATGAAATAAAAATAAAATGACGATCCACCTGGGGCACCTGGGGCACTCAATAGCTTTTGGAAAACACAGATGAAAGAGCGCACCATTTGAGATGGTATGAATGAGTGGAAATGCAGAGCTTGAGATCTCTATTGTTGAATTGTTCAGAATCTTTAATGTCTAAAATACTTAGAAAGAACATTTTTGATAGATCTTTAGAGGATTTTATTTTTCATTAAATAACAAAACAAAAATGAATCGACAAAAATACAATTCACAAATGATTGAGAAAACGATTGATCACAATCTATCGACGATCAGTGAGAATGCAGCGGTCATTCACTCACTACAGACGGATCAATCAGTTGTTCAGCTGGTATTGCAACACCAGAAATCGGAGGATTGATCAATGTGAATGGAGCGAAGTGGAACATATCAGAGGGATCACTTCCGAAGTATCCTGGAACATATCCGGCTTCAACATTTAAGTCTGGTATTTCAATTTCACAATCGATTGCAGAAACATCAGGAATTCAGTTCAATGGTGATGGTATCATTATGTGGTCTCCGTGTGACACACCAGCATTGTATTACTACGATGAGGACACTGGTTCTGGAGTATTTTCAATATCACCAACTGGAAGTTTTTCTCAGTTGTCAGATAGAAGAGTGAAAAGAAATATTGAACCATATCCTGATGTTCTTGAGCAACTGAATAAAGTCGAAATTGTGCAGTATCAATTCAACACATTCGACTCAAAGATCAACAAAGTGACAAAGCAAATTGAGAATGAGACTGATGAAGAACACTTGAAGAACTGCAAAGAGAAATGCGAATGTCTGAAGAAAGAAAGTGAGAAGAAACACATTGGTGTGATTGCACAACAGATCCAAAAAATATTTCCCGAAGTCGTGAATGATTCCAATCCAGATTGTCTTCAAGTTGATTATGCAGAACTCTCTTGCTTCTGTATCAAAGCCATTCAAGAACTGAGTAGCATTGTCGGACAACAACAGACACTCATCAATGAACTCATACAAAAATATAATACACTGATTAATACTCCAACATGAGATCAACCAGAAATTCATAATACTCTCTGGTTATTTTTCCATTTATTGTCTCTTGTGTTTCCATCTCGATAGATTCACCAGAACTGTCTTTGAACCAGATCTTCACTATTGATTGTCGAGTAGTTAATTCCCACTTCTTTCGCTTCGCAATCTGTTCATTACAGAAGGCAACATATGAATCATTGTGCGCATCAGTCTGGATCCAATCACCATGGATTGTTATGTGCTGAGGAATGTCTTTTGAAATGACTGTTGTTGAACCATTTATTTCTTCCCTCACATGGATGAGTTTGCAGTCGAGGAAGTAGATGTATTTTTGTTTTCTAGAATTGGTAAAATCAGGAGGTAGTTGAGTAGTGTGAGAATTCTGAATTGAGAAGTATCGCTTCACCATTTGTGTTTTCTACAAAAATAAAATATTCACTTTAGTATCCTCTCTTCACTTCTTCATATGCTTCTTGGAGTCGACGATCAATGACATATCGCACTCGTGGTTGTCCATTCTCAATCCAGAACAGCCAGTATGATGCTTGATGTAATGCCAAAATCGGTGGAGGCGGACCTTCAGGAGTTGATGTGAAATATGGATCTTGTTCACCTTGTTTGATTGGTGTTCCTCTGTAGACAATGTTGACAGACTCTGATGTTGAGATTCCTTCTTCTCCACCTGCAATTTCACTTCGATCTGTTGGAACCATGAAAGTGAAAGAAGTCGCATCTGTGACAGCTCTGTTTCTCTTGTATTCAATTCCTTTGAAGTCAAACGTGCGTGGCATACAAATGGAATTTTCAAATTCTTCTGTTGCAGAACAACCAATGAAATCACCATTCACCATCATCATCTGATAGAACTCTGGTGAGATCGTTGACATGGGGAAATTGGGAAAGTTGGATCCAAGCATTTCGAATTGACCAACGTAGTGAGGATTTCTGAAGACTGTACATTCATTTGGTCTTTCAGGGAACAAGCTACATAAGATTCATGAG
>JARBJD010000787.1:0-15587 GCA_033064195.1 Blattamonas nauphoetae
TAGTTCCGTGTCAACAATTTATCCAATTATCCTGAAGAAGGATCTTTCTCTCTTCTCCTTCCAGCGGCAGAGGCGCAGCCCGAATCAAATCAGCCTGGAATTCAGGTCGAAAACAGCCAACCAACTCAACCAGTACCAAACGAGACCACCATCGAGGTCTCACTATCCGTAGAAGGCTTGCTGATTCTGTGTGCCCTCGCAACGTACTCATCGCGTGCACAGGCACGAAAAGACCTTGACGCTTCAACCCGGCAAAACGAGTTCAAACGGCGCCAGAGCCAAGGCGCCAACTTGCCAGCAATTCTTCTCATAGTAGCGTCAATAAAGCACGAAAAATCAATGAACACGATTATGATGTGGGTCATTTTTGACATCATAGAAAAGTTCGAGATCACCTTCAAAACCTCCCTCCGCATTCTTTTTTCAAATTTGCTGTTAAATCTCACATAGCTCTTTCTCACCTCAATGAACTGATTGCATGTGTTTTTTCGATCTATTCATACCAGTAGACAAATTGGATGTGGATTTCAAAACAATATGGGTTGATCGTCATTTGGTGGACTTTGTACTTTCAACCATCTTCCCTCACTGCACTGGATGTGGTGTACTGGGTGAATGTCTCCTTCACCACCATATAACCTCTCTCATTCTCTCTCTCCTCTGTTCTCCCCCTCTTCGCATGACATTGAAGCTTGGATGAATGAATTCACTTTTATTCACTTCTAGTGGTGCAGTCGTTCAAACAAGTGATACTGCTTTGGTTGGTTTTCGAAAGAAAGTGATAATTGTGAGTTGAAAACAACAAAATGCATGGAAGACACAACTAAGATGGAAAGTGTTGATGAGAGAAAGAGTGGAGGGAGGCGGAGGCCCGAGGAGGGGAGTTTGGATGTCGCAGAAGGAAAAAGGGGGTCTATCGGAGGGAGGTGAGTGGAGGACGAGCGAGGCAAGCAGAGGTGAGAGGAGGACGAGGGAGGCAAGCAGAGGTGAGAGGAGGACGAGGGAGGCAAGCAGAGGTGAGTGGAAGACGAGGGAGGCAAGCTGAGGAGAGTGGAGGACGAGGGAGGCAAGCAGAGGTGAGTGGAGGACGAGGGAGGCAAGCAGAGGTGAGTGGAAGACGAGGGAGGCAAGCAGAGGTGAGAGGAGGACGAGGGAGGCAAGCAGAGGAGAGTGGAGGACGAGGAAGGCAAGCAGAGGCAAGCAGAGGGTGAGTGGAGGGACTAGGGAGGCAAGCAGAGGTGAGAGGGAGGACGAGGGAAGGCAAGCAGAGGTGAGTGGAGGACGAGGGAGGCAAGCAGAGAAGAGAGGAGGACGAGGGAGGCGAGCAGAGGTGAGAGGAGGACGAGGGGAAGGCAGGGCAGAGGCAAGGAGGTGAGTGGAGGACGAGGGAGGCAAGCAGAGGTGAGGAGGACGAGGGGAGGCGGAGGCAGAGGTGAGAGGGAGGACGAGGGAGGAGGCAAGCAGAGGAGAGTGGAGGACGAGGGAGGCAAGCAGAGGCAAGCAGGGTGGAGTGGAGGACGAGGGAGGCAAGCAGAGGTGAGAGGAGGACGAGGGAAGGCAAGCAGAGAGGTGGAGTGGAGGACGAGGGAGGCAAGCGAGGGAGAAGAGAGAGAGGAGGGGACGAGGGAGGCGAGCAGGAGGAGGACGAGGAGAGGCAGAGGTGAGAGGCAAGCAGAGGTGAGTGGAGGAGGGACAGGGGAGGCAGAAGCAGAGGGTGAGGGAGGACGGGGAGGCGAGCAGAGGTGAGAGGGAGGACGAGGGAGGCAAGCAGACGTGAGTGGAGAACAAGGAAGGCAAGCAGAGGCAAGCAGAGGTGAGAGGAGGACGAGGGAGGCAAGCTGAGGAGAGTGGAGGACGAGGGAGGCAAGCAGAGGTGATTGGAGGACGAGGAAGGCAAGCAGAGGCAAGCAGAGGTGAGAGGAGGACGAGGGAGGCAAGCTGAGGAGAGTGGAGGACGAGGGAGGCAAGCAGAGGTGATTGGAGGACGAGGAAGGCAAGCAGAGGCAAGCAGAGGTGAGAGGAGGACGAGGGAGGCAAGCAGAGGTGAGAGGAGGACGAGGGAGGCGAGCAGAGGTGAGAGGAGGACGAGGGAGGCAAGCAGAGGTGAGAGGAGGACGAGGAAGGCAAGCAGAGGCAAGCAGAGGTGAGAGGAGGACGAGGGAGGCAAGCTGAGGAGAGTGGAGGACGAGGGAGGCAAGCAGAGGTGATTGGAGGACGAGGAAGGCAAGCAGAAGCAAGCAGAGGTGAGTGGAGGACGAGGGAGGCAAGCTGAGAAGAGAGGAGGACAAGGGAGGCAAGCAGAGGTGAGTGGAGGACGAGGGAGGCAAGCAGAGGTGAGAGGAGGACCAGGGAGGCAAGCAGAGGTGAGTGGAGGACGAGGAAGGCAAGCAGAAGCAAGCAGAGGTGAGTGGAGGACGAGGGAGGCAAGCTGAGAAGAGAGGAGGACAAGGGAGGCAAGCAGAGGTGAGTGGAGGACGAGGGAGGCAAGCAGAGGTGAGAGGAGGACGAGGGAGGCAAGCTGAGGTGAGTGGAAGACGAGGGAGGCAAGCAGAGGTGATTGGAGGGTGAGCTACCCGAGGGGAGGACTCGGTGGTTGAGGAGGGAAGGAGGGGAGCTGTGTGCATGGTTGATGAGGGGAGGAGGGGAGCTGTGTGTTTGGTTGAGGAGGGGAGGAGGGGAGCTGTGTGCATGGTTGAAGAGGGGAGGAGGGGAGCTGTGTGCATGGTTGAGGAGGGGAGGAGGGGAGCTGTGTGCATGGTTGAGGAGGGGAGGAGGGGAGCTGTGTGTTTGGTTGAGGAGGGGAGGAGGGGAGCTGTGTGCATGGTTGAGGAGGAGAGGAGGGGAGCTGTGTGCATGGTTGAGGAGGGAAGGAGGGGAGCTGTGTGTATGGTTGAGGAGGGGAGGAGGGGAGCTGTGTGTATGGTTGAGGAGGGGAGGAGGGGAGCTGTGGGAGGCAACCTACAAGAGAAGAAATGACAAGAGGAATAAATGATGCTTGATATTGTTGAAAAGTTTGATAAAATGAAAAGTAATCAAGTTAAGAAAGGAAAGGTACTGAAAACTAAGAGTTTCGGTGTTGTCCTCACGCATTCCAAGTCCTGCTGTGAACCTAGTACCGGACACAGGGCCATAAAAGGTACTAGGCTAGCCCTGTTCGGCCAAAAGGCCTGGCAGGATAAGCCAGGTATGGAATGAGTGAGGTGGTAGTTATTTTAGAATGATGAAAAAGGTGAGGTGAAAAATGAATCAGAATGAAAAAGAATAGGAGAGCTTGGAGGAGAAATAAGAATGGGAGAATTAGGAGAATCGTAATGGAAAGGAACAGTAGGAGTTGAAGGAATAACAGAAGAATGATTAGAGGAGTTTGTCACTGAATCCAAATATGAAAAACGAAAAGATGTCTTCTCACCCAACTCTGCACTCAATCCGCGCTCCTCCTCTCTTTCCACCTCTTCCTTCTCAAAAATCTTCCTCACCCTGTTGTCTCTGCCCCTCTTCTGAGAATAGGAAAGAAGAAATGAAAATGATGAGAAATCAATAATAACAGGTGCTCCGGTGAGCGAAGTGCCATCGCGTAAAAATCCCAAATAATCCTTCATCCTAGTAATGGTGACCCTAAAATAACTATGGTCTTCTGGAAAGACCTCATGTCTAAAAATAGAGAGAATAATGATTTAAGAAAAAATGGCAGACTTGTGAAAAGAATGGAAAGTATTCCTTTCGGATGAATTAAGAGAGCCAGTTTGGCTGTCAAAGAAATTGAAAAGGTCATCCGAGGAGCGGATGGGTGTTGTGAGGTGAGTGGAAACTAAATTTGTAAGAACTCCGAACTCGGAGTCGCAACAATTCTTGCCGTGTTGCTCGGCGAAGAAAGAGTAACACACCCTCTTCTCTGAAAAAAGAGGGTTTAAGGAAGACAAAAAGAAACCAAGGACGAACTGGTTCCGAAAATGTGGACCAGTGTCCGAAAATACAGTGACATGTGATTTGGAATGATATGAAGGAAGTGCAAATAAATCGGAAAGACATTCTTGAACGAACGGTGGTCGTGCGAAAGCACTGGTGAAATAAAGTTGTGATGTGTTTTTGAAATAACAGAATTTTGTGAAGTGAAACACGTAATGCACAAATGAGAAACTGAAACTTGTGAATAGAAATCATGACCTATTTGGGTGTTTGAGATTGGCAAGTGCCAATTTTCTTTAAAATCCATCACGATAACTAAAGAGTTATCGTCGATGGATGAAGTGGAAGTATTGTAAAACTTTCTTTGTGTTTCTGCTATTTTTGTGTTGTTCAATTGTTTTTAATTCATTTTCTTCTTTTGTGTGAGTTTTTTGTTTTGTGATTTTAATGTTTCTTGTTTTTTGCAGATATTTCCCTCGCTCACAAATCGAGCAAAGGTCTGTTCTTTTTTTGGTTTTTGTAGAATTTTTTTGTTTTGTTGCAAAATGAAGAATATGACATGTTTGTTTTCCCTGTTCAACGAGTTTGCGGTGTAAATCCTTCTTCGTTGATTCGAGAAGCCGGATTTCAGAATTTTGTTTTGAGTTGGGACACTATTGGTTGAAGGTGTATTCGGAATGGAAGCGAATGATGCTTGTGAAGGAGTGAGGAGGAAAGTGATGTCCTCTTCGTTGATTGAATCAAGGATTGATGGTTCTATGAGATTAGGAAAGAGAGAAATAAGAGAAAAGAGAGTTGGACTGTTTTTTTCTCCTTTCGTGACTGTCTGGCTTGATTTTCGCAGCTTGGCGATGTGTTTTCGTGAATTGCTTTCATTAATTCAGTATCTTCTTGTATGTTGATTTTCTATGAAAAAAAGTGAAAAAATGAGCGGTAACCTGTTTTGACGCTGGTCGACGTCGAGTGGGATTTCGAGGTCTCCCACCGATTCTGTCGAATCGGGAGCGGGCATAATTGTATGCCCCTCCTCGACGTCGAACCCGGCAGCCTGGGTCTCGCCAAGTGACAACACTTGGGAGACACACTGCATTAGTTTCACCTTATCGTCTTTATTTCTCATTTCACGATGTAAATGAGACAAAGACGAACAAAGTGAAGTGAATTTATCTAAAGAGAGAAAGATTGAGAGAAAAGAGAGACAAACTATTGTAATAAGCCAGAACTATCTCCTTGATTGGTATGAGTTCATGACGACTATCCAGAGCTTTGATGAGAGGTGCTGCTGGATAGTCGCTATATTGTTTGACGAGAAGGTCGTAAATCTCCTTCCCGTGCGTGCTGATAGTCGATTTTGGTTTCGTGGTATAAGTTTCCATGATTAAGAGAAGATATGATGGGGTTGAAAATGGATGAGTTTTGCAAGAATGTATATTGGGGGACGAAAGGATTACTGAGAAATCTGCCTTCCATGGCCCACAAGTCTGTGTCATCACCTGGAAAGACATTCAACCAACCTGATTCGCTCCTCACATCACTCAACTTGTTGACATTTCACCTCTCCCTTCCCCACACTCATCAGCAAATGACCTGATTTTTCCCCCTCTCGCCCTCCATTCGACCTGATTATACCCTCACTCTCCCTCCACCCATCGCAAATTCACCTCCTTCCTCCCTCCACCCATCACAAATTCACTTCCTTCCGCCCTCCACTCATCACAAATTGACCTCCTTCCGCCCTCCACTTATCACAAATTCACCTCCTTCCGCCCTCCACCCATCGCAAATTGACCTCTTTCCGCCCTCCACCCATCGCAAATTGACCTCCTTCCGCCCTCCACCCATCGCAAATTGACCTCTTTCCGCCCTCCACCCATCGCAAATTGACCTCTTTCCGCCCTCCACCCATCGCAAATTGACCTCCTTCCGCCCTCCACCCATCGCAAATTGACCTCTTTCCGCCCTCCACCCATCGCAAATTGACCTCTTTCCTCCCTCCACCCATCGCAAATTGACCTCTTTCCTCCCTCCACTCATCACAAATTGACCTCCTTCCGCCCTCCACCCATCGCAAATTGACCTCTTTCCGCCCTCCACTCATCACAAATTCACCTCCTTCCGCCTTCCACCCATCGCAAATTGACCTCTTTCCGCCCTCCACCCATCGCAAATTGACCTCCTTCCGCCCTCCACCCATCGCAAATTGACCTCCTTCCGCCCTCCACCCATCGCAAATTGACCTCTTTCCGCCCTCCACCCATCGCAAATTCACCTCTTTCCGCCCTCCACCCATCACAAATTCACCTCCTTCCGCCTTCCACCCATCGCAAATTGACCTCCTTCCGCCCTCCACCCATCGCAAATTGACCTCTTTCCGCCCTCCACCCATCGCAAATTGACCTCTTTCCGCCCTCCACCCATCACAAATTCACCTCCTTCCGCCTTCCACCCATCGCAAATTGACCTCCTTCCGCCCTCCACCCATCGCAAATTGACCTCTTTCCGCCCTCCACCCATCGCAAATTGACCTCTTTCCGCCCTCCACTCATCACAAATTCACCTCCTTCCGCCTTCCACCCATCGCAAATTGACCTCTTTCCGCCCTCCACCCATCGCAAATTGACCTCCTTCCGCCCTCCACCCATCGCAAATTGACCTCCTTCCGCCCTCCACCCATCGCAAATTGACCTCCTTCCGCCCTCCACCCATCGCAAATTGACCTCTTTCCGCCCTCCACCCATCGCAAATTGACCTCTTTCCGCCCTCCACTCATCACAAATTCACCTCCTTCCGCCTTCCACCCATCGCAAATTGACCTCTTTCCGCCCTCCACCCATCGCAAATTGACCTCCTTCCGCCTTCCACCCATCGCAAATTGACCTCCTTCCGCCCTCCACCCATCGCAAATTGACCTCTTTCCTCCCTCCACTCATCGCAAATTGACCTCTTTCCGCCCTCCACTCATCACAAATTCACCTCCTTCCGCCTTCCACCCATCCCATTCCTCCAAAAACTCATCTCATCCGAGTTGAATTCAGTTCTGTCTCCGCTTCTACTCACTCCTCTACACATCATCTCGTCATCTGGACACAAATCGGAGAATTCGCTGGCGTGGATGCAAGGATTCCTTTTTCAACCTGTCAAAGCGATGAACTCGTTTGGTATCGTCCTGTTGGAGGGAGGCCGGTGAGGCGAATTGACATCAGTGCAGGCAGTGAATTTTCAGCATTTGAAGGAATACCAAGTGATGTGGGATCAAAGAACGAAACAACCCACAGCCTCAAATCCAGCCAGCAGCAATTCAATCTTGTCCACACTTGCCGCTGTTTTGTGGATAACATTGACACATGGACATGTTTGTCTTGCCAAACTATCTTCAGAAGCAGGGAAGACGTCACTGTCCAAAACTCCATCGTCTTTCCCTCATTATCATTCCAACGAATTGATATGAACTCCAAATGTCTTGTTGTCGATAACACCGCTTCCATAGTCTCTTCATTCTCTCCACCTTTGGAATCGTCTCCTTTCTCCACTCTCTTCCCCACCCACGGAACTGAAGTCACGAAGTCTGAAATGGGTTTCGAAAACGACATGGGGATGATTAACGAATGCGACTTTGCAAATCACGAGCTGAAGAAACTTGTGATCACTGGGAAGACCCGTGCACACTGCTTCGTTGGCGAGCAACAATTTGTCGAGTCTGACAAGGATTCAGACAGTCTCACTCTCAACGGAATTCACTCTCGCTGTGACATAGGGTTTTTGTCGATGTTTAATTTCTATTCACTAAATTTGGGATGCTTCTGCATCCTCATTCATCGTCATCCAACTCGTTCTAATTGACACCATGACATGCTATTATCGTCCTTGCCATCATTTTTTCGTCTCTCTCTCTCATATCTCCTGCCCCCCTCTCTCATCAACTTCGATGGCGAAGCACACTTACCATGTTCATGATCCGACTTCCCAGCTCCAACAAGTCCTCTCAACTGTCTTCCCACAGTGTGAATGTCATTATAACAGCACAGAGTCGTTTTTTTTGTTCCGTCTGAATCAGTTTCTCTTCACCGTACATGACTTTCCGGCCATTCTTTTCCTTTCATATTTTCGTCGATTTCTCTTCAATTCTTGCTTTTTCTGAATGTTCATCTCGAAATAATGAAAAGATGGAAAAAAATATCGGACAAGAGATTGTCTTGGATAAAAACGAAAAGTTGTTAGGGTTAGAACACCAACAGTGGTGAAATTGGCGAGAGGTATTCACCAAGCAATGTAAACGTGATTGTTGAGTGTGTTTCGTCTGATATAATGGATCTTGGGAGACGAATTGAAGTGAAAAGCCTGACTGAGTCACAGTGACAGAAACGGCGTGGTGAGGCTTGGGGTGGGTGAGGATAAACAGGAGTGGTGTTTGGTCAACAAAGAAGTATGGAGTTCGCTTGATTAGAACCTCTCCCTTTGATTACACACCACCAGTCTGTGGTGGAGGCAAGTTGGAAGCGAGGGGTCGGATGTGGTGCGAGTAGAGTGGATTTGAATGAGTAGGTGGAAATGCGGAGAGGTTCGAGGGAGGGGAAGGATGGTGTGATGAGGGATGATTGTTTGTTGGAGTGAGTGTGCTCGTGTGACACAATCGCGAACACGAACGATGAAGGGCGAGAGGTGGCGCAGGTGCGGGGAGGTTGAAGAGGGCGGTGAGGAGGGCTTGCTGTGAGAACTGGATGGATGAAGGAAAAATGAGTACCAAGCAAACAACAACGATAAAACAGCGAGTGGAAAGAAAAATCAAAAAAAAACTCCAAATTGTTCGCACACCTCTTCAAATTATTCCATGGCCCATAATCTGTGAAAGACCGGTCTTCAGAAACCCACACAACAGCAAATTTGTCCGATTCGACGGCGCAGTCTCACCATCGAATTCTCCAAGTTTCGTCACTTGTTTTGTTCAAATGTGCATCATCAAGCAGAATGAATGTTGATATCTACCTTAATTCCGCCAAGTCGCTTCTCATAAGTGCAATCAATGTTGTACCCACATTCGACGAGAGAAACAACAAAGAGTCGCCGGGATGCTTCATTTGCACAAGAGGCGCTAAATACGTGTCCAATATCGGCTCAGGTTCGCTGGACATCTGCATTTCACCTAAAACACGCTCAAACGAGACAAGTGACACACCAGGCGGCTTGTACTTCGAGATCATCACTAAAGCCTGCGATGAATGCTCGTTCAGCAGCTGTGAACGGTTGAGTGTGATGAATTCTGTAATATTCTCAATTGCCTTCGCGCATTCGAACTCAACGTACAACTGTTTCCGCATTTGTCTTCTCACAACTTTTCCTTCGCCACGTAAGTTCCTGGAAGCACACAATTATAAGAAGAGCATCTGCTTGATATGTCGTCAGGAGCAGAGGCCAAGGCAGAGGAACAAGAATCGCGTTTAAGATGTGTGCGAACTGTTCATACGAAATGAGGTCCGGTGACGACTTGAGCAGAACAGGCAGCGCCGCCAAGGTGGAGAAGGCGATACAGAACAATGTTAGGTATTCGTCAGTTTCTGTGTGAGGGAAGAAGCACTGCGGTTTCGCCACAGAATCGTTGAATCGTGTTTCCATCAGAGACTCAAACGCGTGACAGTGTTCCAAGTATCCCGATAAGCGTGCCGAATACTTCATGATCCTGAATCATACGATGATGGTGCGGGTCCACCAGGTTCATCGACGCTTGAATGGTCGAGATCGTTTTGATAATCCCGAACACCTGTGTCAGCTCCCGACGATCAGTCATCGTCCCATTCACTGCCAGACCCAATGTGTTGTGCAGATTGTCTGAGAGTAATCCAAGAAAACGAGCAAAAAGACAAACTGACGTTCCTCCACTGATAATCCAGGTCCACACATATATGTCACAAACTCCTTCATCAGATTCACTACAATTGAGTCGTGCAGAAGGTCATCCGTTCTTGGCCTGACATTCGAATTCTGCCAAGATGACGAACCAATGACAACAAACAATGTCCAGGATATTTACATCTAAATCGCTCATCACAGCACAGTCTTGGGCAGGCAGCGCATCCAACTCCCCATCGTTGATCCTCTGCAGCAGTTGCGGGATGTTTGTTGGGTTGACAGGAATTTGAAGCATCTCCAGCTCGTACCACAGAACTCCCAATGACCAGATGTCGCTTTTCGAGTTGTATCTGAACTAACGAACAATGAATCAAAAGCCAAGGATACACACAATTGGCCTGTCAGAAGCTCAGGGCTCATGTAGAAAAGTGTGCCTGTTTTTTGTGGTTGCCATTTTGAACGAGTGCCGTAGATTCTGCAACTCACCAGTCACCTAGACACACACCCCACATTGAAAGAGAGAACCATCCATACCAAGTTTCGCCACTCCAGGGCTCGTCAAATCCACGATTTCTGATTTGATGTCGCGATGAAAACTTATCTGCTTGTGCAGTTCTCGTAATGTTAAAGAAATGTGTGTGATGATATCCAAAATTCGCTGAAGAGAGTGACGATATCAGAGACATACCGATTCAACGAGTATGTAGTTCTCTTTCCGGTGCTTCCTAATCAGCTGGCCCGCATCCCCCGAGTTGCTAAACTCAATCACAACAAACACGCTCTCTTATTCCAACTGAGCACGTCGGAGAAGCGAATGTTTGCGTGGGAGCCATGGAGGATGGATCTGCCCCCTGAGATCTTTCTCTCAATTAACAACACGACTATTCACGATATCACTTACATTTTCCATTACCATCTCGAAGTTTGATCGTCTTCAATCATCGCTGGCTGAATGTGTTTTTTCTTATCAAGAATTGGACTTATCTGTTTTAGTTGTTCTCCTTCACGATAAATCCCAGACACTGGTTCGTCTCCGAATTCACATCGCTGGATGGAGCCTCGCGAACTCGGACATTTCAAGCAGCTGATTCTATTACCTTCATTCAAGTCTTCAACAGCCAGTTCTCCGATCAGACATTGTCTGGGAGCGGTATTGTTTTAGCAATAGTGGAACGTTTCACGTCCTCCGTGTCTTCGACTCGCTTTTCGAAAACAACAAGGCAGGGACGAAGGGAGGGTGCATCTCAACGCATTATTCCGACCACAGTTTCCACCGATGCATCTTTCGGAAGAACACAGCCGCTGAAAGAGGCGGCGCACTCTCTTTCAATCAACCAAACCTGATTTTCTTTGAAGACACACATTTCGGTGAGAACAAGACTCTAGAGTATTTGGACAATGCGAAGGACTTCGCCTTTAATCTGAACTCACTCATCCAATCACCGCGAGCAACAACGTCCACACAAAAATGGATTTCGACTCGATTATCCTCCACTCCTTGTCGAACGTCCCAAGCAGCGAGCGCAGAATCCGAGCCAGCGACGACAAAACCTCATCTGTGAACAGCACCGAGTGATGATAGAAACGAAGCGAGGGACTTCAGGCAGAGCGGCTGAGGCTGCGAGTGGTGGATGGGAGTGATGGGGAAGAGAGGGCTGAGCAGCGACGGGATCTTCAATTTGGACAGCTCGTTCAGTTCGCGCTCTCCAACTTCATTCCCACAAACCACATCGTTCACCACCTCCCCAACACCACAATCCAATCCACACTTTCCACCACTTAAGTCCTGTGCCGTTGGATGTGAAGTTAATCTACGAAGTGGTCCAGTCCAACAACGAGAGAATCGCAAAGTCGCACGCCTCCTCTCTTCCGATGCCACATCTGCCAGCACACATCCATCGACGGGGACAACAGCTACTGCAGATCCGTGCCCAGAATCGCTGGTTCGTTCGTTTTCGGTGGATTTTGTGTATCAGAAGCAACACAATCGCAGTCGTGAACACTTCTCCACTCAGACTCAACGGGAATGCCAGTCCCTTTCTCTTTTCTGATCCATCTCCACTCCGCCCCGTCTCCACCCACGGCGACAGAAGGAAGTGCCGGATCTTCGGCCCAATCTGGCGAGGCTCGTGCTCAGGTGCGAATGTTGGCACCAGAATTGCGAGAGGGTGTGGAATGAACGGCGACAGCGTCAGAAGAAACGACTGCATCAGATCGTCCAGCATCACCAGCGACAGATGAACAAACCAGCAGAGTGTTTGGAGAAGCGTCCCAAACTCAATCCGAACAATTGTAGCTCCTCCTTCCGAAAGAACAACATTCGTCGAGAACAGCCTGTCCCAATCCAATCAACAAGCAAAGCGGCTGCGTGCGGGGGTTTCGGAAGTCAGAGAGGAAGGGTGGGTGTGGCGAGTGGGGGCAACAGAGCGGTCCGCTTCGAAGAACGTGTGCAGCGAAGTCAGTAGCTGATTCGCCAGCAAAATGAACTCCGTGCAGATCGAGTTGGTGTGCAGCAGTTTCGACAGCTCCGACTGTTTGTCTCCATCCAACGCCAACACAAACTGAAACAGCTCCAATGCACACATCGCACGCAGGCCTTCCTCCACAACTCGCTCCTCCACCAACTCCGAAAGAGGCTGCGAAACACGAAGCGACGCGTCTTACTCGATCGACGAAGCGAAACTGATCAGCGCCGTCTGCAGTTCAGACAAGAACAGTAGAAAGTCCATCTGCAACAGCGTTTCCGAGGGCGTTACCAGAACCCCATGCACAACACCTAGCAGTGGCGTTCAGACGGCTCAGCGAGTGCAGAGCAGGGAATACCAGCGACGGCATGTTCAGCGAGAAGAGAGCGAGCGACGAGTGAAAGAACGACAGCATCGATCGGAAAGAAGACAGAAACGGCTGAACCAGCTCGTCGAACAGCGACACCACGTTCGGTGGTGGAGAAGGGGACAGCAGACCAAACGACAACAGCAGAGGCAATCCAAAGCTCCCAAACTCCGGTTTTCCGGTGCCATCCACCGACGGACCGCGGAGAGCCAGAACAGCGTCCAGTGCATTTTCGAGAGACGCGCAGAGGCAACAGCTTTTCGACAATTGCTCCGGCAACATGCGTGCTTCCGAAAACAACGGCGAGGGCACATAAGCACTCTGGGCATCGAAGAACACATACTTATCTTTAATCAATTTCACTATATTGGTTCCATGAACCGTTTTTCCTGAAACTGTGCACATTGTTCCGGAATACGTTGTCTTTTTGGATCATTGAAAATTCCGAACAACATTTCTAGAAAATTCCTTCATTCGTGACAACGATATATTTCACAAGCAGCGAAATCGAAAAAAACGATACAATCAGAAAAGATTGACAAAACGCACTATTATGGTTTGATCAGACCACATTCCGAGACTGAACGATCTTGTAGATCAGAACGTCTGGAATCTCCATTTAGAAATGCAAACAATGTGAATGTGTGAAGGAGAAAAGGATATTTGAAAATCGAAATGTCGCTCGAACTTTTCCGTTACGATCTATGATGTCAAAATATTGACCCACATCTCCTCTCTGTGGAAGAGGAGATGTGAGGAGCTACTCTGCATTCGAATGGACTTATCTGAGAAAATGTTGAGATGTCGTCAAACGACCTATCTTCCGCATCTCGAGTCAATCATCCTTGTGGACATACCAACTTATGTCTCAACAAGTTCTCAATCTCAAAGAAACGACGAGCTGTAGTGAAAACCAATCATTGACACTTTCGTTGTAGTTCGTACAAACCAAATTTGGAGGCCCGACAAATAGTTGAGAGAGAATACGTGTTGTTGAGACAAGGAATGAGTTTGGTATGTCCACAAGGATGATTGACTCAGATGCGAAGATAGCCTGCTCGTTTCCTGACGGACATCTCCAACATTTTCAATAAGGAGGGAGCCATTCAATTTTGAGAGTTAACAGAGAGGAGATGTGTTCTTGTCACCTCATCAAATTTTCCTCCCAAGTCGGCTCGAACTTTCTCCTGATTTTCACTTCACTAGACTCTTTTGTTCAATATTTTGGAAATTGCTGTCTTCCCAAATGCTGTGGAAGTGTTTAATGAAAGATTAGAAAAGTTGATTGTTCATAAACGCGAACAAGGGTGCCCGTAAACTTTGTCCATGACTGATCAGTGGTTTTTCTTGATTTTCAAAATTTTCGATCAGGTTACCCATGTATAGAGAAAATGTTGCTTTTTATTTTGAAAATTAATTTTGGGAGTTTATCTAGACCTAGACCCAAATTCACTGGAAGGAGTTGATCGGCCCATGTTTTATTCCACCTAAGGTTTATCTCGATGGAATCTCAGGGATATGAGCAAGCAACGTTCACTGCAAATCCTCTTGCTCAGCCAGCCCCTACCCAAGCGAGCAAATTACAGCACAACAAGAGAAAAAAGTTGTTCGGACTCTTGTCGAGCATGTCGTAATTGCTACACGGGAAAACCTATGAAAGCCATTGTCACAATTTCGATGATCGTTATTCAAATTGTTTTGATTGGAATGAACGGAGTATTTTGCCCAATTATGCTCTTCACACACCTCAAAGGATTCGTCATCTTTCCTCGGTTATTATTCTGTATCTACACAGTGTATCGATTTTCCATCTTTCATCCTTTTCCCTCTTCTGGATAGGATTCTTTCCCTTGCCCTCATCTTAGTGGAATTTCGTCTCCGAATTCTCTATCGAGTTTTCCCATTCCTAATGAGTCCAACATTCCGCGGATTCTTAACATTCTTGTAGTAGCAATTTTGCTTTCTGTATATTGTTCTCTGTCTTAGTCTGGGAACACTCTCAATGGCATGCTGGGAAGTGTTTGCGAAGTGGTCATGGGTCGGTTATGTGATCGGGGTGTTACACTACTCATCTCGTTCATGTATCTTCTCATGTGTTGCTGCGATCGGAATTGGAAGAAGCAACAAAAGTAAGTACGTTACACAACCAGTTGCTCAACCTGCACCTGCTCAGCCTCAATATCAACCAGCTGACAATTACGCACCCGCCCAGAATCCTCTTTCTACTAATTCAACAGCAGGTGTCGTCGGAGCAGTCGCAGCAACGTCTGTCCACACCTTTTTGATCTTCTCATCTACCATCCATCCTCCCCACTTATCACTTCTCTTTGTATGCCTCTATTCAATTTGTAGACCTGAGGGACAAAATCTTGCACGAACTGCAGGATCAGCCGCTGTTTCGTCAGTCAGATCATCTGGAAACACTGACAATGTCTACGGTGATATTGCTTCAAATCCGCAAGTCCAACAAGCTGCTGTGAATACAGCGGTTGCGGCAGCTCAGAATCCGGCTGTACAAAGTGCTGCATCAAAGGCCGCACATAGCGCTGCAGATTATGCGATGCAGACAGCATACGACAGGCTTTTGATGATTAATCATTTTTCTTTTCTCAGTATCATCTCACCTCCCGGATTGTTTTGGGGAGTCCTTAGTCATTATTTTGGTCCTTCCCATTTCCTCGAATTCACCAAAAGACTTACACCTTTTTCTTTGAGAAATGAATTTTATATTTCAATTTCAAACTTTGTAGAGATGAATATCTTTGGGTAGCACAACAGAAAGCAAAGAAAGATGGCGTGAAATGTTCCTTTGTTGTGAGAAATGATGAATTAAATGTTTGAAAACTTATTGTTTTACTATTGTCCGTCCTCAGTGAACGATCTTCAAGCTTTTCACCACACCTAATATGGAAATATGATGAAGTTGTTGACAGCGAGACGTATATGAGGATATTACATGCACACACCACGGAATGCGCACATTTAAGGCAATATTTTCCTTCGTT
>JARBJD010000788.1:0-15570 GCA_033064195.1 Blattamonas nauphoetae
CTCTGTTTGTGGATACTGACGGTGAGATGTCATCTTTCACACGAAAACCGAAAATGAGACAGTTCTGGAAACAAACATGGAAGCAGGCCATTCTCTCATGCTGAATGATGTGACATTCTCGTCGATGTCATCGTCGAAGAGGCTACACTTCTCACTCTTTCATTCACTCCATTCGATGAATCCACCTCTGCTCCTCTCGTCGACTTCTCGCTGACCAAAATTGCATGAATCACGCTGACTGGAATAGCCTCTGAACCACCCTGTTTCATCTCAATCGTCGGGACTGCCCTCGCCAGCTGGATCGATGTTGATGATTCCAGACTCGACAACTCGAACCTTGACAGTCGATTGATCTTGATGTGTCGCTTCTGTTTCTCTTCGAGCATCTGAAGGGCCTGTTGGAGTGTCGAGTTCTGGATATGCGATATCGAAGTGTGGAATCAGACTGCACTGAGCACGTGAGCTGTGTCTGCAGCTGGTTCATTCGAATCTGAAGACATCGACACAAACAGCAGAGGCAGTGACTTTCAGAAACCCCATTTTTCATCATCCACTCCACCAACGACATTCAACAGAAGCCGACACAACCTCACTCTCTCGCCCAGATGTGACACACATCCCACAAGGAGCCATCTCGATCTCCTACGCTCCTCTCACCCTCACCGCCTGCACTTTCAGCTCAAACTCTCCTTCCAACTTGGAGTGGCCTTCTCTTCGGCGAAACAGCAAGTGCACAGATGGAACTGTTGCAATGGACTTGATGAATGAAGGCGATGCACCCGCGTCGCATCATCTTTGGATCTGGACGGATGAAGGCGTTGTCACGAAGGAGGATGAAACGCAACACTCCACACTCTTCGTCCCCACTCTTGTCGCAAACGAGTCAACCGTCACTTTGGACAACAACCTGAAAGAGTATTCGGTGAAGATCGTTGGAACGATGATGATTCCATATGGGCTCAAGTTGGAAGTGTTCGAGCAAGATGCACTCTCCTTCGAACGAGGGACAACCACTCAGGTTCGTCATCTCCTCCCTCCAACCGTCGAAATGGACAGAAACAGAGCTGTCGTTCGTCCTCCCACAATCGTCGCTGATTGACTTGAAAAAGAAACCGAAACTTCGATGCCAACTCGTGAATGCTGACGATCAGGCCACGGACTCGTTCTTATTGACTGGCTTATCGAATGAAAACATAACTCAGGCAAGAGTGATCGCGTCGATCGTCGTTCCAAGTGTTGTTGTGATCATCGTCGTTGTGCTCGTCATCATCGTCATCGCTGTTCTGTTCCGTCGCCGAAAGATGAAAGAGAGACAGCCGAGAAAGACAATCAAAGTAGAGGTGTGTGAGGCAGGCGATGTTCGGAAGGACGAACGAAACGCACAAGACAATACAATCAAACCCATCATCGAGACAGCTAGGATGAGCAACAACTCGCTGCTAACGCCACCGATGATGTCACTGAAACACGTGGATGCTGTGAAGTGTGATGGGGAGGGTGGAGTTGTGTCAGTTGATCCAACGAATAGTTGTATCGTATTCTGAACGTGGATACAGCGAGAGTTGTCCAAAGAAGAAGATGGCAGTGCGGTTTGTGACGAGATTGGAGCGAATGATGGCTGACCATCAGTCGAGTGAACTTCTAACGAAACTGTCTCCGCATTGGATCATCCTCGATTTCAACAAGAACGTGTTCTTCCGAATTGAGTCGATTTCTCAAGTGTTGGGGTCAGACGGGATACATCCGCTTTCGTCATCAACGAAGAATGAAGAAGATCGTCGCTGAAACGCACCTGAACAGGATTCGAAGGAAGGAGGGACAGCGAATGAGCAAAAAGCAATATGATCGTTGCAAGACTTCCGTGTTCCGACGTGAAGAGGCGTCTGACAGAACTGAAGTCAGACCATCCTCCAGCCGCAGATGATCCTCCGCAGCAGAACAAACCAGCCAAAGCGATATCCGGAATCGAAACTGACTGATCACACATTCACACACTCCACATCCATCGAGTCAGTCACAATACGACTGGTGTGTGCTTCTCTTATCGCTCCGCTTCGTCCTCCTCGTCCATTTCGTCAGCATATAGTAGTAAAATAACCCGGCGAGGGTAAAATAACCCGGGGTGAAAACCCCTTTTGGACCCCTCTTTCCGTCCATCCCATATTTCTCGGAACCAAAATTTTTGGGTCCCACTTTTCCATAATGTTTGTCTCAACTCCTACTATCGATCGAGGTAGAAATCGAACCTCCAAAATAGGATCCTGGGCCGGGGTGCCTATTTCGGAACCATATTTTGGCCTATTTTGACTTATTTTTGGCTCCTAAATAGGAGGTCCTTAACATTCAAGCTTAGGGCATAAAACCTTCACGACCACTTTTCTCCACGCCTGTTCAAAATTTTGCTTTCTCGTTTCATTTCTGGTTGTTTGGGATGTTTTCTCTCGAAATCACAAATTTTTGAAAAATGAAAAATCCTGGGGGACCTGGGTTGAAATTTAGGGTCAAAACTGACTTCCCTGTATATTAAGCTTAGGAGCCAGAAAATTTGTATTGATCATATCTCCACAACCAGACATAGTTCCGACATGAGGTTTTCACCAATATGGATGTTTTGTTGGATTATAATTTTTCTGAAAATTTTGAAAAAATCCCTTGCGGCAGTTGAGATATTTTTGTGGGTTTTGGATTTGGTTCGAAAGGAGAGCTGTCACTTGACATGGGATGATGCACCCGTCTCCACATTTCGTCAAAATGATGCAGACACAATCAGAATCGAACCAAATGCAAAAGTGGTTAGGATCGTGCTTGGGAGGAGAGGAGTTGGGATTTATTCTCAGATAAACACGAAAACTATCAAAACGCCAAAATAGGAGGTCTTCGAAATTTTCAAAATTTTCAGAAAAATTAGTTTCCAACAAAACATCCATATTGGTGAAAACTTCATGTCGGAACTATGTCTGGTTGTGGAGATATGATCAAAACAAGTTTTCAAGATCCTAAGCTTTGTATACAGGAAGTCAGTTTTGACCCTGAATTTCCACCCAGGTCCCCAAGATATTTCATTTTTCAAAATTTGTGATTTCGAGAGAAACATCCCAAACCCAGAAATGAAACGAGAAAGCAAAATTTTGAACAGGCGTGGAGAAAAGTGGTCGTGAAGGTTTTATGCCCTAAGCTTTAATGTTAAGGACCTCCTATTTAGGAGCCAAAATAAGTCAAAATAGGCCAAAATATGGTTCCGAAATAGGCACCCCGGCCCAGGATCCTATTTTGGAGGTTCGATTTCTACCTCGATCGATAGTAGGACAAACATTATGGAAAAAATGTGGGACCCAAAAATTTTGGTTCCGAGAATATGGGATGGACGGAAAGAGGGTCCAAAAGGGGTTTTCACCCGGGTTATTTTACCCTCGCCGGGTTATTTTACTACTATAATCAGTCCTACATCCACAAATCGCACGTTTCGTTGCAGAGAAGGAATTGCTCCCAAATCGTCCACCGACTCCGAATTCGATGCGATTGGAAGAGGCGGACCTCGTCATCGAAGATCGGTCAGCTCAACCGCTGTGTCGGACGACGAGAGCAGAAAAGATCTGACGAGATACAACAAAATGAGATCGTACGAGCGGCTCCTACAGTCGACTGCATTTTGCTCTCCTTCCGTGTTTATTGTGGTAAAGCTGTTTCCTGTCTTCACGTTCGCTCTTCTGTCAGGGTCTGTAAGTGCGGTGACGAGAACAATTGAAGCTGAGACTCGAACTGCCTTTCGAGTATTCATCATTTTCTTTTAAAGAAAGTCTTGCCTTTCTGTGTTTCGCTGAGAAAGTTCGATCCATCACCCATAACTGTTCTTAATTATTGTTCGAACAGGAAATGTCAGAAAATAAGAGAGAAATGGCGATTGAAGTGTAAACATTGTGGTTGTGGCATTCTGTTCAAAGAAGAGTTCAGTGGCGTGATTTTTGACGCCAGCAGCTGGGAGATTTTCTTTGGTAATGTCCACTCGTAGGAAAAAGGGTCTTGATCAAAACCATCAATACTGATACGAAGCTTAGATCTCATTCCCTCATCTCAATAATACTGATTTGCTCTTTATATCATCTCACCTTCGGCTCAGATGCTATCATTCCCGAATAACGATAAAACGTAAGTTTTGATTTCGTCATCACGAAAACAGGTGAATTTCTGGTTTCTTAATTTGTTCTTAAAACCACTTCACTGCATGTCATACTCAACATTTTGTGGAATTTAAGAGATGAAAAGCATTGCATGTCGAGATTTGACGGAGTACACATCCTCAAAAATCTCCCAGCTGTGGAACATTTTTGAAAACTTGAAAGAGCAAGGCCCTGTACCACTTTTGAAAAACTTTCGTCTGGTGGACAAATAGTTGTGGATGAGCATCATTCGGTTGTTGATGAATTGATTTTGTCTCTCTGGAGCAAACAACATACTTTTTTCATCTGCTCATTTTCTCACTCTCTAGTCATCATATTGAGCAACCGATGGATTTCTTCTGAATAAAAAGGATCATTATGGAGAATTTGCGAAATGGAAATCAGTTTTGATGCCTAGATCGGATTTTCGTCTGATTTTGTGATCTATGATCAGGCTTTAGATCTGAGAGATCAATTAGTGTTGATGTGAGATCAATCAATCTCAGATACCGATTGAGGGTCTGAGATCAGGGTTCCTAAATAAGCGCTTCGATATCTGTTTCCATGATCTTTTATCACCTCTTCCGTTCTTGACCATGTCCCTCCCCTCCTCAAAACAACCCACGCTCCTTCAATTCCTGCTGTACCAGGAAAATAGACGAGTAAAACCTGCGCCAGAAGAAGTGCTGACCTCATCAAATGGCGAATCCGAACACGACAATGGACCACACTCAATCCAAATTCTTCCAACTGAAAACGACAAGTCAACCGATGATATTCATGAGGATGTCAAACCGAAAGATCTTTCACCATCAGAAAAAGGACAGCATCTTTATCCGACTTGGATCAGTCGTGATGAGTGTATTGGCCCAGATTCGCAATCCTGCTTCATTCTCGGACATGATGGACTTATCTGCCGTTTTGTCGCCAATATCTCTCGAAACTCCCGAAGAAGCGGAAAGAATATGTCACCAAAGCGTCAAATACGACTCATGTTAATAGCCTAATCAATCACCTGGAAACCAAAAGACATACTTTAGCCATTGCACAATATAGAAGAGAGCTGACTCGATCCACAGAAATGATAGGCATAGGGAGGATGTCAGATTTGAGTTGGAACATAAACGCAATCAGATTCGAGCTATCAACTACATCGCTCATCATCAGCTCTCGTCAGATCAATTCAAGAGCCTCACCGATCAGTTTAATTCGATTTCGAACAAGCATTTTGTTTCGAAAAGCAAAACATCGAACAATCGCCTTTTCTGGAAAACCGCTGAAGCTCTCGACGTTCATTTTAGGAGAGTTCGAATAGCCTCGATCAACGATCAAACGCCGATCGCATTATCGCTCGATACCTCAACTGACCAGTTCTCGGTGACTGTTCTTTGCCTTAATCTTCGATTTCTAAACGGGAAAGACATCATTTCGATGTTCGTTGGACTAAGTGAGCTGAAAGACGGGGCTTCCGGCGCCCAATTGTATGCTGCATTTCTTAGAGTGATTGAAGACACGGGAATCCTGCTCGAACAAATAGTCAGCGTCGCCACCGATGGTGACCCATCAATGGTCGGCCATCAGAAGGGCTTCATTGCATGCCTTCGAAAAAAGATGCCATCAGTTCTTCATGTGCATTGTGTTGCGCACAATTTCCAACTCGCCTTAAAGGACGCGTTTGACAACGAATCTCATCCAATCTCGCACGAACTCATCAAAAATACAATTTTACTCATCCATTCAATCACAAAGTCTCATCAAAAGCGGAAATCATTTGAGAGAGAATTGATGCAACGTGAGATTCCTGTTCGACGACTTTCAAGACCAATTAAAGTCCGCTGGTCAACTGTTGGTAAATCGATCTCAGAAACACTTCAATATTTGCCAATCATCCTGCTAGTTCAAAAGGATGAGACAGACACCAAGACGGCAGCTCTCCGAGCCTTCTTTCGACTTCCGGAAAACCTTCTCCATTTGTCAGCCTTGAACCTCATCCTCAACCAAACAAGCCCCACCTCACAAATTCTACAATCAAACAGTTTAACTATTCTCCTTGCTAAGAAAGCAGTCTCCGAGTTGGAAAGCAGGTTGGCATCCATCTCAACGACGGAAATCTCGAACAAACTCCAGGAAGATATGCATATTCTCCACGTCGAGGAGTACTTGCCGCTTCTTGATTCAGCAATATTACACTGTCAGCACATGATCGAAGACCTCCGCAATTGTTTGAAGTTACGATTCACGATTCCTAACGACACGGCTGATTTTGAGTTTGTGTCACATGACATACTCATGTTGCCCAATACACCACAAACAGATTTACCCATCTCCATTCTGGCTCAACGATTCCACAGATTCATCCCGCGTCTTCTTCAGCAGTTCGTGGTAACCCAATGGCGACACCTCAAAGCACTTTATCAGATCCATTTCAGCTCGGAAGTCAGAACCCGTCCGCAAATCATCGATATTGTTCTCACTAATCAACTCTTTCAGTCATGTTCGTCAGTTCTCCCACTATTTCGTGTTGTTAAGACAATATCAGTAACCTCTGTTGATACCGAAAAAACTTCAAATTTGTACAGTCAGAGTCCTCCTCATTCTCAAAGTTGTCAAACAAAATGAGATACTTCGTTTTACGAGCTGGGGTACGCTCCCAAGTTTTCAAAAATATTACCACAGCTAAAGAAATGTCGAGTTTGTGTGAGTAGGCTTTGTGCAATTGGGGACAGATCAGAACTCGTCCACGACAACTCATATTCATCTCCCAATTACAGTGTCACGAACATTTGAGATTATCAAACACAGAAATAAAGAATAATGGATGAGATGGACAAATACCCAGAGAAAAGAGAGAAAAGTGAAATGCGAGTGATGAGATCTTGTATTGTAGAGCAGAATAGTAGATGGTTCCACGCTCAAAAGATTGATGCTGGCCTTTTCGTTCAGTTCTTCAAGTTAGACGAGGAAAAGAAGGCGACATATTGTGGGCTGAGAAAAAGAAGGAACTGTGCAGTCAATGCTTTCTCGATTGAGGCACAAACGAACATATTCAACTCCACCGGGAAGGAAGAGGAAGACGACTGAAGATCAAGATGCCGCAATTGTTCAGATCATCGAATCGAAACGATTTGCTACTAGAAATGAAATTAAAAGTGAAAAAGAGCAAACTGCAAATTTCGATGTCCGAGCCTAAGATCGCCAACAGATACCCCAGTGGATGCAAACCATTTTCCTGTTGACAGGGATGAAAAAAGAATTAGCATACTAGCCTGCGTCGGACTTGACCTCAGTGTCGTGCCACCATATTTTTGTGTTCCGCCTCCTTTCAGCGAGGATCTTGCGCTCATCGAGGGGTTCGAACTATCAACCGACTACGAATATGGACGATCTAAAATGGAGGAATGACAGCAGAACTCCTCCTGGACTGGTTAAACAAGGTTTTCATATCTTTGATCAAACCTGTCCGGTAACTTCGTGGACTTCCAAACCAACCGGCTTCTCTTCTTCTCGACGGCTGCGGCGCACATGGAACTGAGGACGCAAGGAATCTGTGTACGACAAACTGCCTGTATCAAGAGAAAACCTCAAAATACTGTGAAAACCAGAAGTGTACACATTTTCTCAACTTTTCCGCTCGTTTCTCCACAACCAGCCATCCGTTTTGCACCAAATAAAGTGCATTGTTATCGTAAAGATCTCGACAAAAGATCTTCAAAACATACTAGATAATTGTTTCTAAGACTTTTTATCGAGACAAATATGGGTTTTTCAAGTTTTCCAGATACCCAGAATTTTCTCTCCACATTTTACCAAAATGTTCGTTTCACCAAAAAACGTTTCTGTGAAAAATTTCATCAAAATTAGTTCACGGGTTGTGAAGATATTGCCAAAACGATTTTTTCATCGGGCAAAAGGAGGTATTTTGTGGTTTTCTCTGATTCGCATGGGTCTATAATTCTAATATTTATTTTTTCTTAGTTTGACCAGTATCAATTTTCAACTCCTGATTACCGGATATGTAAAGTATTGGGATTAAGCACACGTCTATAACATTTCATTGGTTTCAGACATTAATTGATGGAAGTGTGTGCGTTCATTCTGTCACCATCAGGAAATGGTTCGAGAAGGGAGTGTGAAATACGCTGAAAACAGTGCGTACAGAATGTTTCTGCCGCAATGAAGTGGGTTGATCCGGACTAGATGTTGGGCCCCGCGCAAGCCCCACAGTAAAGGATGATCGAACGAAATGGAAAAGAATTATTCGTCCCCAGTGGACACAGATCGAGAATTGTCCGGAGCGTGTTGTCACAGTTTTCTGTCTTCTAACCTCTGAACAAACAAGTTAACAGTCATCACTTGAGAGAGACAATCTTCAGAAATCACTCAAATCAATGTCAATTGTTTCAAAACGAGTTTTAAGGGTCTATCATGCTTCTATCCCCATTTTCACCTGGAAACAAACATAGAAACGAAAAGTGACTGTTCCTCGGTCAGTCTTTTGTTTTAAAATAGAGGCGACAAATCTCCCGACGATTTACCATTGCCTTTCTTGCTCGCCATACAGAACAATCGATCCCATCTGACTTTTCCAAGCGATTAAAGAGTATTGAATGTTTCGGGAACCCATGTCCCTCAACAGTTTTGTATTTTTCCGACAAATTGTGATCTCGAAAGAAAATCATCCCAAACAACCAGAAATGAAACGAGAAAGATAAATCTAGAACTGCTTATCAGCGTCCTCGTACAAATCCTTCTACGCATTCTACCATCCCGTCGAGAAATGGCAGATATGGCTGCAGAGATCTTAATTTCAAGATCCTATTCAGTTATGGCTTTTACTCCGCCATCGGTAAGCTAGATTTCGACTTTTTCTAATAATCCAGAGAAACGGGTCTCCTTTTGGAGACCCAATAGCATGGAAATAGTCGGACAAACATTCTCCACAACTGCTGTCTTTTTCGTATGCGCTGATGATGAAAGACTGACGATCCACTTTACTTTTGCGGAAGAGATTGATCCAGACCTCCTCAAGAATCACTGTCATGATAGTTATGTGTACCATTTCAACTCGTCTGAATGGATGATGAGGGAAATGTTGCGAGAAAAGCTCAAGGGCGCGACTTGAGATGAAACCGCTTGAAAGAGACGAAAACTATAAAACAAGACTCATCCGTATTTACCCAACTTCGATGGTCGCAGTTCAAGCGATAATTGTGAGAGATGGAAAACTCATGGAGAGCACAGTATCCATTCCGTGTATCACTGCTTTCAGAACTCGAGAAATATCTCATTTCACCACAGATCATGAACTCAGCGGAAATGAAAGGGAGTATCGATGGTCCGAATTGCACAACCACATTCTGTTGATTCAAGCCTCTGATCAACGTTGCTTCATCGATATGGATGATTGTGATTCGAAAGATGACGCGAAACTTATTGATGAAGTTTTTCACAGAAACGCTTTTTGGTGAAACGAACATGTTGGAAATAATGTGGAGAGAGAATTGTCTGGGCATCTTGGAAAAAACATATGTTACTCGACGCAAAATTCTTTGAAAAAATCTATTATTCTTTGAGCAGCTTTTGTCGAGATTTTACGAAAACAATGCCTTTGATTTGGTGCAAAACGGATTACAGGAAATGGAGAAACGAGCGGAAAAGTTAAGAAAAATATGGACATTTCTGGCTTTCACAGTATTTTGAGGAATAAACCTGAAACTTCATCCTCATCCTGTTCGGATAGTCTGACGACAGAGTCGAGTTCATCACCGACCAATTGGCAAAAGAACGGAGCCAAAGAGATCCGAAATCACACAGTAGAAAATAACCAAGCTGAATGAGGAAAAGAAAGGTGGGGAAAAGTCGTACCATCCAGACTTGTCAGGGGTTGGGAGGAGTTACAGACAGCGGTTTAAAAAACGACAGGAAGCGACAAGAAAGATTAAAACGAAGGATACAACGAACTATCAAACGGCAAGAACCCTCATTTGGAAGTGATTGGAAGCGGTCCTTCATCCCAGCCCAGCAGCGTGATAACATGAAGGCAACCACGTCACAAAATCGAAAACTTCTTGTGATTCAAACTGAAATTTCACCCAACAGTATGAATCTCGCCGCTACTCAGAGAACTCAGGATCAGATCCTGAAGATCGCAACTGATTCCACACTGTCAGCAATCGGCAGGGTTGGGAGGCGTGAGTTCTTTTAGGCTTATCGTGAGATCTTTTAATCTCACGATGAGGTTTTTGGGTGAGATCAGTCTCCGTTTTAGGCGTATCTATTTCTCCAACGTTTTTTTCCATTCTCTCTCTGATTTTAGTATATTTCATGTACAAAATCACCTAATCCACATGAAGTGAGTTCTGACAAACATACCTTTGAACTTTAAAACATAATTGGAGAACGGATATTGAGCGGAGGCTGTGGATCAATGATGGCGAGTTCTAAATTGAATTTTAGAATGAGATTAATAAAACACAAGAAGATTCCAGTTTGTTTCCAGTTTGGACGCACACTTTCCAACCTTAAAACACAATCGTTCACTCGACTTGAAAGTCATTTTTGAATCGCATTCTATCTGGTTCAAGAATTGTTTTTCAGAATGAATGGAGATATTCAGAGATGACACACGTTCAGACTGTTCAGCGACACATCGTTTCGAAGTTTAAAACAGCATACTGTACCTCAGATGTGAGGATCTGTTATGTGAGGTGAACTATGGGGTGTAAAAAGTGAATGAATAAGACAACGTGATCACACCAGGTTCAGTTATTCATCTCAACATTCAACGAACGATAAGCAGCAACGATGGACCCAATGTGAATGTTCCATTTCCGTCCGTTTCTATCTGGGACACTACTTGTTTTAGGGAAGAATAAGTTGAAAAGAGAACATACCGGTTAATCTCGACTTGGATCCACATTAATCAGACTAAAAACATTGTAGAGAACCAGAACTGAGAATACAGAAAAGAGCAAAATTAGGTCCGAGAGAATGTTTTATCAAAAGAAAAGAGTTGAAATGAAAAGTCAAAAGAGGGAGAACGTGAATTCAAGGTCAATAGAAAGTAAAACAAAGCGGCGTACCTTCTGAATCAAAATCGACGATCGATCGAGAAATTTCGAGCACCCAAAAGTTGATCGAAAATTACGTGAACTCATGTCAAACTTCAATTTTAGAAAAAGTGAAAGACAATGAAGAATAAATCAGAATGAAGTGAGAATGAAAATACTAGAGTGAAGAGGAGGAAGAAAAAAGAAGACAAAAGTGACTTGAAGATCTAGGTTAAAAAAGACTATTTAGGAAAAGATAATTCAAAAAAAAGATCAGACCTGTCTTAATTCTTCGGTACAACACACTTTCGAACTGTAAGACGTGATAGAGAACCTGAGGTGAGATGATCAGTTGGTGTGAGGTAATAAATGAAATTTAAAAGGAGATAAATAGAAAAGAAGAACATACAAGTTAATTGTGAAGTGAGAGACATCCATTTGAGAGATAAGACGCGATTGTTGACCTGATTTGCAAGGTCGTCAATGGTCTGATCGGATCGAGTTCAAAAAAGAGTTTTATGAAAGAAGGAATCAAAAAAGAGAACAAACCTTTCATGAATGAGTCAGAAAAGAAACCACCGTTCATAAAACACATTAGTGTACCTGAATGAGAGGAGAAGACAAAAGTGAAGGATCAAAGACGAGAATGAAGAGTCAAAAAAGAATTGAGAATAAATGAGAAAAAAGAAAGCGTAACACTCCAAAACGAAACAGTAAGAAGCAGTCTGGAATGAGATGAGAGGATCGAGTCCCATTGAAGGACTTTCACGGATCAAACAAGACTGATCGAACCCATCGATGACGGGATTGAAGTCAAGAAAGATCTCAAATGATTAAAACACGAACGAAAATTTAGGTTTGACTTTTTAATTTGTATTAAATGAATCCAACTGAAATGTACAAGGAAAGACGTCGAGTACCCTGCTTCCACCCCGTCACTTTCCATAACCCGTCACGATTTTGACGGGTCTTCAAATGTTCTTTCCACATCTAATTTTCATTTCAAAATTGTTTTATTCAAATTTTTATGAAATGAAATCAATTGAAAACAAATCGTGAAAAAGTCGGGATTGTAATTCCTCCTTATTCTGGTCAAGGTGATCAACCCTGAATTTTGTTGTGGGTGATCCTCCTCGACCACTCATCGGACAGACCTCTCGTTTTCACTAAATTGAATGTTGTGGTGGAAAAGAATCTTTTATGACATTTTCAATCTTTTGACCAACACTAAATTCCATCATTTCACAATTTTGAGTCAGCTGTCCAAATAGTTATTTTCTGGAAAAGGATCAAATTAAAAGGAAATTTCAGAGAAAAGTGGAATCACAATGATTTCCGAAGAAATGATGGAATTTAGTGTTGGTCAAAAAGATTGAAAATGTCATAAAAGATTCTTTTCCACCACAACATTCAATTTAGTGAAAACAGAGGTCTGTCCGATGAGTGGTCGAGGAGGATCACCCACAACAAAATTCAGGGTTGATCACCTTGACCAGAATAAGGAGGAATTACAATCCCGATTTGTTTTCAAATTGATTTGCATTTCATAAAAATTTGAATAAAAACAATTTTGAAATGAAAATTAGATGTGGAAACAACAGTTGAAGACCCGTCAAAATCGTGACGGGTTATGGAAAGTGACGGGTTGTGGAAACAGGGTATGTTCAGAACAAGCATTAATTGAACCAATGAGAGGAGAGAACTGTTCGCTAGTCTCTGAGTATGTCAGAAATAATGTGCCGGTGACGTATGTTCATGAGGGAGTCTAGAATTTTAATTCCAATGAAAGAGCACCCAAAATGAATCGACCAAAATACAATTCACAAATGATTGAGAAAATGATTGATCATAAACTCTCTTCAACCGGAAGTAGAAACGAATCAGAAGAAAGTCGATACACTCAAGAAGACAACAGAAGCACATAAGTCTGAAGCCGGCAAAGAAGAAGAAACTGAAAAGAAATAAGCAATATTGTTTTTATTTTTGATAAAATGAACTCGCATATAACACATCTGACAAACAAAGAACAGGAGCATCATCATTGACTGGAAATACAACAGGATCAATCAAGTACACAAGAGATGACATTGGTCAAATACAACAGCAACTAATGTCTGAGCATCACATCAATTACCTCTTGAACTATGGATCACACAGTACCTCGATACAGGAATTGATTCCATCAGAGAATTCACGATTCTGCAAAGGACAGGAAATAATCATTCCACTGACTGGTAATCAAGATATTGTTCAAATCGATGATTCCTTCATTCCGTTCATAATGACTGCGACATTGAAGGTCAATAATTGGAACACAACGGCTGGAAAAGTTGGATCGTACATGAATGAGAGAGTGTTAATCTTTCTTGGACTCCAGGATTTAGCATCAATCTTTCGTGACCTAACTGTTCTTCACAATAATCAGAGAATCAGAAGCACAACAATCAATGGATAAATCATCAGAGAGTATTTTGAGGTTCTGGAAGATTTCATTTAGGAGTACTCGTCATTGTTTCGATCAGTGACATATATTTTGTATTCGTTCATTTATGATTGTTGGTGTCCGACGATAGAGGATAATTCCTGAATGGCTTTGATACAGAAGCAAGAGAGTTCTGCATAATCAACTTGAAGACAATCTGGATTTGAATCATTCACAACCTCTGGGAATATTTCTTGGATCTGTTGTGCAATCACACCACTGTGTTTCTTCTCCCTTTCCTTCTTCAAGCATTCACATTTCTCTTTGCAATTCTTCAAGTGTTCTTCATCTGTCTCATTTTCAATTTGCTTTGTCACTTTGTTGATCTTCGAGTCAAATGTGTTGAACTATTCAGCACGATTTCCACTTTATTCAGTTTGCAAAAGACGAAAGATGAATGCAAAAGTTGAAAGATGAATGCAAAAGACGAAAGATGAATGCAAAACTGAAAGATGAATGCAAAAGTTGAAAGATGAATGCAGAAGACGAAAGATGAATGCAAAAGACGAAAGATGAATGCAAAAGACGAAAGATGAATGCAAAAGACGAAAGATGAATGCAAAAGACGAAAGATGAATGCAAAAGACGAAAGATGAATGCAAAAGACGAAAGATGAATGCAAAAGACGAAAGATGAATGCAAAAGACGAAAGATGAATGCAAAAGACGAAAGATGAATGCAAAAGACGAAAGATGAATGCAAAAGACGAAAGATGAATGCAAAAGACGAAAGATGAATGCAAAAGACGAAAGATGAATGCAAAAGACGAAAGATGAATGCAAAAGTTGAAAGATGAATGCAAAAGACGAAAGATGAATGCAAAAGACGAAAGATGAATGCAAAAGACGAAAGATGAATGCAAAAGTTGAAAGATGAATGCAGAAGACGAAAGATGAATGCAAAAGACGAAAGATGAATGCAAAAGACGAAAGATGAATGCAAAAGACGAAAGATGAATGCAAAAGACGAAAGATGAATGCAAAAGTTGAAAGATGAATGCAAAAGACGAAAGATGAATGCAAAAGTTGAAAGATGAATGCAGAAGACGAAAGATGAATGCAGAAGACGAAAGATGACTTCAAAAGACGAAGGAGGATTGAAGAGACGAAAGATGAATGCAAAAGTTGAAAGATGAATGCAGAAGACGAAAGATGAATGCAAAAGTTGAAAGATGAATGCAGAAGACGAAAGATGACTTCAAAGACGAAGGAGGAATTGAAAAGACGAAAGATGAATGCAAAAGTTGAAAGATGAATGCAGAAGACGAAAGATGAATGCAAAAGTTGAAAGATGAATGCAGAAGACGAAAGATGAATGCAAAAGTTGAAAGATGAATGCAAAAGACGAAAGATGAATGCAAAAGTTGAAAGATGAATGCAAAGACGAAGATGAATGCAGAAGACGAAAGATGAATCAAAAGACAAGAGACATGAAGACGAAAGATGAATGCAAAAAGTTGAAAGATGAATGCAGAAGACGAAAGATGAATGCAAAAGTTGAAAGATGAATGCAGAAGACGAAAGATGAATGCAAAAGACGAAAGAGGATTGAAAAGACGAAAGATGAATGCAAAGACTGAAAGATGAATGCAGAAGACGAAAGATGAATGCAAAAGACGAAAGATGAATGCAAGAGACGAAAGATGAATGCAAAAGTTGAAAGATGAAACGATGAAAGACGAAAGATGAATGCAAAGACGAAAGATGAATGCAAAAGTTGAAAGATGAATGCAAAGACGAAAGATGATTACAAAGAGACGAAAGATGAATGCAAAAGACGAAGATGAATGCAAAAGGAGCGAAAGATGAATGCAAAAGACGAAAGATGAATGAAGACGAAAGATGAATGCAAAAGTTGAAAGATGAATGCAAAAGACGAAAGA
>JARBJD010000789.1:0-15433 GCA_033064195.1 Blattamonas nauphoetae
CTACTTCCCAATTAGTACAGAATAAATCACTTTTGACCTCAAAACACACATTTGTCGACTCTTCGATTTTGATGCATTTTGGACCCTAATTCTGACATTTTCGATCAAACATAATCCAAAATGGATAGAAAAGGATTCATTGACAAATCAATCGGCACAATCATTTGGAGGTTGTTTCCTAATACAATTGGTGTCAACGTGTCAATGGAAAAATCGGGTATTTTATTTTGTTTACAAATCCACAGGTCCACAGGTCCACAAAGTCCACCGACTACTTAGGAAGTAATGCGGAGACTTGTAAAGAACTATTCTTCATGCTCACAGCTGGCATATTACATACCTCAGTTTTGTTTATGTGGACTTTTCAGTATTGATGCTACAATTTTCTTCATATAGTAAAGTGACAGTTGACAAAGATAATAAAATTGAGATTAGATAGAGCATAGGAGGTTATATATGAGCAATGTACAATGTGGACCTTGTGGACCCGTGGATTTATAAACAAAATAAATTCTCCCATTTTTCCATTGACACGTTGACACTAATCATACTATTGAACTGGCATCATTTCCTTATCCCGATTGATGTGTCATTGGATCGACGGGTCCACATGTCCACGGTGCATGGGCACACCCAAAATGCACCAGAATGACGTGCACTGCCTCCCCATGCATCCAGACCATCCATGGATTGTTTTGGTCATATTTGATTTTTTCACTTTTTTTCACTCTTATTTAATAGATGTTTCAATAAACCGAACTTTTCATAAACCCGTAACATGGGGCTTGAAAAATATACATTGGTCAAACTAAGAACAATAAAATGTGGTTCCGCGCCGAAACCCTGTGTCGGAGAAAACCTCAAAATACCCCTTTGCCCGATAAAAAAATCGTTTCGGTAATATCTTTACAACCTATGAACCGATTTCGATGGAATTTTCACAAACACGTTTTTAGTGAAATGAACATTTTGAAAAATTTGGAGAAAAATTCTGGATATTTGGGAAAATGGAAAAAACCCATATTTTTCTCGACAAAAATTCTTAGAAAAAATATATTTGATTTTTTGAGCAGCTTTGTCGAGAACTTTACGATCACAATGCATTTTATTTGATTCATTACGGATGGCTGGTTGTGGAGAAAAAGGGAAAAGTTGAGAAAATGTGTGGATTCCTAAAGGAAACAGTATTTTGAGGTTTTCTCCCGACACAGGGGTTTCGGCGCGGAACCACATTTTATTGTTCTTAGTTTGACCAATATATATTTTTCAAGCCCCATGTTACAGGTTTTGAATATGTACGGGTTATTGACACTACTATATGGTAATTAAAAAATGATTTGTTTTTAAAATTAACCTTAATTTTGCGATCATCCAAAATTGTTCTGACAAGGTTAATATCGGTCTGACGAGTCTATATATGACGTGTTTCGTGTGATCTGAGAAGTATTTCTGAAGGTATGGGTAGTCCAAAAATAAACGTCAAACTTTTTACTTTTCTGATTTTTAATTTGAATATGAAGAGGAGGTACTGGCCAAGTTCAAGTACAGAGCCCTCGACGTAATGTTCCAAGATACTCAGGCAAAATGGTGCCCTGGTGACTGATGCGCAGAACGAATTGGAGGTTGGATTGGAGACGGATGATCGAAAAGATTGTCCCCCGGGGGGTTCATGTTGGCAGCACTTAGATGTGCCCGTAAATCATGCCCACCCAAGACTTAACCCTTCAAGGACTTCGCCAGCAGCAGTCATTTAGAAGGATCGCGATAGAACGATCCCCAAAGGAGTTTCAGGGTGTCTATAGGAAGCTTGTACGAACGTGGGAAGGAACTTCTCGACGGTTATTTTGCCATCTTCAATGAACAATTTCAAAATTGTATGCACCTTTTAAAATTCCAACATCAGATCCACCAGAAATTCATAATACTCTCTGTTTATTTTACCATTGATTGTCTCTGATGTTTCCATCTCGATAGACTCACCAGAACTGTCTTTGAACCAGATCTTCACAATTGACTGCCGAGTACTTAATTCCCATTTCTTTCCTTCGCAATCTGTTCATTCAGAAGCAACATATGAATCATTGTGTGCATCAGTCTGAATCAATCAGCATGGATCGTGAAATTCTGAGGAATATCTTTGGAAATAACCGTAGAAGCCTCACCGATCTCTTCCTTCACATGTATGAGTTTGCAGTCGAGAAAGTGAAGATATTTTTGTTTTCTAGAATTGGTAAAAAATCATGTGGAAGTTGAGCGGTGTGAGAATTCTGAATTGAAAATATCGTTTGACCATTGTTGTTTTCTACAAAATAAAAAACAAATCTGTTTAATCATTAATACCCTCTCTGTACTTCTTCGAATGCTTCTTGGAGTCGACGATCAATGACATAGCGTACTCGTGGTTGTCCATTTTCGATCCAGAACAACCAGTATGTTGCCTGATGTAATGCCAATATTGGTGGAGGAGGACCTTCTGGAGTTGATGTGAAATACGGATCCAGAGCACCCTGATTGATTGGCGTTCCTCTGTAGACAATGTTTACCGATTCTGATGTCGAAATGCCTTCTTCACCACCAGCAATTTCACTTCGATCAGTTGGAACCATGAATGTGAAAGAAGTTGCATCCGTTGCAGCTCTACTTCTCACTTTTGTAAAGTCTTGTCCATGATAGTGATACGTGATGTGACGAGAAGCACATATCGAATTCTCAAACTCTTCTGTTGCAGAACAACCAATGAAATCACCGTTCACCATCATCGTTTGATAGAACTCTGGTGAGATGGTTGACATTGGGAAATTGGGAAAGTTGGATCCAAGCATTTCGAATTGACCAACATATTGAGGATTTCTGAAGACTGTACATTCATTTGGTCTTTCAGGGAATATGCACATCACATTCATGAGATTGTTGAGTTTGATACTGATGTTTGATCTCATTCCATGGCATTTGCTTTTGATTGGAATGATTGTATGTCAATTCTTTCTGCTTTCAGGACATAAAGAGTCTTTGAGTAAGTGTTGATCAGAGATTGTTTCGTTGCATCAGTGATTTGATATCTGTAGCAAATAGATGTGACTTTATCAACTGATGTATAAAGAACAGTCGATGTGGATTTCATGAATAAAGTATTTGCAACGACTCCAGCAGTGCTTTGAAGCTCAAGCATTTGGTATTGGTAAACTGGATTTCCGATTTGTGTATATTCCTGTGTTAAATTAGTGGAATCTCCGTTGTGCATAATTTGCATTCGAGATTGACCCACTGAATTCAATGCTGACCAACCACCGGAAGCAGCATCAGTTGATTCATGAAGGTGTTTTCGAACGACAGTTGATGGTCGAATGGGACAATACACAAGCGAATCAGTTGTCAAATGAAATCTCAAACGTAAATTGCCAAAGATGGAATGTGGATATTGATCAAATGTACTCAATGGCAGTAAATGAACAAACGGAATAACCAAAGGAATTGTCATTGTGATTGATGGGGGAAATGGCTTGCTGTTTGTGAAAATTGGAGGATAGTAGAATCCACTGGCACTTGGATCCATTCGCTGAACATTCTCCCAAAGACTGTAGCAGTGCATCATATTGTTTTCTCTTCTTGTGACTTGAAAGTGTGATACAGAAATGATTCGTGAACATGATTATTCTGAAGTGAATTGTCAAAATGTTTCCTTGACTGTCGACGAGTCTCATATCTCGAATTGCATCAGATGATGATTTTGAATCCGAAGAACAGTCCGTAGAATCCACCTTCTTCAATGTAAAGTGTCTCCGTAGGCTTGGGAACTGAGACAGTGATTGTATGATCTATTCGCAAATGACTCTTCGAAAACTCAGTCACATCATGTCCGTCAAAGCACAATGGAACTTCAATCTCATCAGTGATTCTGCACGGCATTGGAGGATTTGTTGGATGCACTTCTTCGATGGAATAGACATGAGGTTCTGAATCCCACTGTTTTGGCATGTATGATTGGACTTCAATTTGCTCAATTAATGTCGATGTTGGTTTGGATTTATTTGCTCTGATACTTCTCATTTATAGAAAAATAAAAAATACAATATCATAATTTTCTTTTGCTCATTTATGATTTCGGTATTCCGAGTTCCTTGTGCAATGCTTTCAATGTGTGATTTGGATACTACTCAACTTTAGGTTCGTCATGAACGAATCGTAAGACCCACCATGTGGTTGCAGTCGTTGCTAGAATTGGTGCTGGAGGATGCGTAAATGTTGTCAAATCACCACCCTTTTGACTTGGATCGAGAACATTGTAGTATGTGTCAATCAGACCTTGATAGATTGGACTTGATCTCAAAGTGACTGGAACATTCTGACCTCTGGAACTGATTGAATCATTGCAGTTTGTTGGACATCCACTTCTCTGAGTTGAGAAGCACAAAAAGGAAATCAGTATTGTCATGAATCGGACGCACTCTTGCCATTGTTTCATTTGGATATGTTCTACCACCTTCAAGATGTTCTTCAACGAGAGAATCCGTCAGTGAACGCTCCAAATCATCAGGAACAGTCAAATAGGAACCAAGATTGAGAGTAGACAATGCAAACTGATAGAAGCGAGCGCCAATCGTCGATGTCCAGTTTTCTGGATAGTATTTGTTGAGTAGATGCACACGAAGATCTTTCTGCATAGGATTGTGGAAACATGTGACTTCATTGTCGTAGTGACGGAAGAGAAGCATAATATCCTTGGCATTCACAAGTACCATCTGTTGAGTACAATCAATACCTGTTGCCGTTGGTGTCTTCTGAAATGGATAGAAAGATATCTTTTCTGCTGGAATTGTTCCTGGACGATCCTGATACATCTTCTTCAGACTCTCTTTCACAATTTCTTTCATTTTGTGTCCAGCACTCATGCAATACACATCATCAATTTGATAATCAATTATGTTTAGTGAGATGTACCGATCCACGAATTCTGGTTCTTTTGCTCCTGATCCAGCTGAGTTGTAATAAATGTCTTGAGTCACTGCTGATATCCTAAATGATTGGCCAATCTGAACAAAATTCTTGGTGCAGTTCGCAAGAAGGGGAGTGGAAAAACCATGGACGATGTTGTTGACAATCAGCGATTGCATGATGAATTGGTGGTTTTGTTGAGCCAATGTAGGTCGAGAGTGTATTCTTCAAAGTGAGTTCAGGATTCACTGGACAACAAACGAATGCATCCTCATTGATGTACACACTCAATTTCAAATCACCAAAGAGACATTTAGGATAGTCAGTCATCCCTGAGAAAATGAGAAGATCTTCAAGGTTTATTGACACACGAATCGGTACCTTGATCGTGTCAGTGAAATGACCAGCTTGCGACACTGAGGTGAAGTCTGACAATGGAATGTAGACACCAGCAACTGATTCGTCATGATTCCAAGCATTTTGCCACGGCGTATGTGCATGCTAACGATTCTCCAATTGACTCTTCGGTTTAATCATATCGTAGATGTGAGACTCCATTGAAACGTCATTGTTTGCTGTACTGATGATTCTTTGATTGTTGTGAAGAACAGTGAATCTACTAAAGATTGATGCCGAATGCTTCAGTCCAACGAACATAAATATTCTTTCATTTGAGTACGATCCTACCTTTTCTGGGGTAATGTCCCAATTGTTGACTTTCAAAGTGGTTGTGATCGTGAATGTAATGAAGGAATCATCGATTTGACAAATGTCTTGATTACCCGTCAGTGGAATGATTATTTCCTGTCCTTTGTAGAAGCGTGAATTCTCAGATGGTTTCAATTCTTGTATCGATGTACTATGTGCTCCATCATTTAAGAGGAAATGAACATGATGTTCAGACATTCGTTGCTGTTGTATTTGACCAATATCATCTCGGGTATACTTAATTGATCCAGTGGTGTTTCCAGTCAATGATGATGCTCCAGTTCTTTTGTTTGTCAGATGTGGAATGTGTGAGTTCATTTTATCAACAATAAAAAAAAACATAATTGTAACTTTCACTTGCTTTTTCTTTTTTGGTTTCCTCACTTAAGGTTTCAGCTTTTCTTCCAATCTCAGTATTTCACCTCTGAGTTGATTCGCTAGTGCACTGTTTCCTTCATTGATTGCTTGCTCGTATTGGACCATCTTTTCTGCATGGATTTGCTGATCCGATTTCACATCTGGTATCATCTCCACTCCTGTCTGTGCAATCTTTGAAATCACTGGTCCAACGAAGGGAATGAGATTCAAAAATGGTGCTCCAATTCTGAGTATATTTTTGCCGACTGCTGCTAATTTTGATAACCAACCTGGTACCATTTATGTACAATAAAAATATTTGAATAATTGTGAATTTTTATCCTTTGAATTGAATTTTTGAATTTGATGATTGAGGCATCTCATCATGAACGTATCGAGCGTTTCGTGGCGGTTCATATTCAATCATTTGTGATCTTTGATCTGAGAAGTCCTGTCGTTGTGGCTTTTGTGACTGATTCATTGCCTTATTTTGTTGATAAACGTCCATCATTCCTCTATTCCACTGAGGATTCCTCCAGCTGTTTGTCCGAATTTGTTGTTTGTCTGGGAGAGGAGTCCACCTCCAACCTGAAGCAGTGTTGGAGCGAATGGTTTGATGAATTGAAAGAATTTTTTTCTGATATTTTTGAGTTTGTTGAAACTTCCTGGTGCCATTTCTGTAAAAATAAAAAATACAATTCATTAAATATTTATCTCGGAATTGCCTTTGTCAATGAAATTCCATAATTGAGAATTGTGTTGTTTGCTTCATTGAAGGCAATGCTCATATCTTTTCCACCAACAAGGATCTTGAAAATGGTTCGAAAGATTGGGAGTTTATTCAGACATAGGCACTTGTCAGACAGGTCATCCAGTTCAATCACCACATCATTGATCCCAGTGAGTGTCGCAATCAGAGCACATAAATCACTTTGGTTTGTGATCAGTTTCTTCGATGGTTCAATGAGATTTTTCAATAGTTTCTTTTCACAAGCGAAAGCATTCTTGTACACTAGCAGTAGTTGATCTTTGAATGCTGCTATACAAGATGTGTATTCTCGAAGTGGTATTGAACGACTTTGGATTGGTGCAGATGGGTAGATCTCAAGTGGTGGAGGATCATAAAGACCTTGTTCATTATTCATTTCAACATTTGCACCTTGTTCATTGCGATCTTCGAGCTTTTGTCTTCCAGAAGTTGATCCTTGATTGTCTCGCCTCTGCGAGGCTTCGAACTCTTTGTGAGAGTCTATGATGACATTGTTGGTGATTGACGTTGGAACTGAAGAAGAACTTGTGTGTTTTGTAAATTGACAACTTAGAATTTGCTGCATCACTTTCTATAAAAATAAAAAATATATATTAATGTTTTTTTATCACTCATATCTTTCTCCAATTGTGCGAATCGAGCATATTTGGGCATATACACTTGTTGATATTGTCCTACATCTTTTGTTCGATATGCTTCATTTGTCAATTGATTCAAAATAGTTGATATTTCAGCTGAGTATTGATCAAGGAATTCACCCAAATATGTTGGATTTTTTGTTGTTATTTCAAGAAATTGTGGATTCACCAGTTCTTTAAAATCTTTTCTGTTCTTGACTCTCTGACATTCTTCATTTGTACTCTCAAAGTTTTGAACATTTTCTTCAAGCCATTTATCCCACATCTTTGATGCTATTTTAGACTGAATTGATTTGAAAACCATATTGTCCAAGATTCCCTTGCATATTTCTACTGGATGATCTTTACTGGCACGATACACCTTCAAAACATTCGTCGTATAGTCACCAACTGCTTTCTTCATGATTGCATAAGGTTGTTGTGATCGTTGTTTTTGCATGTCTCCATAGCTCACTTCATGATAGTTTCCAGGCAAATCGTACGTTCCAGTCTTGAGGAAGTTGGTGTGTGCAGCTTTGATCCTTCTCCCATGATCTTGACGAAATGATGAATATGGTTGTTGCCTTCTCATATCTGGTGTTGGATTCATTGAATAGTACGTCTCGACGACAGGTCGACTGTTGTATGGTACCAACATGAACCCATTCGCTGCAACCAGATCTCCATTGTCTTTGTCATAAATTATTACATCAGGTACTTTACCAAGTTTTTCCATTTGAACATTCCAGTTTTGTCCAGTCCTTTCAATGTATTCTAACGCTGACGGAACACAACTGAGTGCAGTAGTGTATAGAACGAATTGGGAACCACGTTGGTATAGACGGTACTACTGGGCAAAATCATCATGCCGATTGACACAACAATCGGTGTGATCATTCTGTTGTTCTTTCAAAGCAATTTGACATTCCCAGAAGCCCCAATTGAACCATCAGCAATTCTTTGAGAGGTCCACCTGACCTTCAAATGCTCAGAAACGATTTGAATGATTCCGAACGTTGTTTGAATTGATTCTTGTCAACAATGAGATCAAAAAATGTTCTTGTCAACATCGATTTTTCATGTTTTTTCCAGTTTTAACACAAATCCATTGAAACCAACAGTTGAAGCACTTCAAAAAATTCTGAAAAAAATTCTAAAATCTCGGGGATGATGTAGGTCATCGATCAAAACAATCCCGATCAAAATCGGTTGAGAATTCGTGGAGCTACGTACCGTTCTGTGGTCCAAAATAGGTCGAAAAAGTCGATGCTCATATTTTGCTACTATGATCCGCTATATCTCTAAAACATATTTTTTATGACTCCACATAATTAGTTCATCATTTTGAATGGGGAAATTTTCGCGAAAAACACTTTCGAAAAAAGTTTGATCCGACCCACCATGATTTTTCGAATTTTTCCGAATTGTAGAAAAATGGTATTCGCTTTCTCTGTTATCATTTTCAGGTCAGCTTTCGTCGTCTAATGACGATCTTGCACTTCAAAACGCTCGGAGACGCCCTTTGGCGCATCTCCGAACGTTCACTTTCATGTTCATCACTTTCACACTTTTTTCATGAATTTTTGGTTTTCGCTGTTTTCGCTTCAATCACTTCATATTTCAAGCATTTTAACGAACATAAGTCGTCCCCGCACGGCTTGTGTTCTTATATAGTGTTTTTGCACTCACCTTTTCACGTCACATTTTCACACTACTTTTCCTCACATCACTTTTTCTCGAATTAACACATATCGCCCTTCCGTTCTCACCATTCGAGAAGGCTGTGGCTGAATTTTCAGAATTTTGGTTCATTAGTTCTTTCAAAATTTCACTTTTTGTCTTTTTTCGTTCTTAACATTTCACTGTTTGTTTACGTTCCAATCACTTCAACGTCTTTCTTCTTTCATTTCACTCTTCCCGTTTTCACTTTCGTTCATCCATCGTTCCTTCTCATTTCACCGATTTCATGACGCTTTTTCGGACCGTTGGTCCTCTTTGACACATCACAATGTTCAAATTTTCATGAAAGATTTCGAAAAGAAGGGGAAAGAGTGAAACAAGGTAAAATGAAGTGAGCAAGTACAATAGTGAACAGTGAAGTGGAGATCGTGATAATGACGTGAAATTTGACGTGAATAATGGAAACAGAGTCAATCTTCCCCTTTTCATTGCATTAAAAAACAGAAAAGATTGAAAAAAACGAGTGAAATGTTCAATGAGAGGTTCGAAGACGAAGATCTGAAGCCGACCGCGATCCGTCGGATCCTCGTGACAAGTAGGGAATATGAGGTAACAAAATTAGTGTAATTGAGGAAAAGAAGGTTCAGGTGAAACAAACATGAGTGAAGTGAAACAAATGAATATACAATGAAAAAATGAGTACGGAGAAGTGACCAAAACATGAAATGAGAAGTAACGAAAATGAAGTGACAAGACAAATAAAACAGGTGAAACAAGAGTAAATAAAGAGGAAAATCAACGTGAAAAGTTCAATAACATCCCAAAATGCAAAGATATGACGAAGGCAGAGATCGATCCTAAAAGGGGAAAAGAAAGATGATCATGAAAAATGAAGAGGAAAGGAATTGATCAAATGACAAAAAGAGAAGAACAGAGGTATTTTTAAGAGAGAAGAGACAACATACAATCCAAAATTGAGAAAGGTGATGTTTGGCCAATTGAATGATACCTGATGAAAAATAGAGATAGAAATGATGAAAATGAAAGTGAAAAGCTGAAAGAAATAAGAGAATAAGAACGAAATGATGACGAAGACGGAAAAGTGCAAAGATGCCGCGGCAATCTTGATTGAACCTAAAAGTTGTAAAAAGAGGTGAAAGTGAGAAAACGAGAATCAAAACAAGTTGAAGAAAGAAAAGAAGAGAAGAAAGAAAGTTGTTTAAAGCGATAATCTGAAACATACAAGGTAAAAACGATGCAATCGATGATCTGTTCAATCTGAGAATACCTGAAGAAAAGAAGGAACAAAACATATGAAAATGGAAGAAAACAGAAGAAAGAAAGAAGAGAATGAGAGTGACATACTCAATATTACCGGAAAGTTCCAAGTTGGAAAGATGACTGAGATCGAACCTAAAAAGAGGGAAAAGAGGTGAATATGAAAAAATGGTGACAAGAGGAAGTGAAACAAAGAGAAGAAGAGAATAAAGAAGGATGTTGTGAACGATAATAAGCAACATACAATGTAAAAATTGGAGAAGTGATGAAATGTTCACTACGGTGACACCTGAAGAAGAATAAGAGAGAAAACACATGAAAACAGTTGAAAACAAAAGAATAAAGAAGAGAACAGTAATAAAATGACGAAGAAGACAAACAACCACAGAGATGGAGCGTGATCAGGATCATGTCAAAAAGTTGGTAAAAGAGGTGAAATTGAAAAATGAAACATACAGTGATGATGCCGAGCATCCGCAGGCTCCAAAACTCATAAAAGCAGAACGAAAGAAGGATTGTCGAATTCGGATCATTCCCCATATTTTGTCAGATTTCCTTGAAATCGCAAGGAAGGTGTTCTTGACATTGTCGGTTCTAGAATATGTTGGTAAAAAGAAAGAAAGTGATTGAATATAATTTCATTGTTTCTAAAATTGTTTTGACTTTTTATTTTGTATAAAATGAACCCGAGAGAAAAGTTGATTCAATCAATGAAAAAGAGAACTGTGAACTTGTTTCTGAGTACGTCCGGAGCACAGAACCAGTAATCTATGTTCATGAAGGTGTTGAGTGGAGAATAAAACCAAAGTTGTGGAATCAAGGAAACAGACCACACATGTCTCAACGTCGACACTACACTCAATCGTTTGTGGAGAATGAACTGAGGAAGTACAACTGTGAGCTCGTTGGTGAGTACAAGCAAGTCCTGACCCCATTTACCTATCGAGAAATTGGTGGTACTGAAGTTTTCAAAGTGCGACTAGATTCATGGCTGAAAGCAAAGAAGAAGCCACATTTGAGAAAGTCAAAATAATCACTCAACTTTTTTATTTTTTATTTTTTAATTTGTAGTAAATGACACAACTCTGGAAAGTGAAGGAACAAATCAGAGAGGTTAGAGAACTCTTTCCAAACACTCAATTCGCATTTACAGATGGTCGAACATACAAACCTGACAGTCCATACAAGCAACATCACTATTCATTTCTCCTGGCAATGCTTCAACACCCAGATGTTGGATATCGAAATCCTAATCCAACAGCATATCTTAATATCAATTTAATTCCAAAATTCCTGAACGAAGTGAGACATCAACGACAAATCGAACAAAGTGCATTGATTCAGAGACAGAATGAACAGAACAACAACGCAATGATGAATGAAGAGGATAAAACGTCATCATAATTGACATGAAAGCAAATCCAAGAGTGAACGAAACTGAATTGAAAAAGCAAGTGTTCAAGATCACACGGAAGCTCAAATCAATTGAGGAGAAGTTGATGGATCATTGGATGAAGAATCTGTTGATCATTCAAAAGAAAAAATGAACAAATGGAAACAAGAAAAGTGAAGCAATTTGATGGATTCAATGAATGTATCTTACTCGCTGAACCAAGAGACAAACTTGGATTCAATGAGTGTCTGACAAATGCACGAAAGAAGTTCAAGAAGAATGAGATCGAGAAAGTGAGTGACAATGGAAAACCGCATCAGCTGTACTTTCACAACCATCTGAAGAATGTTGAGGAAATCACAACCTTCATCAATGCAGTGTATGAAAAAGAGAAGGATCGTCCATTCAAGATCAGTATCGACTTTGGAAAGATCGTTGAAAGAAAAGACAAAGATGAGACACTGTACAATGACTTCAGACCAGAATTGGAGAACACATCGAAGAGTTTCCCAACGGTGATACGAGGTGAAGCAGACATCGATGAGTATTCAAAATATGCGATCAATCTGATCAAAGAATCACAGGAGAGAACACTGATGGACACAAAGACGATGTTTATTGCATTCCACTCCATTCTTGTTGCTGTTTACAGATTTCCAGTTGCAGGAAAAGCCAACACCATTCTAACTGAACACATCAAAACGAGAAATGTTCGATACATTGATTCCGAGTACAACATCTGCTTCTTTCAAGCTCTATCGTTCCTTACACTTCAAGATGTCAAAGGCGAGAAATCATCAATCAATATGAGGAATAGTGAAGCCTACAGATTGTTCGCACAATGGATGAATCTCACACATCTGAAGTCTCGACAATTGACTCCACATCTTCAACAATATCCTGGATTTGATATTGCATGTGATTTAGAGAGAGCAATGCAAGTATTCAACATCACTGTTCACATTTATGAGTTCGATGAAGACAAGAAGCGGTACTTCCTCAGTCAATCGTACATCAACGAGAATGATGATGCAAGAGTTCTTCCACTTCTGATGATTCCGCTCACCGCAACTCTCGTTCATGTGATGTTCATTGTTGATCCTGAGAAACTCACTGGATACAAACTCTGTCCATTCTGTCAATCGAGAGGATTCCAAGTGAAGGATACAAACTTCAAGAGAAACTACGAGAAGCATCTTGCCGAATGTAAGGAACTTGATGGAAAACACATGAAGAAGATCTCACTTGATAAAACACCAAGACCATATGTTCCACATATCCTCAACAATAGAACTTATGAATTTCTGATGGCACACAAAGACAAGACGAATTCAAACCAACGCAGTACTACATCACATACGATTTCGAAACAATGGAAGATCTCATTCTTGACAATCTCTTCTCTGATGACAACACACAACTGATCTCACACTTGAAACCTCTCTGTTGCATCAGCAATCAAAACAAAATCAGGAGTGAAGTCAATCTACTTTGATCTTCGAGATGGAAATGACTTTGTGAAGCAATGGATCAGACAGCTCTTCAAATATGCTGAGACAGTACGAGAGAACAATCAATATAAAGATCCAGAGATTCCTTCACAAAATGAAGTCAGTGTCATTGGATTCAACAGCTCCAGATTTGACATCAATCTCATCTTCCGTGATCTTGTTGACAAGGATTGGAAAGTGGTGAGCTTCCTTGGATCAACAACAAAGTACAAACAAGTATTGATCAGACACGAGAAGACACAACAGGTGCTTCGCTTTATTGACATGATGTCGTACACAGGACCAATGACATTGGATAATGCAGTCAAAGCTTTTGGAGGAAAGACCACACTTCAGAAATCATTCTTTGCCTACGAATCATTTGATTCATCAGACTACGACACGGTGTTGAGCAAACAAGAACCTTTCTCAAAATATGAATTCTACGGCTGCCTCAATTTGAAGTTGGTTTTCTCGAGTGCAGTTGGTTTTCTGAACTGCAGTTGGTTTTCTGAACGACCGTTGGTTTTCTGAACGACCGTTGGAAATCTGAACGACCGTTGGAAATCTGCAAAAAGTTGGTTTTTAAACCTTATCGGTGTGGATGTTTGATCAAAAAAATTGTACAAATGGACGAGTTGGTAGATACAAAGACTTCCACTGTTGGGTCCCAGGTTCGAACTCGGGATCTCCAACTTTTTCTTAACAGGATTTTTCTGACGTGATCATTCATATTTTGTGAAATTATTGCAGTATTCATGATCGGATGAGTAATGTTCGACAATTGGATTGAATTGGCCTTTTTGAATCGGATCATCCCACTTTCTCTTTAACTCTCCTCTCTCTGGTGTATACCGCCCTTCAACAGGATATATTCTGTACCAACAATCACAACAATGAATCATGAGATGATACAATGAAACAGAGCAAGAATGGAGTTGTGCAAATCGACGCGATTATCTTTCACCGAAACAGGTGCCATTTCAGTAATCCCTGTCCCAAAACCAACAGAGTCCCAAGGATATTCCTCCATTTCAGCCAACTGCAATCTCACACCGCCTCCCCTTCCTTCTCAACCATACGTTAACCGTCAGATCCACGACTGGCATCGAGAGAACGCAACACCAGCAAACAAAGCGGAGACAAGGCAACTGGCTAACCACGTGTGCACCTCACTTTGTCTTCCAGCAGGGCATATCAAGAAGAGACCGAAGGAATGAATCCGATCTTTTCCACTCCCTCTTCTCGTACAGACCCAGCTCCTTCCCACACAGAATCTCTTTTAATCGCATCTTTCCCAACCGGACACGAGAGATTTGCCGCAACCATTCTTCACAGTCAACCTGTCTCGAATCACCAACATCTCTGATGCATCTCCAGTCTTTCTCTCACTTGTGACACTTGTGAAAGAAGGAGCCGTCTTTGAAAGTCTGAAACCCGAAAGGCCTGCCGATTGCTGGACAAACTTGCACCTGGGCCCAAGAAACTGTTCACTTGCGGCGAGATTCTGTTTGACCTCGTCCCATCACCGAATCGAACCTGTCGACTGTTCGCAGAAGCAATGGTCTCCTTTATCCTGTAGCAATGAAACAATATCATTTTCAGCACTTTCATTTCTGGATACAACACTAGAAATGGCCGACACTCGTGACTGACTCAAACTTGTGGAAGCCGAATTCTTCTGACTCCTCCGCTTTCATTCTGCGAGCAAGAGAATCATCTGAAGCCTCAACACATAATTCTTCTCGTGAGAATCATTGTTCGCTGTCTCTCTCAACTCGCGACTCCATCTATTTTAGGGACTTTTCTGTGATTCCAGAACAACTTCCAGTTCTTCCACATCATCTTTTCGGATCTCCTTGTTCCTTGGGGTTTTCTGAGGATTCATCTGTCGTCACTACTCCATATTCGACATCCACAATCCGACATCAGCATTATGACTCTGCTACTGACCAATGCGATGCGCTCTTTTCAGAAGAAATTCCTCTCATGCCTCTCTGTCGCCATCATAAATTGCTTCATTCAGCTTCACCACCGTTAAAGGAAATGATCGATCAAGGCCTACCATCATTACCTGAGGATGGACTCTGTTGATGTGGAAGGACGCAAAACCAGAGTGCAAAGGAGGAAGCAAGGACATCATGGCCCGGCTTGCGAGGAAGGTCTTTATGACTCTTTTGGAGTTGGAACAACATTCTCCTTTTGCACA
>JARBJD010000079.1:0-262803 GCA_033064195.1 Blattamonas nauphoetae
TTTGTGATACTTTCGATTGAATTGATTGACACCATATTGATCTATTACTCTTTCCCAGTATCTGCTGGATTATCTCGACTGGCACGAGTAATTCCCAATTCATTTGTCATGAAGTCACCAACAGCTTTCTTCATTATTGCATAAGGTTGTTGTGATCTTTGTGCTTGCATGTCTCCATAGCTGATGTCTCGAAAACTGGATGGTAAATCGTATGTTCCATTCTTGAGGAAATTAGAGTGTGAAGCTTTGATTCTCCTTCCGAATTGGCGATTAAATGCTGTATATGATGTCTGTTTTCGCTTGTCTGGTGTTGGATTCATTGCGTAGTATGTCTCTTTGAACGGTCTACTGTTGTATGGTGCGAGCATGGCTCCATTGACTGCAATCAAATCTTTCGTCTCATTATCGTAGACCATCACATCTGGGATTTTTCCATGTTGTTCCATTAGAACAGTCCAATTCTGTCCAGTTCTCTTGATGTACTCAAGCGCTGATGGATAACTACTGAGGGCATCGTTCCATCTGGTTTGAATATCATCGTCAGCATAGATTCTTTTCATCGCTGCTTGAGTTTCTGCTGCGTATCTCATTTTGGTTTCTTCTCTCTTGTTTTCTTGTTGGTTGGTTGTACACAATCTGTGGTATCATTGACATTTCATACAAAATAAAAACCAAAACTATATTTTAATTAGAGTTAAATCACAAATGAACAAATCGAATCAATCATTAACAGCATACGTGAATGCAAAATTGAGTGAAGCTTCTAATAGGAATGTTTCTCATGAAGTGCAATCACAGATTCATCCAGACTTGAATTTCAATCGCAATAGTGTCAATGTCCTTGTTGGAAATCGAGGAAGTGGGAAAACATTTAATGCACTTCGAGAAGTTGCCAAGCTACAGAATGTTCAAGTTAGGAATGAACTATTCCATCTGTTTGTCTTCGTCACTGATAAGAACATAGATCCTACATTCGACAAATTCAAACCAATACTGAATGTTCCTTATGTGAAAGTCAAATACGATGATGCGCTTCCATTTCTGTTGGTACTCTCGAATCGAAAGCTGCATATGAAGAAATTATTGACAATCAGTGGCAAAACAGAATCACAGATGAATGCAGAGAGAATCTCTTTGACTCACTTTACATTGATGACTTCTCAGTGAAGAATCTCCAAACGATTATCTTCTTGATGACTGTCGTAGGATCCTAGGTGAACGTAGAACATCCAAAAATAGAATGACAATGATGGACTTACTACTGGAGAATCGACAACCGAAGTTCACATTCTTTCTGACGATGCATGAGCTCTTCAGTTTGTCAGCAGACATGAAGTCAAACATTGATTCAATGTGGATCTTTGGAGGATTCAACAAAGAACGAATCAGTCGAGTCTATCCTCAGTTGAACTCACCAATTGATATTCGACATTTTTGGAATATCTATCAACGAAAACAGAAATGTGAAGCAATCATTCTTCGATACAATACTGATGGAGTAGCACTGAATGAGATCAACAAAGAAGGGTTAAACCGGACTGTCCGTTAAGTCTTGAATAAGGTTGTTGATGGTCTCGTCAAGACTTCGGAAGCCTCATGCTGAGAGTATCTGTCAGTGTTCGAATTGATTCTTCAATGTCTGATAATCTTTGATCAATCGATAGTGAATTAGGAGGAGTGGAAGCATCAACATATCGTTTCCTCAGTGCAATTTCACCTCTTATTTTTGTGATTCTGTATCCATCGATTTGAATCATCCTATTCAGTTTCTGAGTTGTGTACTCATTCAGTTCTTTTCTATTCTTCTCCAAGTATCTCTGAAAGTCGTGGATGTTTGTGAACTCTTTCTGCTCAGGATCAAACGGTTCTAATATTTTCAGTGATGACATTTAAATGAAATAAAAATATCTGAAACATTTTTGAGATTAGATTAAATTAAATTCAGCAATGAATTGTGGAGTTAAGTCGTCAATTGACTCAGCATGAAACTTCGTGTGTTGGATCGGAACGTAGACAACTTTTGATAGACAAGTGAGACCATTCAGTAGAGTAGCTACGACATTACCGTGTTTGTATTCGATGAATTTCCCCACGAATTGAAACTGTCTTCGCTTCTTCTGAAACTTGGCAACAGTCTTGTCTAAATCAAGGTGAATTAGTAGAATGTTTCCTGGCTTGTACTTCCATAGCATCTGTGTAATCTGTTGCTTTTGGATGTTCTTTAATTGTTCTTCACAACTGGATATATACAGTGCTTCGATCTCTCTATTGTTTTGTGCCTGCTGTGGAGTGAATTTATTCCAGTACGCTCGATGCGGAGTCATGTTGTAGTATTCAACCATCTGATTCATCAATGAATGATTGGCCATCTGTGTTGCATTGTCTTGGAATCCATCTCTGATTGTTCTGATCACTCGATCGACAATTCTATTGTGATTTGTGAATGGCGAACTTGTGAAATATGTGCTGACATTCTGATCCTTGAAAAACTCTGATGCTTCTCCACTTGTCCATGCTGCTTCACCATCACCACGAATGTTGTTGACATGAACTCCACGATGATTAATCAGATCATTGATTGCAGTCTTGACTTTGCTCCATGATTTATCCAGAACAGGAATGACAACCAGGTATTTGGTGTTGATGTTAATTGCGAAGAGGTATATCTGCAACACTGTTTTCGACGTTGGTGATTGAATGAAAACGAGATCAATTTCCCATGATCCGAACTTGGGAGAGAAGTATGGTCGATCACAATTCTGTGGAACCTTTCTATCTGAAGTCTTCTGTGGATCACCTGTAATTGCTTTCGACATGAATTGCATTTTTGATCGAAATGGATACACAATTTTCTCTGTTGTTTTAGGAATCATTGGTGGATCAATTCTCATTCTGTCACCTCCTTTTTCTCTCTGGATTTTCCTCGGATGTGCAGCACTCCATCTATGATCATATTCCTCATACCAATCCTGAAATGATCTTCCTCCGAATGGTATTTGTTTTGTGTGAGTCAGAATGAAGTCAAGATCTTCGTTCGCAATCTTTCTGTTTATTGAGGCTCGAACAAAAGTGTCTCTGTTCATTTTATTTGCATCAAGAATGTGTGAGGTAATAAAGTGTTCCATCTGCTTTTGATTATTCATGATTGAGTTCTCAGCTTTGATCTGTTCATCTTCTGAGTCATTTCTCTGTTGATGATCAAACAATCCTTTCATTCGTCCCAACTTATTGAGTACTTGCTGTGTCGTCGGTTCGTAGTGTCTGATCTCTCTCACAGGGTGTTTGGACGCAGTTGTTCTGATTGACATTGGTGGATTGGGAATAATGACATCATCAGGCATCTGAGTAGTCCCATCAAAATAGGTAAAACTGGGATCAATTGATGTCAGTGCCTAAATTTGGACTGAGATCAAATTTCAACTCTTTTCCTTTGAGATTTTCTCATTATCACTTCATTAATCATGTTCAATTCACTTCTTGTTTTCACATAATGCTCTTCAATATTTCAGACAGCTCTTATTTCCCAAAAACACGCACGATCACAATCACCAACACTTCTTTTTTCGATGTATTCCCTTCATTGACTTTTGTCAGTGAGAAAAAACCATCAAAGAAGACATAATAACGCATTATCGACTTGTTTTAATAATTATTGTTGTAGAACAAACTGAAACAGCAGCACCCAAAGTTTGCATTTTCATGATCTATGAAGTGACCATTTTCCTTTTTACTTTTTTTTCCATTCAAATATCATATATAAGAAGACTTTTTTGAAATGAAAGAAACGAAATGGTATTGTAGGTATTTAGTGGGATCAGATCCGACTGGGATCACTGGGATCAAATCAGAAGCCTGGACATCATCCTCCTCCTCTTCAAATCTCCTCTCCTTCATTGGATATTCATATTCAAACCCCATTGATTTCAAGTTTCTCATCTGTCCAATTTTGATTGGAGATTCAGGTGATTCTATTGCTATTGGTCTTTGCACTGGAATTGGTATTGGTCTTGCCTCTGCAGGCCTTCGAATCCGTGGTGAAAAATTCACTCTCTGAGTCACCTCGTGATGATAAAATTGATATGCTTCGAATGCAAGTTTAGCAGTGCTATCCCGAATACGAACTCCTAGGAAGTTGCTTACAAATTGTTGAACTACTCTTCTTCCATCAGGTAGTGATAATTCAGGAGAGAGACCTCCATTGAACCAATCCTCGAAGTATGTTTCATCATTCCCAATGTAGTCACCCCGTCGATCAGAGACATCATATACTGGTAATATGTTTGTTAAAGTCCATTTCTTTTCGACAATTTCGTTTTTGGAATGCTGTGTGCACCGAAGAAGTCTATTCACTAAAGCATTAATCTGTCGTGTGTTCATTTATACAAAAATAAAGTTTGTGTTTATTCTATAATATAATCAGTTGCTTTCAGTCCATGAATGAATGGAGGACACGATTCATTTTCAAGTACGATTGCCTTCAGATGAATTCCACTGAGACTGAGTTTCTGTTGTTGTATTTTTGCTATCTCAAATCCATTTGTATTCTCTTCGCTCACGATTCTTCTTGTCTGGAACGCATCATTCTGATGCTTGAACCGTTTTACGGTGAAGTTCAATGTGGTTGTCACAGTTTTCTCTCCATTTAGACACTTCATATAATCGTCACTTGTGATATTTGTTTTCTTTAGAGACACTCCCTTGATCTTGCATTTCTCATCGAGCGAGTAACACTTTGGAGCTAGACAGATCATCTGTTCACCTTCCTTTTCAATTGCTAATCCCAACAGCTTCTTCTCATCGTCAACTCCTTTTTCAGGATTGGGAAACCATTCATATTTGTGAGCATCATAGAATTCTTTGTCAGCAATCACGTGTTCAAATTGTTGATGGATTCCAGCATTCGGATCTCCACTAATTGCCCAATATGCAGAGTCTGTGTCTCCCTCACAGAAGTGAATCTTGTTCATGTCTAGACATTTGTACATGAAGTTGTAGATGAAATTTAGATACCAGAACTTGGCATTGTCGAGTGTGAATACTGCTTCTTGCAGACAAGTTTTACACGATGCTTTCTCTCTGTCTTCAATCACGATGTAGTTGTCCTCATTGATCTCTCTTGTTGCTACAAATCCTTTCATCATTTGCTTCAAGTATGTTCTCTTCTCATTGCAGATTGTGATTGAGTTGTACTTCTCAGTGTTCATTCCATCATATCCGTAACTTCCATTCAGGTTGGTCTTACAGAACTGTTCTTTTCCTTTGTTTCCAACCTTCATTGCTTCAATTCGATCATTCATGAACGATGTCACAAATGGTTCAAATCCAGCGTGTCTCGAAAACACCATTACAGTCTAAATGTCGTCGACAATGAAGTGGCAATAGTCGATGAGGAACCACAGATAGTATGTCGAAAAGAACATATACTGATCGTGTGTGCTCAAGAGTTGGGTCAGCTTTCTTTGTTTGTCATCAGTCTTCAATCCATGCTTCTTCATCAGTGAATATGTCTTCTCTCCAATGTTCTCTTCTGTTGTATTGACCACAATGTTTCTGAAGATTGGTGGGAAGTTAATGAAATCATTTATGTACTTCTCGTCGATGTGTCCTTTCAGTTCTGCAACGAACAATGTCTTCTGATTTTTGTCTTCGATAATCTTACGGCATTCTTTATCTCCTGTTGCGGTGAATAAGCATCGTCCTGGCATGTACATTCTGTGATTCGTGTATGGATTGTTCTTGTTCTTGATTGATGAGAAAGCACTTGGATAGAGGGAATTAAAGTCAACACCACAGACGTGAGTCATTTTATGTTCTGTATCAGTGGAGACAACTTTTCCATCTTCATATGTGAAGTGATTGATTGGTGTCACGTCTTTAATGTTCTGTCGATGTTGAACATTCGATAATCCACCAGTCACAGCTGCTCTGAGTTTGTGATATGTTTGCTCGTGTGTCAGAGTCATTGGTAGTGATTTCCAGATGCAGTACTTCTTCAGTTGAATTCTCAATCTTGTGAGATGTTCATCATGGTCTGACTTGTAGGTGTTGCAGTAATCACAGCAGATCTTAACGTTCTCTTTTGAATGTCCTTTCGAATTGTCGATTCGATCCAGTGTTGGACGTACTGCTTGTGAGAAGTGACTCTTGCAGATATAGCACACTCTCTTGCACTGTTGAACGAACCACTCATAGTCTGCTTCAGTGACATTTTTATCAGTACTGCGATGAGCTTTCTGGTCTTGATAGATGTACGATGCAACTTTGTACTTCCAGTATTGCTTGGTGATTTTTATTTCTCCAGATTGATCCACTCCATTGAAATCATCGTCGATATCAAAGTCTTTGTAGGTACACGCATTTTTGATTGCAGAAGCGTTGGCTGACAATGAGAGATTGTGCAACATATCCACTTTGTATTGGAAGTTCAGATCAATCAGATTGTCCAGAGGTGCAATCATACATTCGACATCTCTGATGTTGTAGAATTTCAGATATTCCCAACGGTTCTTGAATCCTTGTTTGTTCCAATCATCAAGGTACAATTTGAAATCACTGTCGGACATTTCACTGTTGTTGAGATTGGAATAGAATTCATATTTGGAGAATGGTTCTTGTTTGCTCAACACTACATCGTAGTCTGATGAATCAAATGATTCGTATGCAAAGAATGATTTCTGAAGTGTCGTATTACCTCCGAAAGCTTTGACTGCATTATCCAAAGTCATTGGTCCGGTATACGACATCATGTCAATAAAGCGAAGAACCTGTTGTGTCTTCTCATGTCGGATCAGTACTTGTTTGTACTTCGTTGTGGATCCAAGGAAACTCACCACTTTCCAATCCTTGTCAACGAGATCACGAAAGATGAGATTGATGTCGAATCTGGAACTGTTGAATCCAATCACACTGACTTCATTTTGTGAGGGTATTTCCAGGTCTTCGTAGTAGTTGTCATCTCGTACTGTCTCAGCATATCTGAAGAGTTCTCTGATCCATTGCTTCACAAAGTCCTTTCCATCTCGAAGATCAAAGTAGATTGACTTCACACCTGATTTTGTTTTGATTGCAGATGCAACGGAGAGAGGCTTCAAGTGTGAGATCAGTTGTGTGTTGTCATCAGAGAATAAATTGTCAAGAATGAGATCTTCCATGGTTTCGAAATCGTATGTGATGTAGTATTGTGTTGGTTTGAATTCGTCTTGTCTTTTGTGTGCCATCAGAAATTCAAATGTTCGATTGTTGAGAATATGTGGAACGTATGGTCTTGGTGTCTTGTCAAGTGAGATCTTCTTCACATGTTTTCCATCAAGTTCTTTGCACTCTCTGAGATGCTTCTCAAAATCTCTGCTGTAGTTTTTATTCTTCACTTGGAATCCTCTAGACTGACAATATGGACAGAGTTTGTATCCAGTGATTTTCTCAGGATCCACAATAAACATCACATGGACGAGAGTTGCCGTCAGTGGAATCATCAGAATGGGAAGAACTCTTGCATCATCATTGTCGTTGATGTACGATTGACTGAGGAAGTATCGTTTCTTGTCTTCGTCGTATTCATAAATGTGAACTGTGATGTTGAATTGAATCATCGCTTTCTCAATGTCACATGCAATATCAAATCCAGGATAATTCTGAAGATGTGGGGTCAATTGTCGAGATTGGAGATGAGTGAGATTCATCCATTGTGCGAACAATCTGTAGGCTTCACTGTTCCTCATATTGATAGATATTTTCTTGCCTTGAACTTCAGGAAGTGTGAGGAATGATAGCGCTTGAAAGAAGCAGATATTGTACTCAGAATCGATGTATCGAACATTCCTCGTTTTGATGTGTTCAGTGAGAATTGCATTGGCTTTTCCTGCAACTGGGAATCGATAGACTGCAACCAGTATGGAGTGGAATGCAATGTACATTGTCTTCGTATCCATCAGTGTTCTCTCTTGAGATTCTTTGATTAGATTGATTGCATATTTTGAATACTCATTGATGTCGCCTGAACTTCTGATCACAGTTGGGAAGCTCTTCGATGTATTCTCCAATTCTGGTCTGAAGTCATTGTAAGTTGTCTCATCTTTGTCTTTTCTCTCGATGATCTTTCCAAAGTCAATACTAATCTTGAATGGATGATCTTTCTCTTTGTCGAACACTGCTTTAGTGAAGGTTGTGATTTCCTCGACATTCTTCAGATGATTGTGGAAGTACAACTGATATGGTTTTCCATTGTCTTCAACCTTCTCGACCTCATTCTTTTTGAACTTCCTTCGTGCATCCATGAGACAAGAATTGAATGCTGCTTTGTCTCGTGGTTCAGCTAATAATATGCATTCTTCAAATCCCTCAAATGTCTGCACTTCTCTCTTTTCCATTTGTTCATTTTTCTTCTGAATGATTAACAGATTCTTCATCCAATGATCCATCAGCTTCTCTTCAATTGATTTCAGTTTCCACGTCATTTTGAACACTTGCTTTTTCAGTTCATCATTGTTCACTCTTGGATTTTCTTTCATGATTTGCATTCTTGCTTTGCTGTCTTCTTCATTCATCATTGCATTGTTGTTGTGCTCTTCCAGTTTGTGAATAAAATCATCAATCTGATAGTTGGTAATATTCCTTATCTCTCCTTCAAAATGGAGATCTGGATTCTTGAGCATTGACAGGAGATATGCACGATGATGTTGGTAGTTTCTAATGTTTGGATTATATGTTCGATCATAGCCATGTTCATCCTTGAATTCAAAGGTGGTGTTTGGAAATAGTGCTCTTATTTTCGTGATGCTGTCTGTGACAAATTTCAGTGTCGCCGCCATTTACTACAAATTAAAAAATCTGAAAATAAAAAAAGTTGAGCGTTTATTTCTGTTTTCTCTGATGGGGCTTTATCGTTGCCTTTAACCAGGAATCAAGTCTAATTCTGAACACTTCACTTCCGCCAATCTCTCGATATGTGAATGGAACCAGAACTTTGGTGTACTCACCTACGAGCTCACAATTGTATTTCTTCAGTTCATTTTCGACGAATGATTGAGTGTAGTGTCGACGTTTTGCGATGTGTGGTCGGTTTCCTTGATTCCACAACTTTGGTTTTATTCTCCATTCAACGCCCTCATGAACATACGTCACCGGCACATTATTTCTGACATACTCAGAGACTAGTGAACAGTTCTCTTCTCTCATTGATTCAATTAATGCTTGTTCAGAACATACTCGACGTCTTTCGTTGTACATCTCAGTTGGATTCATTTAATACAAATTAAAAAATTCAAAAATAAAATTTCATTCGTTGTTTTACCATTGGTGATCTTCCGAGACTTCGATTCTGTCATCGATGGGTTCGATCAGTCTTGTTTGATCCGTGAAAGTACTTCAATGGGACATGATCCTTTCATCTCGTTCCTGACGACTCTTTACCGTTTGATTTAGGTGTGTTTCACTTTCTACTTTCTCATTTGTTCTCTTTTCTTTTTTGACATCTCATTCTTGTTCTCGATCATCGACTTTTTTCTTCTCCTCTCATTTAGGTACATCACATTGTTTTATGAACGGTGGTTTCATTCCCGACTTGTTTTGAACAGGTTTGCTCCATTTTTGAATTCATTCTTTCCTAAAACTTACTTATGTACCAACGCCGATCAAACCGAAAGTGGACCTGAAGATCAGGTACACAGATGCGTTTTATCGCTTAAAAGTATGTCTCTCGTGATTTACCAAACAGGTATTCTCTTCTTTTTTATTCATCTTTTCATAAAACATCTTCATGTATTCGATCTGTGTGATCATCAAACTCAGGTACACTATTGCGTCTTATGACCAGAAAGTGCTGTTCACTGAATATTTGAAACAGGTTTGCTCTCTTTTTTGTATTATCTCTTTATAAGACATAATGACGTACCAGAATTTTCACTTCACTTTTGACATTCTCTTTTCTGGTACAACACTTCACTTTATCCTCTCATTTTCACTTCATTGTCAGTTTTTTTTCATTGTCTCTCACTTTTTTACAAAATTAAAATTTAAAATGACGTGAACAAAATTTTGATCCTCATCTTTGCTCAAAAAACTTCGTGATTCATCGATAAAATTGTATGCGTTGGTACACCACTTTGTTTTACTTTCATTCAACTTTCATTTCACCTTTTACACTTCACCACTCTTCGATTTGTGCTCTTCATTTTTTCTAAAACACAACGGTGTACCAACAAAACGTGATCTGAAGTGATCGTCCAGATCAGGTACACCACTTCACCTTATCGTTTCATTTCACAACTATTTGATTTCAATTCTCTTTTTTGATCAAAACAAAGTGGAACACAGAACTAAAAATTTTGATCGTCAAGATAAAAACGAACTGTGATATCTGGTACATGAATGTGTTTTATCACTTCAAACCTTGTTTCACTTCACAATTTTGATCTCTTTATTGACATTTTTGCTCTAATCTTTCATAAAACAAAGTGGTGTACCAACGAGATTCAATCTGAAATGATCGGTGAGATCTGGTACATGAATGTGTTTTATCTTTTAGTTTTCACTTCACTCACTCTTAATTCCTCTTGTTTTCTGAAATTTCGTTGAACGCGTTCATAAGGTGAAGTGATGTACCAACGAAGTGAGAAAAACAATGATTGGAGAGATCTGGTACGTCACTTCACCTTATCGTTGCTAACATTGTTTCACTTCACAATTTTACTCTAATTAGAAACATTTTTGATGAACGCGTTCATAAAGTGAAGTGGTGTACCAATGAAATGCGAACAACAAAGATCGTTCAGATCTGGTACGAGATATTGTTTTATCTTTTAGTTTTCACTTCAATCACTCTTTTTTTCTCTTTGTTTGTGAAATTTTGACGAACCCGTTCATAAGGTGAAGTGGTGTACCAACGGAACGCAAAGGATCAAGATCGTGCAGATCTGGTACGTCACTTCACCTTATCGTTTCATTCTCACTTCATTTACATTTTAGTACTCTAGTTTTGTGAAATTTAGATGAAGATGTTCGTAAATCTCAATACTTACCCACAATTTTCACATCTTCCGCATCAGCCTTTGCTATCATACTTGCCCACTTCATGGTTGCTTCATTCACATTCTTTTGTTCCAATTAAGCAAAAAAGTTGATAAAAAATGAGTTGTTGTGATGTGCTGAAGATCGACAACGGTCGCCAAAAGTGTGTGTGAGATTGGTGAAGTGACGAGGAAAGTCGAAGTAATTAAAGTGAAAACCAGACGAGCGAAATGAGCAGTGAAAAGCGTTGAAGTGGCTGTGCATGAAACAAACAAGATCAAAAGTTGAGTGTGAGAAACATGAAAAACCAACATTATGAAAAAACTAGTCGTCAAAAGTGTCGCGAAAATTCAGTACTCCCTCCTCGAAAGGTGAGAAAGAAGATGTGATGTGAGAAAATCGGGGCAAAAATCGATATGAGTGAAAAGTTGGTGAAAATGTGGTGCAAAAAAGGTGCGTTCAAAAAAAGACGACTATGAAGGTGAGGTGATCGGGAACCTAGGAAAAGCGTCGGAAGGACGCGAATGCGAAGATTTTGAAAAATCTAACGCAAAAAACGAAAACTGACGAAAAAAGTGGTGAAAGATGACGTGAAAAAGTGAGGTTGAAAAGTGTCACCAAAAGGCGACTCCGAGCGAAATGAAGTGTAAAAACGCAAATAGGAGGCAAAAGTGATCCTAAAAAGTGAAGTGCTGAAAGCGCATACATTTTTTTTAAAAATCGGAGAAACTCGAAAAATGGAATGTGGGTTGATCAAGAAAAATCCCGATCCGGCCTTGATCTAACCAAAAATTCCAAAAGTGTTTTTTATCGCGAATTTCACCTTCTGAAATCGATTTTGTAATTTTAGAAGGTGTTTGAGGTGTGTTCGAGCCATATAGCAGCAGTTTTAAGCAAGTTCTGAAAATCGACTTTTTGGTCACTTTTTCGACCACTGTTCGGTACGTAGCTCCACGAATTCTCAACCGATTTTCATCAGGATTGTTTTGATCGACGACTCAGATCGTCCTCGACATTTTAGAATTTTTTTCGATTTTTTTCGAAGTGGTTCTCAAGTTGGATTCACTGTGTTCGAGTTCAAAAGTGAAAAAACATCGAAAAAAGTGACAACATTTTTGGATTATGACAAAAAGTTGCTTCAAAATTGACGCTTAAAATGAGGTCGAAATATTGGACATATTTTTGGAATTTAGGTCAAATATTGGCATCATTGAAATGTCCCAAATTCCTTTTAATACAAGATTTAGAAATGGTCAATCGGAATTGACTTTCAACTTTGGTTTTCAACGACTATTTCAATCTGGTTCCCAAATCGTCTACTATACTACTGCTCGTTTGATCAGCAACATTTCAAATGGTAAATATTGCGAATTCAGTCTTAAAGAGGAGAGGAAACAAAAGCAGTAGATGTAAGAAGAAAGTTGGACATACAGTCAGCGCAGTTCATTCACATATTGCTCGATAATGACAACATGTTTGATCTGAGTCATTTCATATTGTATCGATTGGTCATTAGGTCAAAAAAAGAGAAAAAACAACAATGAGAGAGGTAAACAGAGAGGGAAGCATACGGTTTGCGCTCTTCAGCATGACCCTGCCCGATTATGACGGGTGGTTAATGTCTGAACAGAATTGTGTGAATGAAGAATGGAATCGGCTTCGAAAAGAAAGAAAAAATCAACCGTCCACTTGAGCATTGCTTGAACTGATGCCATCACAAGAGCGAGTCGCTTTCTTTATCGTAACAACGAGACAACACGTGCAAAGTGGAATCGGATGAGTTGAAGAGAACATTGGTCTCGAATCGGAAAAGCAACTGATGGACCATCCAATACCGTGTTGTCAACATCCTTTCCATAGATCAGGTGGGTTGTTATGATGTAATTCTCCTTTGAACAGTTGTTAAATTTTAATATCAAACCTGAACGACATTGAGACCATAGAAATCTCCAAACGAAACCGAAATAGTCGAAGAGAGAGAACACATACTTTATTTCTTGCTTTTGATGATCATCTTGTCATTCACTGTATTTAGAGTCATACTGCGATTAGAGTCGTTCAAAATTCGTCGCAAAGTCGCCAAAGTCCGCTCACACATAGCTTCGCTGCTTGCGATTGAGAGAAAAGCCTCAGCAACTTTAGCCAGTGCAATTCTTCCTTCATATTGCTCACGCCCGACATCCGTGTTCTCTGAACAATCGCTACGACAAACCATATCCCAGTAGGCTGTAGGGGATGCGGATAGAATTGCATCAGATGGATAGTGGCGCTCATTTGAAGATGAAACCCAGAGATTAAACTGAATCGATAACTGTGTCGGATTGTGAGGAATTCTGAGAGTAGTCGCAGCGGCAATTATCGCATCCGAAACGAGATTGTAGAATGACGTTCTTCCAATCATGTCGATGCCTTGTTGGAGATTTTGAGGTGTGAACATGGGAGGTTCTGGGACATGAGCCGTGTCATTCGGAGACGAATTTTGCCATTCTTCGCCTTCGTTAACGACTACAATTTCGGGTTCAACCGGGAGTAGAGGTGTGGAGATGATCATCCTGCATTTTGATTGGATAGTTTCGAATGAAGGACAAACAAAAGGAATAGCTGAGTACGGGATAGTGTGTAGATCGCCTAGTCGCTTTAAATTGAGTTTGTCCCTGCCCTCTTTTGTGATTGAAAAGGCAGCCAAAAGTATAGGTGTCCATTCCGTTCGTAGGAAGAGGTGAATGATATTTGTTCCGAGACAAAACGCACACTGTTTCCAAGGTTCTTCGGAGAATTGTGAAATTGATTGGAAGAGGCGTTGCACCACGATTAAAACGATTGGGATGGTGTAGGAGAGGGATGAATAGTCTCGCTCGAGATGCTTGATTCCTGAACAGAACGGTCTGAATATTAGGTTGAGTTGATACCGGATGTTAAAGGTTTCGCAGCTGTTCGGTCCGACTTTGACTGATTGTCCATATTTATCAATGAAATCGAGGATAGTGTCTACCCAGAGCCACCGATGCTCCATACAGTCTGGAATTTTGGTCGTGAAAGCTGCAGCATGACTCCGCCATTCAACAGTCGCGGCTTTGAGGGTGTTTAGTTTGCTCGCAAAGAATTCGTCCTGCTTTTTTGTCCACTGGAGTGCACTGTTGAGGAGGTGGCATGAACATGGAACATGAATTGGTATGGGAGCAATGCGAGTGGATGGAAGGAAATTTCCAATATAGTTTGAAGATGTTGGCCGAAACACAGGCATTTGGGCAGGGAGACGGTCGGTCACAAAGGCGATTGGGGTGATGCCATATGTTTCTAAATCAGTCAGAATAGAACAAACTGCGTTAGAATACTCCTCAGCCGTTGATATATTTTGATAGAGCTGATAGAAGACAACAGAATTGTCCGATCTGAGGTTGACAAGAAGGACAAGCAGAAAATGTCTCCCTTGAATTGTTCCCGCGTCCATAGCAACAGAAACTTGTTCGTTTCTCATTTTTGATAGAGATGAGTTTAGAATTTTGAGTGAGAGTGAGTGACGTTCGGCTGGGAGTCGGAATCTTGAGAATTTTGGGAATAGTGTTTGTGGTTGGCTGTCTGGATTTTCCTGCCCATAGCGCATAACTTCATAAATAAAAGAGAAGAAAGCGTCGTCGCACATTCGAGAATCTGATGCATCCAGATGAATCTGCAAAGTACAAAATGTTTGAAAGAGAGAATTCAGAGTAAGTGGTGTCGTCTCCCTCATTTCATTGAGAGTTTGAGTCTTGCTTCTTCGAATAGTGAAATTGCATCTGTGTGATGTTGCGTCCTCAACTGATGCTTGGGAGAAAAAATTACATTGAAGTCCATTTTGTTTTTCAATGCATTCTCGATAATAATGGCGACTTCGGCGAACACCATTTTTGTCACATGCTTGCCAAATTCTGAATTGTCGGTTTTCAAGAAGGACAACCTGGACATTTGTTCGAAAAGTGCCATTTTTCCGACGAGGATCAATTTCGAAATTCTGAGCAGGTTCTTAGAAACAAAATGAAAAGAAGAAGTCTAAACTTTCTTTGGAAGAGGTTGGTCTTTTTTCCTTTCGAATATGTTCATTGTCAGCTTGATCACTTTCACGATCGATTGGATCTGACTTTGTGTCGGAGGGAGTACTTCTCAGATATTCTTAATCATCGAAAGGAGAGAGAATAAGAGTCAAACCTTCCTGGTTACTTTTGGTGATTGTGGTTTTTGTGGTGCTGTTGTGCATGTTGTTCGATCTTGTGCAATTTGGGCCCACCATTTCTTTATATCATCGCATATGCTGAATTTCAGTCTTTTCAATGAATACGGGTGATTAATCGAGTGAAACAATTCTTAGTTGAACAATTGGGGAGATATCAAATCTAACAAAGTCTGAGAGTGTGAAAAACAACCCTCTAGTAACAATCAGGGTGTTTCATTGTGGAGAAGAATGAATCCTTCAATATGTTTTCGAAACGACCCGATCATTCTTCAGAATAAACGATGAATTTCTCATAATAGTCTGATTTTTTGGATACGCACTCCAAGATAGTGTCTCTGATTCCTGAAAAGAGATATTCTGGACTTTGATCACTTCTTTTTCATTTTTTCTCAAATGTGATTTCGTGAAAGACTTTCCCAATAAATTCAGAAAGTGTGCAAGTTGTGCTGATAAACTTTTTCTCTTAGCACACACTGTTCAGAGTGTGTTGGCACATTTGCTCAGGGTAAGTGTTCTGCTTGACTGACATGAGTAATTCCGCTCTCGGTGGCTCCACATCAAGCTTCCACGTCACATCTCCCCATGAGAGTCTTTGCAGCTCCGCTTGTCTCAAGCACGTGAAAGCCATTACCAAAGCAAGTGTTCTTCTCTGCTGACGCGCGAAGGTACGTTCTGTTCTCCATCTGCTCTCACCCGCCCACTTGAATAACTTCTCAATGTCACACATGACATCATACTTTCTCTTTGGTGGCGCCGTGGTCCTCTTGCTGATTTCCTTTTGGCATTTCTTCCATGTGGGTGAGTCTTCGCGGAGAGTCTTTGGGTTGAGGAGACACAGTGTGGAGCGTACAGTAGTAGCGATGTCCATTGTGGACTTCTTCTCGCCGAACTGATCGAACAACCAGTTCGTGAAGTTCAACATGTGAGCTTCCACTCCTTCACCGTGAACGAGTTCTTCACCTGCAATTTCTCTTTCATCGGCGAACTCATCAAGAAGTGTGAAGGCTCTCCTCCACTTTCTTCGCACATCTCGAGATTGTGGAAGGAATCTGTCTGCTGCCTTCTCGTCTATCTTGGCGACGACTCTGAGCTGACTGAAGAAGTGTTCTCCAGCTTCGTTTTGATCTGATGGAAACCGACTCCCACCAGTCCTGGTGGGAGTCTTTGTCTTCCTTCCTCTGAGTCTTCCAGAGACAAGCTTTGACTTGTCATCCTCATTATGAGGACGTTTTTTCGAGCTCGACCTCCCTTTTTTATTTGCTTAATCGACATCTAATATTTCCTCATTACACCTCTGACTGGGAAAATCTCTGTAATCTCGGATCCACGTGTCTGGCTAGATCGAACCCACAATTCACTTTACTCTCGCTCAATCATAATGGAGACGATCATTCGATTTCTTGTCATCTATTTCGTGAGTGAACCGAAAGCTAGATATCTTCTGTGGACTCAATGCCACAGAAAATCACTTCATTCAGTGATCCATCATGACTCCAACAAGAGGATCTTACTCGGGAGTGAGCTGTTACAAACCAGCACACAATCCCATCTCAATGGCGTTAATAGTGTGTTTTTTTCATTCTCTCAGATATTATCCTGCTTTCCCCTCCTATTTCAGCATTGTATGCCTTCAAGACGATCCATCACCATCTCTCACTAAAATCGACCGCAATCAGTCGATGAATGGCAAAACTCACCTTGTTCCTCACTGTCCATCTCTCTCTGCTAAATTGCAGTCACCTCGCATCATTCCTCCCCCAAAGGTTCTTCGCAGGTCTCGTCGAGTCCAGAAACTGGAACAATGCGGAGATGGATATTCTAATATTGTTTCATCTGGATCTCGATTGCTGATATGCGACACATACATGCTTGTTGTCAGGAATGGGATCGCATCGATGAGATGATTATGGTGGACAGTCTTTCACTGACAACTATTGATTGTATCATCTGAACGAAGACACAGTGCTATCAACGCTTCACTTTTCTCTTCACGGCAGGATTCAATCATTTCCTTTCGTCTTATCATCGCCATATATCCAAAATTCGTACTGTTCACAAAAGTCCAAGAATGGAGTACTTCCTCATCATAAAGCGACGACCTTGAACCTTCCCGACAATAGAAAGCATTGAAGAAGACTTTAGCAGGACATATTCTCTCATATCGCACAAGCACCTTAATCCTGGAGAGGACCGATGCTAACAAACACAGATTCAAGTAGATACAATGGCGATTAAGGAGATTTCACTGCTAAATATGAACAAAGAATTGGATAGAAACGCTCTTGAAAATGAGATTCAAGAATATCTCTCGATCATCAGATCCTTTCATCCCCCAACCTTCTAACCCGATTATCTGACCATCGCAGTCTGAAAATCGAATCTGCTCGCTGTCTACAACCCTTTTCATCTTTATGAGACCATATAATCTCTCTACTGTTTACAAATGTCCACACGTCTTCGGCAAAATCCTCGAAATATGACACACTCTCTTCACGTCTCAACAATGAATAAAGCAGCATTCTACCACTGCTACAATTTGGACAGACTCGACAAACTCCGAATGCTGACCAACCTTCCACATTTCGGGGCAGGACATCCACCAGCTCGGTTGTATTCGGAGCACAGGATAGATACGCTGAGTGAAATGAAAGGCTCGCTAACACGCTCCCTTCAGCGCACTCTTCACATCTCTCCTCCACATCCGAAAGAAACATTCCAAGAAGCGAATGAGAGGCTACAATGGTTTGAGGAGATGGAACGGTGGAAAGTCGAAGGAAGGGACGCAAAGGTGGCCGAGACACTCGTTCTGTCGATTCTGAAGCTTGAGAAGTTTGTCGATCTGCAATCACTCTTCCCAGTCGAGCTGTTTACGCGTGTAATGAAGTGAAGCGCTTTCAGAAAAGTGCTGCCTGCTTCCCAGTTGCTTCACACCACTCTGACACCAAGACTGGATGGGAGTGGCATCCACCAACTCAACAGAACCGAAGGCACCATCCGTCTCGCTCAACCTCCAACAGCAAACACCAAACCTCACCCATATCTCCACAACTTGGTGTTTCACGTCCACTTGTTCATGCTGCCTGCTGCTGATGTCGTCCTCGCGATGGATGCGAAGGGTTCTGCTGGACACAAGTCTGGTTCGCTCACAACACTGGCGAGGTTGTCTAGCACGTCATCTGGTTTGCAGTTCTGGATCATTTCGAAACCTCCCTTCAGACAGAATGTGTACACACTCAGCAACATCAGATGAAAATGTCAGTCGGCTGTCATCACCTTTACAGCTGACAGCAACATTTAGCGACCTGGACGCAAACGGTCCGTTCGCGCCGGCATTTCGACCAAAGCTACAACATTTCATGTTGATCACGTATGTTTGTGCATTTGTTTTACTAGCTCCACTTCCGACCTCTGCTCACTCCACTCATCTCGATTGTCATTTGTTCATCACTACTCCTCCTCTCCTCGTATTCATTCGTCCAGTCTCGCTTGAACAGCCAGACGCAGACAGAGAACAAATCTTCAGAAGGAATTGTAGAGACTGAACGCGAATGTAGCATCGATTGGATCAAAGATCATTCCCACTCCATCCTCGTCGACGGCATCGTTTGCCTCGGCTGCACCTCTCGCACTGTCCCCTCGTCTTCTTCCGTCTCACTCATCGCCGACTCCAACCGACCAGACGCGAAGACAGCGATGACACAGTTCTCGTCGTGTGTTGGGATGAATGTTGTCCGATCACATCTGATTCTGAAGCAGAGAAGCAAAGAAATGTTTGAAATGAAGATCACCCTCGTCGACGACGATTTAGGAGCGAGTGAGAGCGATCACGGAGACATGAACGAAAGCGGAGCAACAGCCGAACACGCCTTCGTCATTCTTGTCTCTTTCGTGTTCACGCGAATCAAGCGAAACAAGGGCAATATCCGCCTTCCACAGCCTTCCCCAATCAAACAACCCGCTGCACCAACTGAAGGATCTCCACTTCCTCCCTCCATCCTCGACCTTGTTTCTCGCTTCTCGCTTTGGACACTCATCACTCGTCATCAATCAGCCTCGCCCGTCACATTCAAACATCACTCCCACCGACACTCACATCTTCAAAGAAGAAGAGAGTTTGCAACACGAAGGATCAACCGAGATAGAACGAAGTGGAAGAGAAGCTGGTCGATCCGATCAACCAAGTCGAGCTGACTGGAGGGTCGATCTTCCGATTGTGGGAGATGTGTCTGAACGAGACCGAGCCAGGTGTGCTGTTCATGTCGGTGGAAGAGAGAAAGCAGAAGTTGGAGAAGAAGAGAAAGATCACGGAACTGACATCACAGTTGATGCTGATGGAGAACAGAAGACAAGAGGGTCTAGCCGATTCGAACGACGCCGACGTCAGCCAGTTTCTCGAAGCGGAGAAGAAACAGCGTAAGCAGATTGAACGAATGCTGAAAGAGTGCAAGTCGGACGAGACGGAAATTGAGGACGAGGAGGCAGCAATCCAATCACTCTCGATCGAAGACGAGGTCGAAGCAGAACTCCCACCACTTCTCGACCTTCCTCCAAAACCGAAGGGTCGGAAGGAGATTGTGATGTGGGAGATCCAGACAGCGAAGAGGAAGTGCACGGAGATGGAGGAATTATGACGGAAGCACATCTCGAAGCAAGAGCAGCTTGTAGTGAAAGCAGAAGAATGACTTCGAGAGTAGAAGGAGTCAGGACTTCAAGAGGAGCAGGAAAGACTCAGACAAGAACAGTGGGAACGGGAGCAGTTCGAAGCCCAACAGAGAGAAGAGAATCAGCTGAAGAGTCTTCAGAAACAGCGCGAGAAGTGATACGAGGAAGTACAGAGGAAGAGAATGCAGAAAGCGATGCTCGAGACCGAGAAAAGAGATTAGACTCCGATACCGCGCATTCACGTCCGAAGTTCGAGCCGAAGCAGTTCAAGACGCAAAGGAAGCAGAATTTAATCGACATGAAGGCGAGAAAGGAGATGGAGAAAGAAGAAGAGCAGACAACGAGACCGAGCGGACAACGAGGAAGAACCGACAAGAAAGAAGGAACAGCAAGGAGAGAAGACAATGAACTCAAAGATAATAATCTTTGCAGAATTGTTGTTATTTAACGACAAAGGCAGAATACCATTAAGGTCTACTACAGACAACATTCACTTTCTCGGATCACCACTCATCCACAGTGCCAAACTCATTTTTACTTGGAATAAGGAAACTTTTCCTGATTTTTTTCGATTGTTTATGTCTGAATCGTTCTTGTGAATTGTGGTCGGTAACAATTATCGAATGACGCGTGATCCACCCAAAAGATAAAATTGATGAAAACCAACAACACGAACCATAGAAAAATTAAACTTTTCACATCTCTCACATCTTGATTAATGTGGAATAAGACGGATTGACTCAAAAAAAGAGGGGGTCGAGTCTCGAAAATAAACACCCTTATCGTCTCGTACGATCCGAGCGTTCGGCGAGTCGGGCACAGCTGGTGGAACAGGTGTGTCCAGGACTGGCCTTCCCAACTGGGAACAACGAGCACCGCTTGGCATGATGAGTGTTGCAGCTTCCGGAGGACCTTGCCGATCAGTCGGATGGGAGGGTGGATCCACAGCTTCTTTCCCTCCCAGTCCTGGACGAGTGCGTCTGTCGCTGTCGCTTCTGGCTCGCTGTTGAGCGACCAGTACTCTTCGAGAAGGCGGGTTTCTCGGGACGCAAATGCGTCCACTTCTGGTCTCCATTCCAACTCGGAGACCAGTTGATGGAAGATCGCTGGGAGGATCTGGTACTCTCCCAACGGGTGGAGGCGACTGAGAGGGGCCTTGCTAAATGTACGACTAAATTGCTAAATGTACGAATGGAGCTTCAAGGTTCAATTCCCTTCTTGACTATTTTTTTATTTTCTCTTTTTTTCAAAAACTATTGTGTTCATCGTTACTAACTGTTTTTTGTATACTGGCCTGACCGGGGGTGACCGGTCACTTTTTTCCAAAAAGTACTGACCGTCAGTGACCGGGAAATTTCGAAATATGGGTGAGATCACAGGATGAACATCACCATTCTCCATGTCGAAAACTCACATTATTTACCAAAATGATCATAGATGGTGTTTTCATGACAGAGCTGGACGATTTTGGACAATTGAGGTCACAGGTTGGAGAAGGATACACAACGTTCCTGTCAATGGGATGATCAAACCTCACAGAATCCATTTCCTCTCATTTTCATGTCTGGTGCTCCCTCTTGCTCTTTTGGATGATATCAAGACCCCTCTCGACATGGTTTCGATTTTCGATGTCGTCTCTATCCACCGTCGTCGTTCATTTCAAACCCCTCACCGAATCACCGAAACAGTCCCGAAACATCCTCACCCCTCGAGTTCCAGGTGTGTACTCTTTCTTTTTGTGTTCCCAACCATTCCCATTTGATTGTTATGAATTGTGTTTGATGATTCAGCTATCAGTTTTCGGGTCAAGCGTTGTCGAAAGCCAAAGAATCATTTTTTGGATGACATTGCCTGTCTTTTGACCAGGAGGTGACAAACACACTCTTCACACTTGATTTGGAGAAGATGGAATCGAGAGAACAGCAAACGAGTGGAGACATCCCTCCACCCATCGCGTGGCATGCAGGTCAGATCTGGGACAAAAATATGTATGATTACGTCTGTATTTTTCCATTTGCACCGTTCCTCTATTCATTCTCGTCTTTTCCTTTCTTATTTTGATAATTTCTCTTCTTTTGTTCTTCTGGTCAATGTCAGGTTCATTGTCGGTGGAGTCTCCCTCCAAACCAGCGAAACTATATCTACAGATGACTTGTTTGTGTTGGACTTGGAGACGCTTGTGTGGCAATTTGTGAATACAGAGGGGTCACAGTCATCATCACATTATCTTCACCCGGCTGTGGAGAACGGACCATTATGTGCGTTTGGGGGATGAATCGGAACAGAATGAATGATTTATCTGCACTGGATATCGCGAAGCCAACCTGGACTTTCCTGACACCCGGAAAGAACCAACCCCGCCGATCTGCTCGCATGTGGCTGTATACTCACCTGTGTCTCGCTCGATGATTGTTTTTGGAGGTTGAACATCGGAACGGGCAGAGAACAAGCTGTGGGCTTATTTCTTCTCACAGCATTCTTGGTCGGTTGTGACGACTGAATCGTCACCTCCACAACCCCGCTATTTCAACTCAGCATGCACTCGATTCATCCCATCTGTGCTTCAAGCGATCTCTTTTCCAGCCTTTCCTCTTTCAATCACAGCTGAAACATGTCATCTCAACCCGCCAAACTTGTGAATGGAATTCCACCCTATACCCCCTGTAGTGGTTCCAAAAGTCACATCAACACAGTGTCGCAGCTGATACAACAATCGTTCTTACAAGAGAAATGCCTGCAAGAGGGTATTTTCCGATTTTCACAACCCAAAGCAATGATCGACGAGCTGTGAGGGAAATAACAAAGAAATGAGATTCAGAGTTGTACAAACAGCAGCTACATGTTCTTTTAGGCTTTTTGAAGAAGAGATGAGGTGAGGAAGGGCGAGGTGAACCGGAAGAGGAATGAGGAGGAGAAGGAGGTACAGTGGGGAAGGCAAAACTGCAACGCTGACAGAAGCGTCCTTTTTCCATTTTGCCTCCATTTCACGATTTTTATCCATATGATCGTTTCAGAAAATAAACGCTGAGAAACAATCTTGTTGACGTGACGAGAAAAAGAAACAACATGGTTTGATCTTCCAATCATTCTCCTCCAATCGCGTCCAGTCGCTCTTCCTTTCACAGTTTGACTTAATACACTCTTTCAAACTGTTTTTCAAATTTCTTCCACAATCAGACAAGCTATTCAGCCAGATTCGACAATTGTTACTGTTCAGCCAATTCAAGGTGTTTATTGTTTTTGTGTTCATCTTTATTTTGAACATCTGACAACAATCCTGCTATTCTCAGAATTTCTCTCTCACCAGACAAGAATAGCAGTCAAGCTGAAGTGAACACGACTCATGCCGACAGTTCCCATCAAGTTGCTTTTCGATGGAACCAAACAAAACTCCACGTTTTCATGGTGTGTCCTCACTTTTTCTCATCACTTTTGTACTGAATGTTTTCCTCTCACCTTTCTCTTGCCCTGCTTTCTTTCTCTCTCTCAACTATAGCTGAAATTGTTCCTGCTTTGACACATCTCGAAACTATTTCTGTCGGAAATATGTCTCACAGTCGAATCAGATAATTTTGAGGATCACCCCGGACGTCACAGAAGAGTTTTCTGTGCGAACAGGAAAAACAGGATCTTTCGATGTTCGAGTCAATTGACCTTTCAGCTCCGAATCCTGACTCAAGCATACCTTGTCTGAGATTATTCTGTCATTCAATTGTCAAACTCCGTTTTGAAAGCAGAAAAGGCAACTTCAAAAATACAGCGACTGTTTCACACTCTTAAACTCGAAAGAAGGGACAAAATAGCGAGATATGTGAGAAAGATACCAATTTACATTTGTCCGTTTCTTCTTTTAATCCATTCAAAAGGATAATGCCATTGTGGATTCTCACTTTTAACTTTTCCCCCTTTTCTCAGTTTATCTCTCCATTTCGACATTTATTTTACTTTTATCTGTATTCTTACCGAAATTGTTTGCGTAAGTCGAATTGAGCAATAAAAACGAGTTTATCCGACTGAGATCCGATCTCACCCCAAGTGGTCATTTTGGGTCCTCACAGACCAACCAGGCTGTTTTGACAGCGAGCGTCTAAAGGAGCACTTACCAACTCTCCAAGGAAGAAAATAAACACAGTATGGTCTCCCTAGCTTTCTCATGTGGGCGTTGCAGTTTAATCTTCCGCACTGTAGTTGTGCAGCCGACACTCTCCATCCTCCTTTCCGATCGCACGCAAGACAAGGCGCGGCTGAAGAAGTACTGGCCAGAGTGGGTGTGGGAGACAGAGTACCAGGAGACGAAGAAGCACGATACGAGAACGCAGTCCACCCTCCACTCCTTCCTAACACTCCCCACACTCACAGTCAAAGTTGAATGTGAATATGTTTGACCAATTCACGCTGTTCGCAACAGATGAACCGAAGAAGGATCCTTGATGATATGGATGACAAAGAGGCCATGGGAGAGGACAAGACAAACGAGTTGATCAAAATGGGCAATCGATTGTGAACAAAGAGGAACTGGATTGCAGGTCCGCTGCCTTTTTGAGTCAAAAAGTGTCCAGGACCAGATTTTTCACCTTTACTTCACAGTTCCATGATTCGCTCTTCAGTTTGTCTTCCCACACATTCAAATGAATATTTTTTTCCAACATTGTTGGTATTGAGATAATATAAAGGTTTTCAACCTCATTGATGAGTTACATGGTGATCTAACCCTTAGAACGAAACAGAGGTGACACTGACCGAGCCAAAAGGCTCGGTCAGGCCAGTATAGTTTTTTGAAGTGAAAAGTCAAAGAGGTGATGTATTCATGAAACCTGATTGATCTTGCCCATTATCCAATTCTTGATCGCTCCTTCCAACAATGGAGAGAAGAAAAGTCAACTGAGCAGTGAATCACTAACTCATCATGTCTTTTTTCTCTCTTCCTCCAAGTTATGTCTCCTTACAATTACTCTAGCAATTGTGATCCAAACACACGATCATCCTCGCCGACATCTGTGATTCCAAGCCACATCTCCCATCCCCGCAAACACATATCACTGTTTCTGAACCCAGAATGCCAACAGGGAATTATCTGAGCCTCATCCCGTCTGATCGACATCGCTCACAACACTTCACGGATTCAGCAGCTCACACACGCAAACAATCCTCCACGACTCGTTCCTCGACCAAACTTGTTCTGCCGCGTGCACTTCCAAACTACAACCAAGAATTGACGAGCATCTGGTCTCTCCAACTTCGTCGAAGAAGAGGCTGTGGAACGGAATGGGCTTGCGCTTGTTGTGGGGGCATAATCCAGCCAGTCGTGTGTATTATCTTCTTCGCCAGTCTCGCTCGATGTGTTCTTCGTCCAAGTGTACTCCACGAACATCCTCACCGACACCAAAATCTGGCACTCCTTCTACTCCGACCTTATCGTCGTCGATCCTGACCTCACTACCCGCAGCTGGTATCTGGACGAAGCTGAGATCATTAGTGACCGCATCAACACAGCCGCGTTGAAGATGGCAGACGCAACTCACACGCTCTGCGTCAATTGCATCGAGAAATTGAAGCCAGGGTTCGACTCACCTGTGTACAGGTTCAACTTCACGTCTGTCGACTCGTTCATGCAGATCTCTGACATCTGCCTCGACGATCTCTCAGCACTGGAGATGCTGACACATATCATCAACAGCGGATTCCATCTTGCGGAGTACGGCATTGTTATCGAAACAGTGACAAACAGCGAGCGCTTCATCACTCTAGCTATCCTGCTGATAGAGTTGGAGGTTGTGAAGGAGGCAGCCGTCGCATTCTCCGAGCAGATGAAGTCAGGAAGCAACGTCTCCATCTTCGTGACGATCATGTGTGGAGTACTTCTCTCGATCTACACTCTATTCCCAACAACCTTCGTGCTCTGCTTCCATGTCCGCGAGAACCTCAAGTATCGTCGCACCGCTTGATTCAATTTCGTCAACATCTCCAAGAAAACCGCACAGATGGTGAAAATGACAGACTGTACGAGTCAAGAGCGCACATCGACCACAAATAAGCTTTCGCAGACAATGACACCAAAAGCATTCACTCCGAAGCCAATCTCGACGAGTTCCTTTCAGATGACGATAAAAGCGTGGCTGTGTCGGTCAAAAGTGGGAGAGGAGATCTGCTCCTCCGTAGTCCGTCACGCTGTCTCTCCACAATCTGCTCAACTTCTCTCTCACCTCGTTCGGTTCTCTCAACGCGCATCTCATCTCGATCGGGTTCCGTCCGTCGTGTTCACAGACCTCGCAGGATTCTCCGTTCTCGACCACGGTTTTGAGTCTTCCCGCACAGAATCGGATGCAAGTCCAGTTCTTGTTCATGATGGGCGTGAAGATGATCTCTGTCGTTCTCCAGACCATCACTATTCTCGTCAACTCGCTGTTGACAAGTTCGTCGTTCAGACCTCTCTTCAACTTCTCCTCAACTCGTACACCCTCTCGTCTCTCTCCGCTGCGTCTGCCCTCCTCTCCGACAGACCATCGCGCCAACCCTACTTGTCTTCTTCACAACCATCTTGGATCCTGCTTCGGCCTTCTTCCACACTCTCCATTCAAACATTCTGTCGTCGCTATCTGCTGTCGTCTGCTGTCCTCTCCATCATCGCTCCTCCACCCGCATCGAAGGAGCAACCCTCACGCAATTAGTCAGCTCTCAAACAATCACTGTGACTTTCAGTTCTTCAGAACGAGAAGAGTCGGAAGAGCTGACGCCGAGATGGCCAGACACATTCCAGTTCAACCCATCCTCCACTTTCACTTCTGTCAAACTCTCCTCCGATCCATCGAACGCAATCAACACAAATAGTCTCGTCCTCGATCCGCTTGCAAAAGAGTGGCCGCTCGTTCTGGAAGTTGGAGAGTCGACACTCCCGAATGCGAAGTTTTGTGGCAATGTGGCCCGTCCTTGCTCGTTGGTGGATGTGGCGTGGAAGATGATCGCTGTCGCTGTTGTCGTCAGTCGAGAACCAAAACGGGAGTGTTGATGACGCGACAGGAGAGCTGGAAGTTGATCACGCGAATATTTGACATGAGGAGATCGGCATGATCCGACTGACTGTCAGCACAGTAGAACTCCATTCGTTCGAGCTTGGCTCACTCGCTGGAGGAGCGCTTTTTTGGAAGGAGGCAAATTCTCTCTGAGATTCACCAATCTTGGACAGAACTGAGAGGCAACTCCAGCGAGGAAGTGCCTGCGCCGTTCTTCGTTCCTTCGCTGGATGGATCGAAGAGCATGAATATGCTGAACAAGAAGAAGGAAGGGTTTGATGTTGTGATGAGTGGGAAATCTTGATTTGTTTTGCAGAGAACGCAGGACAAGACAGCACAAAGAAGGAAGGAGAAAGGGTGATCAAATAGAGGAATAGACTAACCGCGAGTGATATGGAAACAGTTCGGGTCTCAGAAAGCTTTCATTTCACCATGGACTGCGATCACGATCGTTATCGTTGGAATGGTGATCCTGAGGAACTCTACGGAGATTAAAATGTGAGAAAGATAGAAAAAAGACACGATTAGCAAGAGATTCACTTCTCAATAGAGTTATCTCCCCTCATTTATTGGAGAGTACGATCAAGAATTGTAGGATGGGTCAGATCATCCCAGTTTCATGAACACGTCACCTTTTTGATTTATCCCATCAACGAACAGTTACTCACGATGAAAGCAAGAGATTGAAAAAAACATGATAATTAAAAAATAGTCAAGAAGGGGATTGAACCTTGAAGCTCCATTCGTACATTTAGCAATTTAGTCGTACATGTAGTAAAGCCCACTGAGAGAGTCTGCCACGACGTTCTTGACTCCTCTGATGTGTTCCACCTCCACTATCGATATTCCTGTCTTCGCGCAACGCGACCAAACTGCTGTTGTCGGTGAGAGGAGGTTCCTTCCTCCCTTCCACTTCTGCAGGTTGAACTTTGTTGAAGTGTTGTCTGTTCGAACTTTCAGATTTGATATCTTCTCCTTCCTCAGAATGTGTCTTGACATCTTGACCGCTCGTTCCACTGCCATCGTCTCTTTCACATTGATTGAGTGTGGAAGTGTCTTCGCTGACCATCGGCCGAACATTGGGATGGAGTGGTTTTTCCACTCGAGGACTGCTCCCCATCCCTTCTCTGAGGCGTCTGTTGTTAGGCAAGCTTGCGGCGCTGGCAACGATATCTGTTGTGGTTGGTTCTTCTTCAGCACCGACGTCCAGAATGACAGATCCCCCAGGACGGACGGGTTCAGCCGACAGCGACCGTTCCATCCCGTCCGTCTCACAGCTCTTTGAAGTGTTCGGTTTAAGACACTCAGGTAGAGGGATGCCTGGTTGTGCTGCATGTGGAGGGAATTCAGTTTGCCGATCAGTTTGGCAAGCGATCGGTTTGTCACTTTCTTCCTTCTGAGTGCGAGGGACACAGTTCGCAAAGTAGCTCTGAAATACGCTGAGACCTTGGCTGGCGGTGTTCTGAATGTGCCCTCCTTCAGGTCCAGGGACCATCCTAGGAAGTCCAATTGTTGGGTTGGTTCCAGGATCAACTTGTCTTGTGAAATCAACCAGCCCAACTCTTGGAAGAACATCAGAATCTCCAACGTCACTGATCTCAGATGTGTTGACTCTTGGTGGAGCAGAATGATGTCGTCCATGTAGGCGAGGACTCGGACGTCCCACTTCTGGCGGATGTGGACTATTGCTGGGCGGAGAACTTTGCTGAAGATTCGTGGAGCGTGCTTCACTCCAAACGGCATCGTTTGGTAGACGTAATCCTTGTTCTTGAAGCGAAAACCCAAGAAGCGCTGGAACTCTGGTTCCACATCGACGTGATGGAACGCTTGCTGGATGTCGATCACTGTCGCGAAGTCGTTCGACTGAATCATGACCCGTAGCGTCGAGAAGTCCTCGTAACGGAAGCTTCTGTCCTTGATCGCGTTGTTCAGCACTGTGCAGTCCAGAATCTTCCGGTGTGTCCCGTCCCTTTTTGGAATCATAAATGTCTTGTTCCACCACAGCACTTCGTTTGTGGTGGCTTCCCTGACAACGCCCATCTGAATCTCCTTCATCAGTCCCTGACCGTACAGCTGTTCCAGTCGCGGTGATGCATTGAATGGGAGTGGGGATGCTGTATTCTGGAGAGTCATCTTGTCTTCTGGTGACTTCCAGTCCCCAAACATCCCTTTCCGAACTCTTGTGTCGCCGCCAATCTCTTTCCATCGCGCCAGGTTTACGAGAAGTCTGTGTTTCATAATCTGCGATCGAGGTGCTGCTTCGACTATTGGGGTCTGCGGCTTCCGGATGGTTTGTGGGCTGGGCGGAACGGCTTGTAGCTTCTGTTCGTTCGGGGATGGAAGTTGGCTTGGTTGTCTTCCATCCCCTCCTGTCGAAAAAAGTCTGGGTCACTCCGCACCCCTGTGAGGACTTGGGGTTCTCCAAACTCAGTTTGAATCTCGAGGGCCTGTGTGACGTCGGTCCAATTTTTGTTTCGCAGGTACCTCTGTGTTTGGATCTTGGTAGCTGCGTCCGCCACACAACACGCCACTTGTGACCATTGTCGAAGTAACTCTTCAGAAGCACTCTCCCTCATCAAGCTGACGAAGAGTTCGGACAGTGCGGAAATGGCAACCAGGAGGCTGTCTACTGCCGCTTTCGCAATAGTGTCCATCTTCCCTGGCATATCACTTGGCTTCAAGGCGTCTTTTGTCTTCCCTGTGATCTTGAACGCTGGTCGGAGGTACTCGGTGGAGCCACGAATCTCATCGAGGTACTCAGCGGGGAGAGTCGACGAAAGCCAGTCCAATGAGCATTTCGGCATGTACACTTTCATTGTGTTCTGGGCCATGAGAGCAAAACTGCGGAGATTCTGATGAGGCTGCATCGTGGCGATTTGGATGAGGTTGTCACTGTCTGACGACTCACTCGTCTCGTTATCAGCGATTGGTTTGTCTGACCTCCTCTTCACTTTCTTTTTCAATTGGATAGGTTTTGGCTTTGGGAGATTGGCCCTCTTCCGCTTCACCAACAGATGTTGGTTCGCGTCTTCTGTCTCGGAGGAACAACTAGAGTCACTATCTGCGTGCTTATCTTGTCTGTTGCGCCTATTTTGATGATCTGGAGCGCTATTTTGCTTATTTGTCCCGACCATGCTTTGAAAAATGGTGGCAAAAGTTGATGCGAACTGTTCGACAACGGGACCGACCCAGGCCGGTGGATCTGCGGCGGGGGTTGTCCGGCTGTCATTTTCGTTTTGTTGCGATGGTTGGTTTTTCAGTTCGCGATTCATTCGAGGTGTTCGATCTACCGACCCTTAACACCTCACTACTCATGCTGAGCGAGAGCCCTGTGTGGATAACAGGCTCATCGCTTCAGCTGGAGCCTGAAACGATGCCATCAGGAAGAAATGCAGCGACGATGGAATAATCGGAGAGAGGTGTCTGAAGAAGACCAGTCTCGCCAATCGACACAGAACACGATCCAATCGACGACAATAACGACATCGAGAACTCCAAAACACGACCAATGTTTGGAATCCCATCTGTCACTTCCACTCGCTCTCCCTCAACATTCGACACAACAACCAGCAATGTTCCGGATACTGCCTTGTCCAGTATCACTTTCACATCCGTGGACATTCGGGAGACTTCTCCAGAGAAGTCTGTGAGTGTGATTGAGGCTGGAGATTGGTTGAGGAGATTGTCAAAATCTTGCCCAGTCTGTTCGAGATAGATAAGACTTGAGGAGTATTTCGAAGACGATGCACAATTTGAGACGGTTGTGAAGTCAAGTGTTGGATACGGACTTAAATGATGGAAGAGAACATGACCTCTTCCAGTTGCAGCCGAACAATCATCGAAGAGGAGTGAAGATAGTCGCACAGAGGAACAACTTTGTAAAAACATTGCCCCTCCTCCAAAACGAGAGGTTGGGTCGGTTTGTTTGCAGTTCTGGAAGAGACAGTTTGAGATTGATCCTCCTTTCGTCGCTGGATCCCAGTTGTGGAGACACATCGATCCACCATGATGTGTGGCTTCAGAGTCCAGAAAGACACATTCTGAGATGATTGACACACCGGTATATCCGATTATCAGACAGGCATCAAAATTGGCAGAACAAGAAGTGAAAGACGATGATGTGAGTGTGACAGTGTTGGAGGATCCCGATGGGAACCAGATGTAGATTGCTCCACCATAGCTGGACGCCGAACAAGAATCAAACGAACAAGACTTGACGTTGAGATTGACTTAGATATTGTTACATGAGATTGCACCACCTTGTCCTTTTGTAGTTGAGCACCCTTTGAACGTGCAGAGTTTGAATGAAAAGAGAGAATGGTCGGAAGGAAGTTCAATAGGGGATGTGAATGGCTTGTTCTCGTTCGTGGGATCCACGAGGCAGGAGACAAAGGAGGAGTTCAGACTCAGAAGACTCCCTCCACCATTCAGCGAACGAATCGATGTTCCATAAAGATGGTTCGAACACGACGAAACAACACTCCCAACAATCCACTGACCAAACCAACTCCCAACAGAATTCAATTCCGATGAGTATCGAGATGTCATGTTCACAAGAACACAACCAACCAACGATGTTGACACTGACTTCCTTGGCACTTCATTTCCAGCTCTGTCCAGCGACCCAATCAGAGGACCGGTCCCCAAAATCAATTCACAATCACCAAACTCAATCGAAGAGCCTGTGATCGACACAGACGGTGTCCATCCATCAGTTCTGTCTGTTCCATCATTTCTGTCCAATTGTTCATTCGGTGCAGTTCCAGTCTTGCCAGAGCCAATCGAGTCGTCGCAAATCCCAACCAGAGGAAGAAGAGAAGGAGAGCACGATGACACGTGAGAACTCGATGTCACTGTGATCGAGTTCCAGTCTGTCTCTCCCATCCAACAAACCACAAATGGCGAGCATTCCATGTTCGAACGAATCGAACACAATGACACAACCACACAAGACCCCAACACACGACCTGTCCCAACTCCTTCAACACCACAATCCAACTCCAATGACGACAGACAAACCGAGCTGTTCATGAACACGAACATCGTCTCAATTCCGACGACATTCCCATCTAACTTGCGAGTTTCTTTCTTTTCGCTTCTATCATCCCAGAATCTGATCCTTGTTTCATTTCCTGTCATCGTCATATCACTTGATTCCACCACATGATTCGATACGAAGAAATTGCCTTTCGGGAGCAGCAACGATACTGGCTCAGCATTTCTATGTTGAGCCGAGTTCGAGAATGATGTGAGGATTGGTGACAGCGACTGCAATGTTGTGTCACCTGAATCATCCCAATCACAGTTCAGTGAACTGATGATGAAGAAAAGGTCAAATATAATCATTGCGAATGGATCTCTGCGAATGTTGTCCCACTATTCCACATCATCAAGTTTGATTCTGTCGTTTCTTGTGAGAGATAGATCTCATCTTCGAGTCACAAGTTGATCACATCCACTTGTACTGTTTTCGCGTGAATCCTCATGTCGATTCAGGATCGGTTGAGACCTGTGAACGACTTGAAGAATCTTGTAAATGAGACCCAGTTGAATGGGAGTTTTCGTTTGTCGGAAAGTGGGTGAAGGGATGAAACGAGTTTGTTATGGGAAGGCAGGTTTGGGCGGAATTGAATCGTATCCGACCTCTCACCAAAGGATTTCGATTCAATGTACAACATTCTTCTCCGATTTTGATGGGTTGAGACGTTCTCCATTGCTAAGTGTGGTCTGTTCTGTGCGCACTGTTTTCCACCAATTTTCAGAGGCGTCATCGTATCAAACGCTCATCAATTGATCAAGATCTGCGCGAAGGGATTTTCTCTTCATCCATAGACTGGTTGTACAGCTGCTCGTCACGTCATGGTTTGACACGAGAACGTGTCATTCAAATCAGAGAATATAATTGTGGAGATATCTGAGAAGGAATCGAAAACAGAAAGCATATCATAGTACTGTCACCAAAGCGCCGAAATTCAATAAACCGCCTAAAATCGAGATTTTTTCTGGGAAATGTAGTTTTGGTGAGAAAATAATCCTGAAAAAAATTTGGAGCTAAAGACCCATTATTCGCCGAGAAAACCTAAAATTCGTCATTTTGGCCACTTCCAAAAAGTGTATTTTTGCAATATCTCAACAACCAGTGGATCAATTGTTTTGATTTTTCTTCCAGATTCTTTTTTTGATGATTTGAACATTTTGTAAAAAAATCGAAAAAAATTATGGGTATCTGGAAAGATTCAAAAAAACCCATATTTTCTCGAGAAAAAATTCTTAGAAAAAAAAATGGTTTCTTTTTTGAGCATCTTTTGTCGAGATCGATACGAACAATATGCAATTTGTTTGGTGAAAAACGGATGGTTGGTTGTGGAGATATGACGTCGAAAAGTTGAAAAAAAAGGTGTGTATCCTACTGTGTGAGGCTACAGAGCCCAAAAATGGGTCTTTAGCTCCAAATTTTTTTCAGGATTATTTTCTCACCAAAACTACATTTCCCAGAAAAAATCTCGATTTTCGGCGGTTTATTGAAAACCGGCGGTTTGGTGACAGCACTATCAATGAGGTCCATCACTTGGACTCGGTCTCGAAATCTTCCAACTGGACCACAAAACCCAAGTTGGTTGAAATTGAAGAATCATTGTTACACCATGTCTCAGATGATAACAAAGAGATCTCCATGTATTCAAATTACGGAACTGTGCGAGATGATGAAGTTTTAGTTTTGGGGACTAGTGGCTCCATTGGAATGTCAGCTGAACGAACTGTGTGGCGAATGACGAGTCAGTGACATCAATCGATCAACAGAAAGGAGGAATTATTGGACTTGCCAAACTCAAGTTCCAGATATTTGTGATACAAGACAGAAACGAGGAGAGTTCATCGAGAAATCCCGCTCCTTCAATTCAAACAGAGGAACCCGACATGAATGAGGAAGGAGTGATGTAGTCAAACGCCAGTGAGAAGATCATTGGAGTGGATCGATCAACAATCACTTCTCACGAGGTGTGACGATTGGATGGTGGAGTTGAGAAGAAAAGCCAAACAATGGGGCGATCTCAGACTGCCCACCTTTCATTCAGCCGGAACCCTTCTAAGAATCGAGTTCCAACGATAATCATCCCGCTGTTGATTGAATTTTGCATATATTGAAGTTCAAATCCAGAATTTCTACCGGCACTGGCCGAATCCATTCTTTACACTTCAAACGCGGAGACTATTGATGAAAGTGTCATGCAATTCCTCCCACGGGAGAAATATGAATCTAATAATCTGCTGTTGCACTCAATGACCATTTCAATCCACGGTTTATTAGACATTCCGTTGGGCATCATAGAAGGCGACTCTGCTGTTGGAATCCTGATTGATATTGTGAACTCAACAACAACTCTCTCACATCTCCGTTTCCACCCGTCGGAAATCCGTTCAGTGAGAGTTGGAATCTCTTCTGTTGTGAAGAAAATTCCGAGAGAAATCTGGGTTCCTTCCACAGACCTGCCTCTTGGATACAACTCTCGATATCTTCGACTAGACCACAGTTTGTTTGCTTTGATGAGTCGCAAGCAAACAACTCTGTCTCTAGTCGCCTCAATGCCGTCAGAATCGTCAATCGTTTTCAGTTCGTGTTCATTCTCGGATTTTGGAGTGTCTGACGATGGTCTGCTCTCTTTCAGCGTAAATGTGTTGAATGCTCCCCTTCTTAACTGAAAGATGTCCAACATATCGACCACCCACTCATCACTTGCCCACCACCACTCCGATCGGGCTGGGAATGTGAGCATTGTGGGATCATCGATGAAGGACAGCGACAATGTTCTGAAGGATGGACTTGTTCCTCGAATGAGTATCATGACCTCATTTCTCATTGCGAACACGACGATCTCGAAGTGTCTCTCGAACGCTGTCGAGACAACCTCAACCAACCCCTCCATGACCCACACTTCCCTCTCTGCCTCCCACACCTTCCTCAACTGCTCATGGACCTCATCCACAACATCCGAACACGGGGGTTCGCTCTGATAGAATCAAGTTAGGTCTTTCACTGTTCTCGCCTGTTCGTTCATCAAATGCTCTGCGACTTCTGCTGGTCTGTCACAACAAAAGCGGGACGATTCGATTTCTGGGAAACTCAGCGTTCTCGTTCTGTCTCAGAAACTGCAGATTCGATTCGTGTTTCTCTGCATATTGCGTCGGCTCGCTCTCCTGCATCACTCCTTCCAATCTGGAAGTGACCAGAACGAACATTTCGAAATGAGCATCTTCTTATTCGATTGCCACAACGAACTTGATGCATCTTCCAGATGGATGGATGCTCTCGAATGTGAGGTTTGAGGATGTGAACTCGGATGGATTCGGCAGCTGCATTGGGGCTCTTGATTGTGACCGAATGTTGGACAGTCTCAGCCAGTCGAACCTTCTGTTGACTTCGAAGTCGGCAGGGAATGGAGGGGCGGTTCTGTTTTCGTCCTGTCCTGGCGGGATGTCGACGATTTTGTGGTTCAGCTGCATCTTCTTCACCAACACGGCACGAATCGTGAGACCGAATACAGATGCTGCTGCTGCTAGCAACTGTTCGGCTGAGAATGGTATGTGGTCAATTCTCAGAGCCTGTATACATCGCATGCGATATACATCCCGATGAACGCGAATCTTCTTTCAGCTCTTCTTCCAACTCACTCACTGATCGTGAGTGTCGGAGAGAACACGTCTGATGGTGCTGGCTGTGGAATGAGCTCCTTCCTTCGATGCAAATTGTTGGGATCCGCAGGAAAGAACCAACTGACTTTCTCGGCGGGAGAAGGACTAGTTGAAGCTGGGCTGTTCGAAGGAAGTATGAGGTTCGTTGTGAGCACGAAGAGTGTGTCGATCACGACGTTTGGAAAGGATACTCTCTCGTCATTCACTCTGACTCTGCCACCCTCACAGACGTTGTGACTTGTCATCTTTTCAACTGGCACTCCGACTGTCTCTTCAGTGACTTTTCTCTTTCCTCGTCGCGCTCCGATGTCTCCACAGACATCCTCTCTGTGACCTCAGGAACGACATGTTCTGTGTCGTGTTCATTCAATGGAGTGAACACAGCCATTCGTTCTATCTTGTCACAGACTTACGAAACGATGAGACTTGAAGTGTGTCTGCTGTCTGAGATGAAGATGAAGAAGTCGTTTGTGTGTGGAAGTGGGATTTATGAGATACAGGCATGCTCTTTCGCATTCCTGGTTGACGATTGGACGTCTGGATCAAAAACTATGATTGAAGTGCCAATGAGGGAAGGACAGAAACTGAAAATCTCGGAAACCGTGTCTCATCCTTCCTTAATCTCGTCGTGCTCGTCGAAAGGAGATGTTGGAGCACTGGACGTCGCTCTTGTGTCATCTGGAACTCTGACGATCTCCGACACATCGTTCGTGTCATGCTCAGCTACTGGAAATGGAGGAGCTCTCTTCGTCAGCCTTTCAGCCAGCACCTCCCCCTCAACTTCTTTCCCGTCACTCATTTTTGGATCAGGTTCTGATTGCAACAATGGGATTCTGGGATCGAAAGTGTTTGTGCAAAACTGAAATCTGAAGAGAGATTCTGAAGGAGTTCTGATTGGACTGAGATCAACACTCTCTGGCTCACTCGTCGCCACAGCAGAGACGAACGTCTGTGTTGGGACCAAAACAGCGCCGAGTCACTTCTGTTCTTTTGGTCTCCTCACATTGCCCAATCTGGTGCTGTCCCTGTTCACAAACTCGGAAGTTCGAGATCTGATCATCTTGTTTCCAGAAAGAGAACGAAAAAAGTGAATTGTCTGTTGAAATGGGGATACTTTTTTTTGAGGTGTCCACAAACTTGTTTTAAGGGTTGATCATTCTACCATCAATCTTTCCCTCTTTGACTAAATCACACATTGGTCATTTCGTTGAAGACATTGATTGAATCGTTGCCTCTTTAACCTCTCATTCATGTTCAACATAGACTATTGAAATAGTGTTTTATCGAACTTTTTCTAAAAATCAATGTTTGAGATACTGCCCGACACGACGTCCTGATCCGGCTGTAAAACGGATGTATTTTTCTGAATAGAGGCACAATGTGGTTCAATTTTCTATGAATACTAATTTTGAGAGTTAGACACAGTTTGACATTAAAGTAGAAACCAAAAAATTCTGTGTGACGCGAAAACTGTAAAATAAAAAAAATGATGGTCATGATGTTCGCGACATGACATCTGATCCACTTCATCCAGCTCGACCACTCTAATATTTCGTCATTTTTCCTTCACGAGAGTAACACTCGAGGAGGCGGTCACCGTATGAGAGAACGATGTTGTCGATACTTTCTTGTGGGATCGATTTCCAGCATATCACGATTGCTTTCCGCAGTGAGTCAATTGTGTCATAAACTTCGAAATTCTCATATAATTTGGTAGTGAGCATTGCCCAGACGTGTTCAATTGGGTTCAAGTCGCTAGAGAGAGGTGGAAGGAATTTGTGACTGATATTCGCCAATTCAATTCGGGGAAGTTCCGTTTTATTCTTGTGCCAACCCGCATTATCGCTCAGAAGGACCCGTGTGTCGAGTGGAGGGTCCATCTGAGCGTTTGTGAGTCCGTTGATGAGGGCATCTGTGTAGATTCTGCCGTTGATGTTCTCTTCTGTGATGAAGAGATTGCTTTTGAACCCAACTCCAACACATCCCCAAATGTTGAGTTTGATTGGATGAGCGCGTGATTCTGATTCGGGTCGTTGTGTGTCTTTCTCACTTAATGACCGGTAATACTTATCTGGTCCTCTCCCTCTCACAGTTTTCTCGTCGTCAAATAGACACAGGTCAGGAAGATAGCCTTTTGAAAGAGTCTCTTTGGCGAAGTCGAATCTGTTTTTGATGTGGTGTGGTTGGAAGGGGGGAACTTTATGATGTTTGTGGAGACCTATTTTGTTTGCTTTCAGGAAGCGTTGGAAGGAACGGTCGGATCCTGGCAATTTGAGATCTCTTTTCAATTGGATTGCGGAGCTGTATGTTTTGTTCTTGATCGCAAGCTGGACATTTTTGAGTGTTTTGTTGGGATAGAGGTGTGACTGGGGTTTATGATTCACAACTCGCGGTCGATCGGTGACGATGAGAGTGTGAGAGTACTTTGAGACTGTGTTGACAGAGACTTTCAGATGGCGAGCTGTTTCATTTCTTCCTTTGCCTTTCCTTCGTTCTTTCTGAATCTTTCTTTGATTCGACAGAGACAATCTTGGAACCATTGTTGAGCGCAATCAGAGGCGAATCACGTGTCCTGTCGTTCTACGAATGTCCCCCAACTTTAGTATTTCACGTCATTCTCTTCTACTGTTCACTACAGTTCTTTCAAAAAAATTCAGGAGATGTCTAACCCCGTGGAGTTGAAGTAAGTGAAAAAGGAACTCTCATCTCTCTCTTGTCCTGTCAAAAAACAAAAAATACAGCCGGATCAGGTCGTCGTGTCGGGCAGTAGAGGTGTTTCGTTCCATTTGGACATATCAGAGAAAATCTCTCAAATGAGTCTCCACAGAGAAAAGTACCAATCAATGGTGAGATGGTAAAGAGAAGGAATCGAGTGTCTGGAACACAACGACATTCGACTTTGATGTGCTGAAATGGGAACGTGAAAATTATGAATGGCAGAAGAGAGAGAAGGATTGAGTTGGCACAATGAGCACTAAGTGTCGAGAAATGATGAGAATGGAAGATTGATCGCGATAACGCGTTGATGATAGACGAGAAGGAAAAATGAGTCACTCAACTGGCGAGAAACGTGAAGAACGAACTGAAAGGAAGAAATGTGGAGTGGAATAAAGACGAGTGGAGTGAGAAAGAATGAAAGAGAGAATGATTTCTAATCAAGTATGTGTTGACGTATGGAGACGACCGAACTCCCCGATCACAATTTTCCATCAACCACCTTCACTCGCTTCATCGTTTCTGGGTGCGATGGTTTCTCGAGTGAAGGATGATCCAGAAAGCGTTCGATTTCTTCAAAAGTCGGCCGGTTCTTCGCATCCAGAGAGAGACACTGCGTGATCATCGCTGCGAGAGAGGTGTCCAGCCCTGCCATCGGAGGAAGCACTCCCACTCCCAGTTGTCGCTGAGCATTCACTGCGTCCACTTCCCGAAAAGGAATCTGAAGTGTCTCCATCTCCCACAGAATCAGACCAAGACTGAACACTGCACACGCTCCACCATCCAACTCCCTCCCCTCCCCTGTTTCTGGCGCCTTCCATCGGTCTTCCTCGTGCTCTGCTTTCGCTGTCGACTGGTCTGTTTCTTGTTTGATGTCTGAGAAGACGCGAGATGGAACGAGTTGATCGTTGTCTTGTCCTGATTTCGTCTGTGTTGGCTGGGTGTTGTTCAACTTTTTGTGCGGGTGTTGTTTGCTGGACAGACACACAACACCCGCCGAATCGAAAAAAACTTGGTGAGGCGAAAGCTGACGCAGAATGAAGTCGTGTGTCCCCTTCGCCGAGATCGACGAGAGAGCCGCAACCAGCTGCTTCTGAACGGCCATCTTGTCGAATGACATTCCTGGAGTTGGATGATGCAGTCGGTTGAACAGCGTGTCGTTCTTGTTCACGACCCGTGTTTCGTTCCCATCCACACCACATGCCATCACAAAGTCTTCCATTTTGTCATCTTCATCGTCTTTGTTTGAAGGAACACTCGTTCCGACTCGTCCAATTTCTACAAAAACGAGATCTTGACGTATTGCTTCAGTTGGAGTGGCAAACGACGAATTGTGTAGTTGATCTGTTTGACTGATTGTTTTTTGACACAAACCAGTGCTCATCAACAGATTGAGTGAGACCCTGGGTCCGCAAAAGATGGTCCATGGGTTGGCCGATCAACAAATGCAATAAAAAGATTTATCTGTTGAAAGTAAATATCCCAACTCGAGAGGTGAATCATCGAGCCGGTTCTGCCCAAGTGGGGGCGGTTGATGAGCAAAAGATGGGATCAACCCATAAATCCAGAAATCCCCAACGGGGAGCAAAAACTGGAGAAAAAGAGAGGTCAGAATGACTAATGAAGTGAAAATAACCAAAAGGTTTTAAATGTAAACGCCGCAGAGCCTGTAGAAAGCCGTTGTGCACCTCCAACAGCTGTGTGGCAGAAAAGAAGGTTGATGAGCACTGGTTTGTGTCAAAGGATGTCGCAAGCTCCATCCGACACAGAACCAGGGCTCATCAACAGATTGAGATTTGAAAAGGACTAAAATCAAGTGGAAAGTGAGAATGATAATAAGAAAAAGAAGAAATCTTGTTCGACTCTACTCACTTTCTCCCCTTTTACATTGACAACGGCCGTGCTTCCTCAAAGGCTGCCACCAGCAGTTGGCGAGCGAGGAGTCTGATCGACCGATTAGGACCGGAGCGGAGTAGTAGTCGTCCGCGGTGGTTGACTTGGCTGACCATCCGACATGGGCATTCACCGCTTCGAGAGAGACATTCGCCACTCTCCTCAGAAAACTCACGGCAGCATGCTTAATTGAATAAGGTCCGAACTTGTGAGGAACTCCAATCTCAACTAGAAGACCTTTCAGCATGAGTGCAATTGATGTCATCTTGAGTGGGGACCCATTCTTGAGGTCGACCCACACTCTTGTTGATGCGAAGTTCACTGCTTCGTTCCTCTCCTTCCAGAACTTCATCATGTTTGATCGATGAGTTTGGAGTGCCACATACGGAGAGAACGTCCCGCTGCCTTCATCTCGAACGAGACGGATGTCATGCTCTGTTTGGTTTTGTTTTGAGACGATGGATACGGTGGCATATGGGACAGAAAGGAACTCGGTCTTCTCGTAGAAGTCAACATCCTTCCAGACGATGTTCACTATTTCCTGTCGTCGACACATCGTCGTTGCGAGAACGAGAGCGAATGTTCGAAGTTGTTGCAGTTCAACATCTGATCGTGCACGTTCGTCTATTTGGATTGACCATTGAAGAAGAAGATCAATGTCCCAGGCCACTTTGTATCGTCGCTTCGATGATTGTCTGGGATGAGAACGCGCAATGAGTTTCCGAAAAGAGTTGAGGTGTGAGGATGAGTTGTGGAGAGTGGGGTGAAACAATCCCAACGATACGACAACCTTGACAATGGCACTATGTGGCAGTTGGTTGGGAGGTGGGAACTGACGAGAGAGTTCTGCCATGAATCCACACAGTATTGCTTCGATATTTGTCGATTTATGTACAAGAGAGTTGGGTCCATATCCACGGTCGTCACAGAAGAGTTTGAACAACTTCCACGCCCTCATCCAAGGGCCTTTGTTCTTGTATCTGTTTTCTTCAATCGTTCTCACAGATGTGTCGATCCTTCCAACTGTACAGAGTTCTCGAAAGAACATCAATCCAACCTCGTTCTCTCTCCCAGTAAAGAAGCGCGAACCATCCCTGGAGGGAGGCTCGCTTCGAAGGAAGAGTCGGTGTTCTCGGTCATCGTTGAAAAAGGACCGAGTATCATCGAGTCCATCTCGATCTCCTTGAGAGTCGAAGTCCAACTCTGATTCGCCCAATCTGGCGTGATAAGGACTCCCCTGATCACTCTCTCGCTCTTGAGTTTCTTCAGTACTCGAGGAATCAGCAAGATCGGAGGATGAAATAGAGGATTCATCATCCCTAACCACAACTGGGCGAATGCATCTTTTCCAGCTGCTTCTGTTTCCTCGTACAGCGAGTAGTATCTGCTGCATGTTCTGTTCTTGTAGCTCGCGAATAGATCTATCTGTGGAACGAAGTTCCATCGATCTTGAAGGATTTCTAGAGCTTGCTTCGTCAACTTGTACTCCGCCTGAGGGTGAAGGCGCGAGAGAGCATCTGCTGTCACGTTCTGACATCCAGGAATGTGTTGGATGTCCACCATCTGCAACCCGGATTTCTCGATTGTCAGGAGAGTCTGACGTGTGATCTGGCACAACGTCTCGCCCGCATTCTGTCTTTTCAAATTGGAGATTGCCGATCTGTTGTCGCTCCTCACTGCGAATGTTGAAATGTAATTTGCCTTCAAGATTGGTTCTGTTCGAATGAATGCGAAGCGAATCGCTGCGGTCTCCTTCCAATTCGATGTTTGACTCTTTTGTTTTTCTGTCCAGAACGCGTGGATCAACGTTTCCTTGTCGTTGATCGTCAACTGGCAGCCCCACCCTGATGGGCTCGCGTCTGTCGTAATGAAAGCCTGTGGAGTGTTCATCTTGAATGCTCTTGGAAGATTCTCCTTGACTTTTGATGTCCAATGAGTCAATTCTCCCAGAATCATTGGATTCAGCTGGAAATGAGAGTTCCATCCTCCCTTCCTGACCGCTTCGTCCTTCATCTTGTTCATCTGTTTGAGGTATAGGCTTGTCGATGGAACTGATGTCCGCAGAAAGTTGAGATGTCCAATCAGAGTGGCCAGCTCCTTCACAGGAATAATTTGTCGCGAAATAGTCTTCGCTTTGATGATTTGTAACAGATTCAACAGTTTCGACTGACGAGATGGTGTGATGGATAGTGTCTGAGTGAGAGCGTTGATCCTCCATCCAAGAAATTCGATCACCTGAGTTGGTGACAGCTGACACTTGTTCAAGGCTATTTCGAACCCTAGAGACTTCAGCATTGTCACTGCCTGCTCTGTCTTTGTCTGTGATTCTGATTTGTTCTTGGCAATGAGTAACACGTCGTCCAAGTAGAAAATGATTGGCATTTGGAGTTCCATCCTCAGCCATCTGATCGCTATTTTCATTATTTTTGTGAATGTTCGAGGGGCAGTTGCAAGCCCGAAGGGCATGCCGACATACTGAAAATAGTTGCTGTCGAATTGAAAACAGAGATATCTGCGAAGGTGTTGTGGGACAAGGACGTGTTGGTTAGCGTTCGTGAGATCTATACTGCTCATCCACTCTCCGCCCTGGATTAGTTGGACAGCTGTCTCCACATTCTCCATTTTGAAATGTTCCGTCCGCACTTCTTCGTTGAGTAGGGTTGCGTTTAGAACTTTTCTCCACTTCCCCCCTGGTTTCGGGACCAGGAAGGTGTGCAGAGAGAGTGTGACGTCTGCTTCTTGAATTGGAACGACAACCCCGCATCTCAGTTCCTCCTCCAACAGTGCCTTGTATGCTCTGACCTCCTCCTGGCTCCCACGGAATTGTGGAGCCCAACAGACTGATTTGAGTCTCCTTGGCGACTCCTCCGACTTCCACTGCCACATTGCTCCCGCCTCGATTCTCTCTCTTCCCCCAATTTTCGTCCACAGTTGAATCGAGTTGATGAGGCGGAAAGGTGTCTTCACCTCCATGTCTACCGTCCCCACTTGGGTTTGCGCTGAAACGGTTGTCGGCCTTTTGGTTGGTTCGGGGGGAGGCTGAACCCCCCGTGGCCAGAGAAAGAGTTCTGGCCTGTGTGTGAGATGACTGGCGTCGGTGATTGAGGAGATCCCGATGGTGGGGTGAGCAGGTCATTTGCAGCTGTTGCAGGTTGAGTAAGTCCAACTATATTTGTTACATTTCGAGCATTTACTGGTGTGACGTACCGACCGTTGTGAATACAGCCTGCCGCGTCCGCGGAAAGGATCATCGACATCGTGATTGATGACAGGATGTCAGCTACTGGCCTTTTGTCCATTACTTTCTGATATGTCTCCGCCAACACCCCGATTGCTGACAGCGTTGAATCGGTGGCGATCATCAGTATCTGATCTTGCGTCCTCTGAGTTGGGCCTAGATCCAAACTATTGGGAGCTATTTCTGTCGGAATCCCAAGTAGTTTTCGGTTTTGTGATGTGGATCCCTTCATGTTGTCCCGCTGCTGGGCTGGGATGAAGGACCGCATCCAATCGCTACCAAATGATGGTTCCTGTCGTTTGATATCTCGTTGTATTCTTCTTTTTAATGTTTCTTGCCGATTCCGGTCGTTCTGCGTTCGTATCCCGTCACCCTTCCAGCGCCTCGAGTCGTCTGAGTGGTTTGGCTTTTTCTTCTCATTTCTTTTTCTCCGTCTGCTTTGATATTTACTTTTATGTCGCTTCGGTTCTCTTCGACTCCGTTCCTTTTGCCAATCGGTTTCTGACCAAGTCGATTCAGTTGTCGGACTATCAGAGCAGTATGAGGATGCACTCCTGTCGCAGTCCGACCATCTTCCATGATCTTCCCGAATACGCTGCTGCAATTGACCTTCCGAGTCAGAACTGCAATTGGATTTGGTTTTCTTTCGACGGGAATGATGTGCTGGTTCAGGCTTACTTCTCTTCTGTTTTTGTATTTTAGGAGGATTAACATCTTCGGATTGATTCTTTTGATCGTGTTTTTCGAGTGGTGGTTGAGAGAATGGATTCTCCTCTGGAATTTCGGGTGTTGTTTGTTGTGGAAGAAGAGTTGTCATAGAATCCACAATTCGCTTTGCCACTGCGTTAACCAATTCAGTATCAATTGCGTTTGAAACTAGTTGCTCAATTTGAGTCGAAGAGGTCTGGAAATCTTCTTGCAACATTTAGATCGGCCAACCCATGGACCATCTTTTGCGGACCCAGGGTCTCACTCAATCTGTTGATGAGCCCTGGTTCTGTGTCGGATGGAGCTTGCGACATCCCTTCTTCGAATTTGATGTCTTCCACCATCGTGTTGATTTCCGTCATTTCGCTGGATTTCGCTGTTTTCTTCTGTTTGCGTCTTCGAAGCAGGATGACAAGGATGGCAATGAAGACGAGAAGAGCGACAATGATGACGATGACGAGAGGAATCCACCATTTCATGTTGTCTCTCATCGCTTCCGAGCGTTTGTCAGCTGAGCTCTTCTGAATCACGAAAGACGTTGACGATTGAACTTGATTCCCAAAAATCAGTCGCCCTCGCCATTCCAGCGACGAGTCCAGATCTTTCACGAGCGATGGCGGGAGTTCGAGAGAGATCAAGTTTTCTGTGAGTGACTTGCATGTTTCAGATGTCAATTCCAACTGGGTTGTGTTTCCTTCTGTTTTCGATTTCGTGATTTCCACAATCTCGAGCCACAATCCACATGGAATCAGAACTGAGCCGCTGATCTCAATCGAGAACACTTTGCTCTTCTTGTCCAGAGTGCTCTTCGAATCTGACGAGAGTGTTGGGATGAACAATGGTGTGTCTGGTTGTGCATCCCCTCCAGATATGGTGCAGTGGTTCAGTGAAATCCACGGCGACGGATGATCCTTCGACCCATCACCGCCATTCAGATTCTCAATTGTGATGTGGCCAGCGTTCAAGCAATGAACGTTGCGTCGGAAGGATGGAAATGCAGAGTCACTTGGAGTGTTGTCGTGAAACGATCCAGCCTCGATCGAAAGATGGCCACCCTCCATGTTGATCGCTCCTTGCGAGAGATGCGTGAGTTTTGCTGTGTCGATTGTTGTTGTGCAGTCGACAAGACGAAACGAACCACTCGACCAGCTGCACATGCCTTCCGGCCATTCTTCCGAATTCGAAGTTTGAGCGGATCCAACAATCGAGCAGCTTGTCAGAAGAACACTGCTCGAATCTCCAAACACAAACACGAACGAGTCAGACACACTTTCAATCAGGACGAGGATGTCGCTGATCTGGAGTGTGGCTTCTTTCACTTCAATCATCCCTTTCCGATCTCCCATCGATGCTGCTGAGGGAATGCGGAGTATTGGTCCAGCGAGTTGATCCTTCGACAGAATGAGGAATCCTTTCGACGGGATGACGAGCGATGAAGATTGTGTTGTCGAATTCTTCACTTTCATCTCCACTTTTGAGATGCTCATATCTGCTGCAAGCGTCCACGCAATGTCAACTGTCGCACAAGGAGAGTTACTCTCTCCACAGAACTGTCCATCACTTCCGGTGTTCTCATCAACGTGCAGTGTCAGATTCGTCGGCTTCACTCCTGTTTTGAACCAGACCAGGTTGTCGAGAAGAACTGTGTCGTGTTCCGGTTCGATATTGGTGAGTGATTTCAGTGTGTAGTTGGTGTCGAACTTCAGGGAATCTGGATATCCAATTAAAAGTGGAGGAGAGGTGACGGAGTTGTCAGCGTCGAACAGAATCGTGAATGATAGTCCACCGACGAGAACAACGGAGTAGTTGCCCTGAAGATCCAAACCCGTTCCCAACAGTTCAATCGTCACGGCTGTGTTCAGAGTGTTCGGATGGACAATCGCTTCGGTCACTTTTGGAGGATGAGGGATTTGGAGAGTGAGACCAGAAGTGACATGAATGGGTGTTCCATCGCGATGAGCTGAGCTGATCGAGTACGTCTCTCCGAACACGAGACTGTTTGCTTCGTTCGCGTCGACAGTGTGAGAGCATTCCACATTTCCATCGCTGTTCACACGTCCAGTGATTGTTCTGGTTTTGCTCGGATCGGTGTGGGTGAGAACAACAGAATAATCTCCAGGTGATAGCACTCGACCAGTCAGTGACACAATCACTTTGTTGCGGGCTGAGTTCATACGACACAGTTCATCTTCAATCCGAGTTGGTTCTTTCATCGTAAAGAAGGTCAGACCACTTTCGAAGAAGATCGGGTTCTGAGGACTGTCTTCCATCCCAACAATCTTGTACACTGTGTCGTACGTCATGTTCATCGACAATGGCAACGCTTTCGAGTAAAGAATCCCTTTCAATTCTCCAATCCCAGATTCAGTGAATGAAACAGACACATTCACGTCGGGAGCGCTCGTGTTGCTTTCAAGAACAATCCAGTATGTCCCCGAAAGCTTCACTCCAGACAGAGACACCGACACTTCTCGATCTTGATTCGAATATGTCGCCGGATCAATCGAAATCAGACGAGATGGTTCAGCTGGCACAACGAATGTCACATCACTGTCCACAACTGTGCTCATGCCAGAAATCAAAAGATCCGTGATCACGTACGATTTCTCAAACTCAAGTTTCGCAACCGTCGTCCCGAAGATCGGTGTGGTCATCGTGTGCGATGTCGATGATCCACCAGCTGCGAAAGAAGACGACAGTTCAATCGGTGATCCTGTCGGCTGTGAGAGAGCATCCAACTCTCGAACAAGGATCGTGAAATCTGTCGATGGAGGAAATCCAATCCCAGTTAGAGTAATTTCAGCTGTTTTTCCTGTCTCTGTGTCGAGTGAGCCCAACGCTGAGATGATGCGAGTTGGTTCTTGAGGCATCTGAACTCGAACCGATCCAACTTGAACTGAATTCGATCGACCTGTCGCTTGAAGCGATGTCACCTTGTACAACACTCCAAATTTCATCTGTTGTTTTCGTTTAGCTTGCTCTGTCTCAAATGGATACAACACTTCTTCCTTCTCTCCAATCTCTCCAGATGACGATGTTGTTATTATCCGAGTCAGCTCTTCCTCAGCTGAATCTTGTCCAACCAGTGTCAGCGTGTATTCCACTCCTTTCTCCAACTCCACACTCAAAAACGACAGCGTCACTTTCCCTTTCGTTGACCCATCCAGTTCACCCGCTTTAATCCCAGACAGTCGAGCCACTGTTGGAATCGTGAACGACACAGGATGCACAATGTCGATCGTCATTGTCGGATTTGACACACTTTCGACTTTACTCACAATCCATGTTGTTCCTTCAATCCATTTCGGATCTGATCCAATCACTCCCAAAGAAGTCGATCCTGTCGACTTTCCATCAGCATCTGTCCTCAACTCCACATCCAATGACGATTCATCTTGGAATGTCAAATTGTAGTTTCCGACATCAAAGTATGTTCCATCAAACCGAACAATTGCTTCTGTGTGACTGGCATCCAACGAACACGACGCCAACCTGAGTATTGGATGTGTCTCTGGCTTTGCGACGATGGGAGCATTTGTGAAGGAAATGATGTGACCAGGAAGAAAGGTAGCGACGATCGAATAATCAGAGAGAGGTGTCTGAAGAAGACCAGTCTCACCAATCGACACAGAACACGATCCAATCGACGACGACGAAGGAATCGAGAACTCCAAAACACGACCAATGTTTGGAATCCCATTCGTCACTTCCTGTCGCTCTCCCCCAACATTCGACACAACAACAAGTAATGTTCCAGACACTGCCTTGTCCAGTGTCACCTTCACATCAGCTGTTGTTCCTGCCACTTCAACAGAGAAATCTGTGAGGGTGATTGTGGTTGGAGATTGGTTGAGGAGATTGGTAAAATCTTTCCCGGTCCAGCTGACATAGACAAGACTTGTGGAGTGTTTTGAAGACGATGCACAATTTGAGATGCTCATTGAGGCAAGCGTTGGATATGTACTTGAAGAAAAGTAGATTGCATGACCTCTTCCTTTTGCTGCCGAACAATCATCGAAGAGGAGCGAAGAGAGCTGAACAGATGGACATTGCTGTAAAAACATCGCGCCTCCTCCATACGCAGATGTTGCGTCGGTTTGTTTGCAGTTCTGGAAGAGACAGTTTGAGATGGCGCCTCCTTTTGTCACTGGATCCCACTCGTCGAGACCCAGTGCACCACCAAACTGTTCCACTTCTGAGTCAATGAAGACACATTCTGAGATGGTTGACACACTGGGATAATACATTCTCAGACAGGCGAAGTATTTCGCGGAACATAACATGAAAGACGACGATCTGAGAGTGAGTTTGTTCGTCTGTCCTGATGGGGGAGAGATGTAGATGGCTCCACCATTCCCATTCGCTGAGCAAGAATCAAACGAACAAGATTCGATGTTGAGATTGACTTTGATATTTTGGCATAAGATAGCTCCTCCATTACTTGCAGAGCATCCTTTGAACGTGCAGAATTTAAATGTGAAGAGAGAATGGGCGGTTGTTAAGTTGGTGTGGGTTTTGAATGGCTTGTTCTCGTTCGTGGCGTCCAACAGGCAGGAGACAAAGGAGGAGTTCAGACTCAGAAGACTCCCTCCACCATTCAGCGAACGAATCGATGTTCCATAAAGATGGTTCGAACACGACGAAACAACACTCCCAACAATCCACTGACCAAACCAACTCCCAACAGAATTCAATTCCGATGAGTATCGAGATGTCATGTTCACAAGAACACAACCAACCAACGATGTTGACACTGACTTCCTTGGCACTTCATTTCCAGCTCTGTCCAGCGACCCAATCAGAGGACCGGTCCCCAAAATCAATTCACAATCACCAAACTCAATCGAAGAGCCTGTGATCGAAACAGACGGTGTCCATCCATCAGTTCTGTCACTTCTGTCATTCCTGTCCAATCGTTCATCAGATGCAGTTCCAGTCTTGCCAGAGCGAATCGTGTCATCACAAATCCCAACCAGAGGAAGAAGAGAAGGAGAGCATGATGACACGTGAGAACTCGATGTCACAGTGATCGAGCTCCAGTCTGTCTCTCCCATCCAACAAACCACAAATGGCGAGCATTCCATGTTCGAACGAATCGAACACAATGACACAACCACACAAGACCCCAACACACGAGCTGCCCCAACTCCTTCCTTTCCACAATCCAACTCCAATGACGACAGACAAATTGAGCTGTTCCTGAACACGAACATCGTCTCAATTCCGACGACATTCCCATCCAACTTGCCAGTCTCTTTCTTTTCGCTTCTATCATCCCAGAATCTGATCCTTGTGTCATTTCCTGTCATCCTCAGATCACTCGATTCCACAACATGATTCGATACGAAGAAATTGCCTTTCGGGAGCAGCAACGATACTGGCTCAGCATTTCTATGTTGAGCCGAGTTCGAGAATGATGTGAGGATTGGTGACAGCGACTGCAATGTTGTGTCACCTGAATCATCCCAATCACAGTTCAGTGAACTGATGATGAAGAAAAGGTCAAATATAATCATTGCGAATGGATCTCTGCGAATGTTGTCCCACTATTCCACATCATCAAGTTTGATTCTGTCGTTTCTTGTGAGAGATAGATCTCATCTTCGAGTCACAAGTTGATCACACACAATTGTTCTGTTTTCGCGAGAACCCTCTGGTCAAATCTGGATTGATTGAGACGTGCGATTGATTTGATGTGTCTTCGAAATGATATCCAGTTGAATAGTTGTTCTCACCCATTGGAAAGTGGGGGAAGGGATGAAAAGATTTTGTTGTGGGGAGGCCAGATTGAGCGAGATTGAATCATATCCGACCTGTAGACAAATCATTTCGATTCGAAGAGTGAGAATCTTTTCAGATTTACATGAATTGAGACGTTCTCCATTGCTATATTCGGTCAGTTCTGTGTGTACTGTGTCTCGCCGGTTTTTGGAGGCGTCATCAAATCAAACGCTCGTAAATCGACTGAGTTCTGCGCGGAGGGATTGTCCATTCATCCAAAGACTGGTTGTACAGTTGCTCGTCACGTAGTGGGTTGACACGGGATCGTGTCATTCACCCCAGAGAAGGCATGTGTGGAGATATTCGAGAAGTAATCGAAAACAGAATGCACATCGAAGAGGTCGGTCACTTGGAATTGGTCTCAAAATCTTGAAAATTGGACCACAAAACCCAAGATCGTTGAAATGGAAGAATCATTGTTACACAAGGTCCCATATGATAACAAAGAGTGATCCATGCATTCAAATCCAGAAACTGTGCGAGATGAGGGAGTTTCAGTCTCGGGTGCAAGTGGCTCCATTGGAATGGAAGCTGAATGAACAGCGGGTGATTGACGAGTCAGTGACATCATTAGAGGAGCAGAATGGAGGAATTGTTGGACATGTCAAACTCAAGTTCCAGATATTCATGACACAGCACAGAAATAAGGAGATTTCATGGAGAAATCCCGCTCCTTCAATTCAATCTGATGAACTCGACATTAATGAGGAAGGAGTGATGCAATCAAACGCCAGTGAGAAGATAATTAGAGTGGATCAATCAACAATAGATTTCACACGAGTTGAATCGATTTGATGGTCGATGAGCGGTTCAATGATGACAAACGATGGGGTGATCTCCAATCATCCACATCTCATTCGGACTTACTCCTTCAAAGAATGGAGCTCAAATGATAATCATCCCGCTGTTGATCGATTTTTTTATATATGGAAGTTCACATCCAGAAATTCTGCCGTCACTGGCCGAATCAATTTTTTTCACCCCAAATCTGGAGACTATTGATGAGTTTGTCGTGCGGTTCCTCCCAATGAAGACAGATGAATCTATTACGCTGTTGTTGCACTCAAGGACCATCTCAATGCCCAGTTAATGTGACACTCTATCGCGAATTGTTGAAGGCGAATCCGCTGGTGGAAGCCTGATTGATATTGTGAACTCAACGACAACCCTCTCCCATCTCTGTTTCCACCCGTCCGAAATCCGCTCAGTGAGAGTGGGAATCTCCTCCGTTGTGAAGATAATTGCGAGTGAAATCTGGATTCCTTCCACAGACCCGCCCCTTGGACACATCTCTGGATTTCTTCATCCTCACCACAGTTCGTGTTCTTTGATGAATCTCCAGCAAACAACTCTGTCTCTGGCCACCTCGATGTCTTCAGAATCGTCGATCGTTTCTAGTTCGTGTTCATTCTCTACATTTGGAGTGTCTGCCGATGGTCAGCTCTCTTCCAGCGTAAATGTGTCGATACTTACCCATCTGACCTGAAATATGTCCAACATCTCCACCACCCACTCATCACTCGCCCATCTCTTCTCACATCGAGTTGGGAATGTGAGCATTAAGAGATCATCCATGAAAGACAGCGAAAATGTTCTGAAAGGTGGACTTGTTCCTCCAATGAGTGTTATGACCTCATTTTTCGTTGAGAACACGACGATCTCGAAGTGTCTCTCGAACCTCATCGTGCCAACCTAAACCAACCCCTCCATGACGCACACTTCCCTCTCTGCCTCCCACACCTTCCTCAACTGCTCATGGACCTCATCCACAACCTCCGAACACGGAGGTGCGCTCTGGTGCAGTCAAGTTGGGTCGTTGACTGTCCTCGCCTGCTTGTTCACCAAATGCTAAGCGACTTCTGCTGGTCTGCACAACAAAGGCGGGACGATTCGATTTCTGGGAAACTCGGCGTTCTCGTTCTGACTCAGAAACTCCAGATTCGATTCGTGCATCTCTGACTATTGCATTGGCTCGCTCTCCTGCATCACTCCTTCGAATCTGGAAGTGACCAGAACGAACTTTTCGAAATGAGCATCTTCTGTTTCGATCTCCACAGACATAGTGACCTGCCATCTCTTCATCGGGCACTCTGACTCTCTCGTCAGTGACGGGTATGTATAGAGACAGATCTGATTTTGGATACACACAGATCTAAATTTGGTATACGCACAGATCTGCGGTATACACACAGATCTGTCAAAATGTTCATAATTTTCGACTATATCACACATTTTTTATCTTATCTAGCTTCAAAACAAAGGTAATATCCATCTCCCTCCTTTAAACAGAAATTCTGTCCTTGTGTGAACAGTGGAAGTGATCAACCCGTCAAGCTTTGATTTCTCTCCGACTCACGCTATATCCATTTTTACAACCATTCGAATCCAAACTGCCAACTCACATGTCTCATCATACTCATCCTCAATCTGCCTTCGACCTGGAAATGACGGAATTGATTTATTGGCAGCTCCCACTCACAAGACAGATACACGTACTAATCTTGACTGGATGCAGCATTTGAATAGTCTCCGAACAGCCCTGGTCAAGGTCGGATTCTCTGCAGAAACAATCGACTCACCATACCTTCGATCCGTAGTCGAAAAATCACAAGTGTTTCTGTTCGTTCCAAAAGTCGTATTCTCACGGATTCTCCGTCGAATATGAAATAATCAATGACAGATATAGTGACACAATGGAATCTTGGCAAAGTTCGTTTAACCTGCTGTTTGAATGGTTGAACTGATTTCTGAACAGTTGAATCCTATTCGTGGAACGAACGTTCCCATGGAGTCTGTTTCACATTTCACAATCATTATTTCATCTCTTTCTCCATCTTCAGCATATTGCACCATGACAGTTTGGTGACTGCTTCACTGGACACCATTCGGTTGTCCCTACCGTGATGCCCTCCGTCATGCCAACAAGATAGTGGGACGAGACCGGACCATTCTTCGAGAGTGTCCACTCCCCTCTCTTTTTAGATGTGTGCCTGACTCATAATTCCAAAATCCGATCCAGCCAAATTACACGAAAGATTCGTCGGTACTAAACCGTGTGGCAATAAAAATCAAGTCATCCACTCTCACTTGGCACTTTGGATCCGCCAAAAAGGGAAGCAAAGTTGAAGCGTGTCGTCTTCCCATCTCAACCAAGGAAGAATATAAAAAACAAAGTCATCCGATGCAATCACGGGCGTTCATCGGACGTGATGATGACTTCGTCATTCCGAGGTTGGAAGATGGAGGAAATATGTTGAGCGATAAAGACGATCTGATCTCTCCCTCACATGATCTCGACAGCCAACTTGGCATGGGTCCAGTGTGTCTGGCGAAGTCCATTGTATCTGGTGGTGGTCCGATATGTCTGGCGGTGGTCCAGTGTGTCTGGTGGTGAGATACCTCCAAAAGTCGAGCATCTGAGGGTTGGAACATACACAATCGATTGATTACATTCTTGGCATCTATTTTCCCAACTGTTGCTACAGGCGGAGCAGTCAATGGAGGATCTGCCCTTCAAGAATGTGAGGCTCCGATTCGAAATCCTTAATAACTATCACTTCATTGGACTTGTAGGTTCACTATATTTCGATTATTGTCTGTTTTGAACATTATTATGTGATAAACATATGATTTTTCAAAATCACCATCCATAAAGTCAAAACCTGGGGTTTTTTCAGATCAACATTGACAGGACGAATTTCATCATTCCATGACTTTTATGTGGTTCTGTCCCTTCGACACCCTCTCTATGAATCTCATCACTACCATATATGAAAACTATATTGTGATACATTCCAGATTTCTTCAGAAATCTACCGCCAGACACATTGAACCCGTTGAGCCAGACTCTTTTCAAAACCACCAGACACAATGGACCCATGCCGCCAACTTTCCTCCTACTCCCAAAGCACTAATTCATCAACAAGCGAACTGTCGCCGTTCTTTGAGATGGATGACTACATTGTCGAGTCAATGAACTGCCTTCCCATCAACTCAAACACAATTGCATCCAAACAATTTCCTTCACGGATGGTACGGATCCGCTCAACCAAATCGTCCCTACAGGCCACCCCAACTCATGTTTTTCAAAGTGGACCAACGCCTAGTCCTGTAAGAACGAACGCATCAATGGATAACAACCAGAAACAGGAATCTCATCTGAAGCTATTCTCCCCTTCGCAGGTCAGGTGGCAGGAATCGAAAATATTGCACCTTTCGCAGATAGTGTCAAATAAACCGCACTCATCCCAGAATATTACACTCAAATCGACACAATACCTGCTTTCAAAAAGTTGGGAATCAAAACAAACTGATTACTCGACATCCTCCCCTTCAAAGTGGAATAGTTGATCACTCGTACAGCATACTTTGTCTTTCCGTGCGGGGAGTATCAGCGGACTTATTGTGGAGTTTGAGAGCGGTTCAGACAACACTGCGTCCTCTGTGTCTTGTTTGGGGTGCTATAACAGATGAAGAGATCTTATTGTGTCGATCAGCGGGTACTGTGGCCTAAAGGTGAATTACTATCGATCATAGCTGAGAACGAGCGAAGGACTCAAGACGAAGATCTGTCGAAGGGAGAAAGAGCTGAAATCAAGCGATTATGAAAAGAAAATGCGGCTACAATGGGTAACGAGGAGGAACGAGACGAGGAACTATCTAATATCCTGCTGGACATACCTTCGAAGATGATCCCACCCCAGAAAAACCGTCTCCAGAATTCACGATCCCTCGTTCAATTCTCGAAAGCACAATCGCAACCCACCCACAATTCTGAAATATTCCTTTCAGAGCCAACCCAAATCTCTCTTTGGTCACCACAACACGACAGAAATGAGGATCCTGTGATCATCATCGTTTCATCACCAATTGCACTTCTTGCTCCACCCTACCTGAATGATGTTCTTTTGGATGCGATACAGCCCGACTCCCGAACCAGTTTCCCTTTCTCCTCTTCATTTCACTTTTTCACTGAATCTTTCCCTCTGCCAGCTTCCAGCACAACATCGCGTCATCAATAAAGCCACAACATCACTCCTCCCTCATATCCAATCGCTGCCATCCCTCACCTCACCTTGTCACACCTGTGATGCCTTTTGAACTTATTCTGGCTTGATCAGTTCCTCTGGTCAAACTTTTTCGAGCGTTGTTGTTTTAAAGGGGGTAGAGTGACATACAATTTGTTTTGAAGATAAATCAGAGAAAAAATGTTCAATTTAGTCAACAATTAGGAACATATTGACAGATCTGTGTGAATACCGCAGATCTGTGCCTATATCGATGGACAGATCTGTGCGTATACAAAATCAGATCTGTCTCTATACATACCCGTCAGTGACGTTCTCCCTTTCCTCGTCGCACTCCGATGAATCCACAGACATCCTCTCTGTGACCTCAGGAACGACATCTTTGGTGTCGTGTTCATTCAATGGAGTGAACACAGCCATTCATTCTATCTTGTCACTGACTTACGAAACGATGAGACTTGAAGTGTGTCTGCTGTCTGAGATGAAGATGAAGAAGTCGTTTGTATGTGGAAGTGGGATTGTTTTGGTGAAAGGCTGCTCATTCTCATTCCTGGTTGATGATTGTCCCTCTGGATCTGGTAATCTGCTTGAACTGCCAATTGGGGAAGGACAGAAACTGGAAATCTCGGAAACCATATCTCATCCCTCCTTGTTCTCGTCGTGCTCATCGAAAGGGGATGGAGGACCACTGCCCGTCGCTGTTGTGACCTCTGGAACTCTGACAATCTCCGACACATCGTTCGTGTCCTGCCCAGCGACTGGAAATGGAGGAGCTCTCTTCGTCGACCATTCAGCCAGCACTTCCCCCTCAACTTCTTTCTCGTCACTCGTTTTTGGACACATTTCAGACAATTCATGATTGCTGTGTGTCTCTCATTGAACTCTTCTGTCTAAATCAAGTCATTCAAAGAAAGAACATTCAAGATCAAGCTGTGAGGATGAGGTGGAAACAGAAAGCGAAAAAAGCAAATGAAGAAGGGATGAGAGTGGAAGATGACGTGTGATGTGGAAGAGAAACGCAGGAAAGGTATTCCGTCATTGGTCGAACTGTCAACAGAAGGAGGAGAAAGAACGAGGTGAGAAATAAGAGTGAAGAGAATATCAGTCCTCAGAAAAGATGAGTCTCTCATTCATTGGACACGATTTCAGATCGATCTAAGCGTCCATCGTTATAGTTGGAGGGATGAAGTGGATGGATGGATGCTGACCATTGCCTGGAGCGAAAGGACGACGTTGAGATGTCAGAGAGGGGAGAGATTGAATGGAAAATGAATTATGTGAAGGGAAGTGTGGACAAGAGGGCAATTAGCGGGACAGATGAGTTCAGAACGGGGGAATGTGGTGAGAATGAAGACGAGTGACATGTAAAGAAAACAGCACTCATCCACCGAAGAGGGGAGTGGAAGGTGAAGTGAAGGAGCTGAAATGAAGTGCACATCTGATGTGATGTGAGCGATCGTCACTGCCACATCACTGGACGACATTGTGCGAAGGAAGAGCAGCTGTGCTCGGGTCGGTTAGGACGAGTTCACTGAGCGAGTCGGAGAGAGAGGAGAGTGACGGTCGCTCGTTTGGATTGAAGGAAAGGCAGGAAGAGATGAGATCGCGAGTGGAGTCGTCTTCGATCTTCGAGAGGTCGGGAAGAGAGCCAGACACAATCTGACGATGAGCATTCACTCCGTCCACTTCACCAAACGGCACCGTCATCGTCACCATCTCGAACATGACCAGACCAAGACTGAACACAGATGCCTTGGCCTGGTCATACTCGTTTTTTGGCTGCTCGTCTCTTTTCACTTCTGGTGCTTCCCAGCGCTCTCCCTCGTTCGGTCCAGACTTTAGTGAAACGGATGGGTGAAGTGAGTGAGGTTGACGATTGTGATTGATGGAAAGTGGAGCTGTTTGGGTGGGATGGTTGAGAACGATGCTGATTGTCTCGTTGTCGAACACGATTCGGTGCGGATTGAGTGCGGAGAGCGCATGATGAGCGGGATTCCGGAGATGAAGTTGGACGAGCCCATTCGCAACCGAACTCGCCACTCGCTTCCACGAAACCGCCTTCCTCTCGTTCTCTCGGCCATGCAGACGACAATACAGACTGTCCGCACACGACACAACTTTCGTCTCGAATGGATGCACACATTGAATGGCTTCACGCTGCATCGATTCTGGGATGTCTCGAACAGCAGTTTCGAGAGGATGGAAAGTGTCGTCTGAGATTGTTCGGTTCTCGTTGTCCGCTTTGCAGTGGATTGGCTGGCGAGTTGAGTTGAGAATGGATCCTTCTCCGTTGATCATTCCATTCATTGTCGAGTCGGGAACGTCTTCCTCTTCTTTCACAATAACTTCTCCCATCTCCATCGCTGATCGCTCCTCTTTCATCATGAGCGATTGCTCGTTCTGCTTCTTCTTGTTTCGACGAGTGACGAAGATGATCAGAACAATCAACAAAATTAGAGCCAAAAGAGCACAGACAACGACGGGAATGATCCAGATGAGGATTGACGTAACCCCTCCTTGCGACATGTTCCCTTTTCCTGTCGATGATGCTGAAGCGAAAAGGAATGAATTTGAAGTTGTTCGATTGTCTCCAAACACCAGTCTGGCGCGCCAGTCAAGAGAGGATTCGAGAGACGAGAGCGATGTTTTGAGACCCACTTGTCCAACAATCTCAGCCGAGGTCCATTTCGTCGTTGCCAGCGAGTGGAGAGAGAGAAGAGCAGATCCACCCTTCACACTCTTCGAAGAATCCCACTCAAACACTTCCACATCCAGACCACACGGCACAAGCATCTCTCCTTTCACAGTGAAGTAAATCGTGTTTGTCTTCTTCTCGAAGTTGGTGGATGAAGTGTCAGAGTTGAGAGTGGGAACGAAGAGAGGAGAGCTCACAACTGTCTGCTTTCCAGTCAATGTGCAATCGTCAGAATCAATCCAAGCCGATGGCTGTTCCTCTGTTCCATCGCCTTTCGAAAGAGAGTCGATCGTCAGCTTTCCTTCTCCCTCGCAGTGGATGTTCTGTCGAGCCGATGGGAACGACGAGTTCGTTTGTCCATTGTCAGAGAAGATCCCACTCGAGATCGTCAGTTCCCCTCCTTTCTGAACAATCCCTCCAGATCCAAGTCCCTTCAGAGTCACTGCTGACAGATTCGCTTTCGATTCAACAAAATGCAGGAATCCTGTCTTCCATCCACAAATCGATCCTTCTGAGTTCGATTCTGCGCTGCTTGTTCCTTCAATCGAACACATTTGGATTGTGATTGTTGATGATTGGGCAGAGATGAACACGAACGATGACGATGAGGAAGTGGTGATGGTGAGGTGCGCCAATCCACATTCACCATTCGTGATCGAGAGCAGCGAACCATCAGAATTGGTCATCGACGATGGTTGGGAAAGAGAGAGGAGGGATTGATCCAGGTTCCCTGATGTCAGTTTGAATGGAAGAGACGACACGAGCAGTGGTGTGGAGAGTGACGCGGGTTTCACAATTCGCATCATCGTGTTCGCAATCGAGAGTCGTGAGGCCAGATTCCACGCTCGTTCGATTCGGAGACACGTCGAAACATCTGCCCCACTCCGAATCATCCATGAATCACCAGAATCGTCAGAGCACACACAGATGGTCAGTTCGGTTGGTTTTGGAGGTGTTGAGATTTGGATGCCATCCGCAATGATCTCGCTTTCTCCATTCGAGAGATCTGTGATCGAATATGCTTCTCCAAAATCGAGGCCTCCATCCAACCCCAACATCACAATCTGGCTCTTTCCTTTCGTGCTCGAGCTGAACGAAACTGGGATTGTGATCGTCGCGTTGAGTGTCAGAGCGAATGTGGAATCGGAAGGGAGGTGCTCGCCAGTGAGAACGATCGACAACAAAATGCCTCGCGAGTTCATCTCGAGAGATGACGATATGATGCGAGGGGTGGAAGGAGTTAGAGGTGGATTTAGTTGAAGTTCAGGGGTTGAGAACGAGGGAGTCCCAACAACAATTCCAGGGTTTGTCCCATTGTCAATCTTCTTCACTGAGTATGTTTGCCCAAACTGCAGAGATGTTGCATCAGAGCTGGAGAGAACGAGGGTCGACGATGATGCAGATGTCGCATCAGAGGCAACAACAGTGAATGTCCGAGTGTGAGCATTCGACGATCCACTTCCCGTCACAACTCCAGACACTTCCACGGTGTATGTTTCTTGGGGAACAAATCCTGATCCTGTCAACAACAGTTTCATGGACGTCTCAGTCTCATCAGTCTTTTCAATATTCGTCAAACGAACTGGCTCCACAGGCATCTGAATAACAACTGATCCAACTTGAACTGAATTCGATCGACCTGTCGCTCGAAACGATGTCACCTTGTACAACACTCCAAATTTCATCTGTTGTTTTCGTTTCTCTTCGTCGGTCTCAAATGGATACAGCACTTCTTCTTTCTCTTCAATCGTTCCAGATGCGGATGTTGTTATTTTCCGTGTCAGCTCCTCTCCATCTGCGTCTTGTCCAATCAGTGTCAGCGTGTATTCCACTCCTTTCTCCAACTCCACACAAGAAAACGACAGCGTCACTTTCCCTTTCGTTGACCCATCCAGTTCACTCACTTCAATCCCAGACAGTCGAGCCACTGTTGGAATCGTGAACGACAAAGGATGTGCGATGTCGATCACCATTTTTGAATCTGTCACACTCTTCACTTCTTTCACAATCCATGTTCCTCTTTCGAACCATGAAGAATCCGATCCAATCACTCCCAAATCAGTCGATCCTATCCATTTACCTTCAGAAGATTTGCTGAACAGCACATCCAATGGCGATTCATCTTGCAATGTCACTTTGTTTTGTCCAACTGTAAAGTCTGTTCCTTCAAAACGAACAAGCCCTTTCGTGTGGCTGTCATCCAACGAACAGACTGCTGAGATGAGGCGAGGGGTTGGAGCAGGAAGTGGAGGAAGTTCAGGGGTTGAGAACGAGGGAGTCCCAACAACAATTCCAGGGTTTGTCCCATTGTCAATCTTCTTCACTGAGTATGTTTGCCCAAACTGCAGAGATGTTGCATCAGAGCTGGAGAGAACGAGGGTCGACGATGATGCAGATGTCGCATCAGAGGCAACAACAGTGAATGTCCGAGTGTGAGCATTCGACGATCCACTTCCCGTCACAACTCCAGACACTTCCACGGTGTATGTTTCTTGGGGAACAAATCCTGATCCTGTCAACAACAGTTTCATGGACGTCTCAGTCTCATCAGTCTTTTCAATATTCGTCAAACGAACTGGCTCCACAGGCATCTGAATAACAACTGATCCAACTTGAACTGAATTCGATCGACCTGTCGCTCGAAACGATGTCACCTTGTACAACACTCCAAATTTCATCTGTTGTTTTCGTTTCTCTTCGTCGGTCTCAAATGGATACAGCACTTCTTCTTTCTCTTCAATCGTTCCAGATGCGGATGTTGTTATTTTCCGTGTCAGCTCCTCTCCATCTGCGTCTTGTCCAATCAGTGTCAGCGTGTATTCCACTCCTTTCTCCAACTCCACACAAGAAAACGACAGCGTCACTTTCCCTTTCGTTGACCCATCCAGTTCACTCACTTCAATCCCAGACAGTCGAGCCACTGTTGGAATCGTGAACGACAAAGGATGTGCGATGTCGATCACCATTTTTGAATCTGTCACACTCTTCACTTCTTTCACAATCCATGTTCCTCTTTCGAACCATGAAGAATCCGATCCAATCACTCCCAAATCAGTCGATCCTGTCGATTTTCCATCAGAATCTGTGGTGAACTCCACAACCAACGACGATCCATCTTGGAATGTCACTGTGTAGTTTCCTTCTTCAATGTCTGTTCCTTCAAAATGAACTGTCGCCTTTGTGTGGCTGGCATCCAGCGAACACGAGGCCGTAATGAGTATTGGCGACCCCTTTGGGCGTCTGAAGATGGGAGCATTTGTGAATGAAACGATGTGCTCAGAATAAAAGGCAGAGACGATGGAATAATCGGAGAGAGGTGTCTGAAGAAGACCAGTCTCACTAATCGACACAGAACACGATCCAATCGACGACGACGAAGGAATCGAGAACTCCAAAACACGACCAATGTTTGGAATCCCATCTGTCACTTCCTCTCGATCTCCCCCAACATTCGACACAACAACCAGCAATGTTCCAGACACTTCCTTGTCCAGTGTCACTCCCACATCAGCAGTCGATCCTTCCTTCACTGCAGTGAGGGCTGTGAGAGCGAGTTCTGAAGGAGATTTGTTCAGGAGATGGCTCCAATCATACCATCCATGATTGATAAAGACAAGATTTATGGTGTACTGTGAAGAAGATGCACAGTAGAGGACAGTTGATGAGCTAAGATCTGGCAAATGCTCAGAGGTGTAGATTGCATGACCATCTCCAGTTGCTGCAGAACAATCTTTGAAGAGGAGAGAGGTGAGTTGAACTGTCTTATTCATCGTTAAATCAATCGCCCCTCCTCCAAATTGAGAGGTTGTGCCCGTTTGTTTGCAGTTCTGGAAGAGACAATTTGAGATGATTGAGGTTGTCGCAGAGTCCCATTTGTAGAAATCAAGTGCTCCGCCATAACGTGTCCCTTTCGAGTCCAGAAAGACACATTCGGAGAGTGTTGATCCGCGGATACTGCTGACTCTCATCGAGCCAGCTGCGTCAGCGGAACACGAAGCGAAGATAGATGACTTGAGAGTGAGAGAGTTCATCTGCCCAGTTCGGTACCAGATGTAGACAGCACCAGCAATACTCCCTGCAGAGCAAGAATCAAACGAACAAGACTCGATTTGGACATCGACTGCTTGATCCCTGGTGTAGATCGCTCCTCCTTCAGAAGCAGAGCACTCTCTGAACGTGCAGAGCTGGAAGGAATATTGGGAATGTTCGGCGGTAAGGTTGGTTGAGGTGGTGAATGGCTTGTTCTCGTTTGTGGCGTCCAACAGGCAGGAGACGAAGGAGGAGTTCAGACTCAGAAGACTCCCTCCACCATTCAGCGAACGAATCGATGTTCCATAAAGATGGTTCGAACACAAAGACACAACACTCCCAATAATCGACTGACCAAACCAGCTCCCAACTGTGCTTCCATCTTCTTCGTACGGCGATGTCATGTTCACAAGAACACAACCAACCAACGATGTCAACACTGATTTCATATTTTCTTCATTTCCAGCTCTGTCCAGAGACCCAATCAGAGGACCAGTCCCCAAAATCAAATCACCATCACAAAACTCAATCGAAGAGCCTGTGATCGAAACAGACGGTGTCCATCCATCAGTTCCGTCTGCTTGGTCATGTCTGTAAAATTGTTCATGCGATACAGTCCTGCCAGAGCCAATCGAGTCGTCGCAAATCGAGACCAGAGGTAGAAGAGAAGGAGAGTGTGATGACACGTGAGAACTCGATGTCACCGTGATCGAGTTCCAGTCTGTCTCTCCCATCCAACAAACCACAAATGGCGAGCACTCCAGGTTCGAATGAATCGAACACAATGACACAACCACATTCGATCCCAATACACGAGCTGTCCCAACTCCTTCAACACCACAATCCAACTCCAATGACGACAAGGAAACGGAGCTGTTCTTGAACACGAACATCGTCTCAATTCCGACGACATTCCCATCCAACTTGCCAGTCTCTTTCCTTCCGCTTCTATCATCCCAGAATCTGATCCTTGTATCATTTCCTGTCATCGTCATATCACTCGATTCCACCACATGATTCGATACGAAGAAATTCCCTTTCGGGAGCAGCAACGATATTGATTCAGCATTTCCATGTTGAGTAGAGTTTGAGAATGATGTCAGGATTGGTGACAGCGATTGTAATGTTGTATCACTGGAATCATCCCATTCGCAGTTCAGTGAACAGATGATGAATACGATGTGGAATCTAAGCATGGTGATAGCGATCAATAAGATAGTCCCTCAAAAATGGGGGGTTTTTAAAAAAATGGGGGTAGAACCGAGATTGACCCATTTGAAAAAATGATTAAACCGTTGAATGAGAAAAGCGAAATGATAAACAAAAAAAGTGTCCTATTAATCCTCTTCGTCACTTGAGTCATCTCCACCATCCTCATTTTCATCAAGAGGAATCTCTGGGTTGGGAGGGGCGTTGAACCTTCTCATTAGATCAGGATCCGTTATGAACCAGAGTCCTTCTCTTGTGTTGTCTCGTCGTGTTGGAGGAGGATTAAGATTTCTGGGCAGTTCTGCTTCAGTTATTTTTGATGCCACTGGTTGCATCGTGGGTGGATGAAGGCCTGTGTCCCTGAAGGAGGCCTTGATCACTTTAGGGTTAAGACCATCCGCGAGGGACTGATCGAGGGCCTCAATGAAGGCAGTCCTTTTTTGAGAGGCATCTGCTAGTGCGTGGGGTCGGATCGAGCTGAGTAGACCACGTTTTATGTTCGCTGTCACGTATTGATCCACGGGCTGCAACATGTGCGTGGTATGGGAGGGAAGGATGACGATGTCTATACTATTTAATTGACAGAGCAGTTGCACTGAGGCCACATAATGGGAGCGAAGGCCATCCATGATGAGGAGGATCCTAGAGTTTTGTTGGTTGATGTTTTGTCTTCGTTGAAGCATATAGGGAAGGATATAGAGTTGGAAAATTGTCGGAAATAGGGTGTTTGTCATCCTGGTTTGCGGATTAGCAAGTATTGTGAGGTTTGATCCACGGAATGGTGCATATTCGTCCGGGAGTTGTTGGAAAGGGACCAAAAGCACTGTCGGAAGAAATTTGCCATCTGCTGCGATGGTGAGGATAAATGTCGTTTTGCTCGGAAGAGGGATTTGGGGGACGATGGGCCGAGGATCCCCTGGGGCGACCGCAACCAACACATTATGATTTGGGGCGGAGTTCGCAAAAGATTCGTCTAAATTGAAAATCAGTGAAGCGGTATACGGGTATAATTGTCGTAATCTAAGGTAATGGTTGAACCATGGTGTGATAATTTGGGCGGATGTTTGCCGAAAACGTTCATGAGGGAATTGTTCACTCTGTTTGAGTGAGATTTCAGGTCTTCGGTTGGCAAAGGAATAGCCGAAGGTTGCGGAGAGTTGGGGGTGGGGGACTGTAAGTGGACGTTGACGGATTTGGTCCTGACACTATATCGAAAAATGAGTGAGAAAAACGAGAACATACTAACGATCTGATCGAATTAGCTGAGTGAAAAATCCGTTGACCTCGATCGTGCAAAAGTTCTTGAACTACAGCTTGTTGTTCGCCCTCCGAGAGTTTCGGAGGGCGCCCAACTACCCCGCATGGTTTGTTGCTTTTTACGTTCTTGATGGCTCTCTCCATAACGTGCTTTTTAATGTTTCCCACTCGGCCAGCCCGAGCGAAGGGAATGCTATGCGCGAGTGCTAGGCGCACAAACCGCTCCCCACGATGGGGGATGCGTCTGTACTCCTCCGTCCCAGCAAGACGGAGGATTTCGGCATCTGAAAGGGGACTAACCTTGGGCATAATAATCATGGGGCAGCGGGGGATTTACCCCCCATTTTTTAAACACCCCCATTTGATCAAGGACTAGAATGTTGTCCCATTATCCCAATAACTCCATGAACGGAGGATCGTGATTCATGAGAAATTAGATGTATGCTTCGCCAGAAAAGGGGCTACTCTATTTTTCACTCTGATTCAAGGGATGATTACTTGTTATTCTCGTTCATTCAAATGTTGTTGAAGGAGGAATTCGTTTGAGATCTTCCCCGAATTGTGGCGTATCTGCTGACTGGGGCTCCCTATCGGCTCGTTTACCTAAACCCCGTTGAGATTGAAATCAAATATCTTATTTTTTCCAACAAGAGCGAATCTGTATCATAGTCTTCTTCTTTCTCATTTGTAAAAGGCTTTTGCCGTCGTCAGTGGAGGAGAATGATGCTTTTGGGATGTGGATGCGACTGTTTCGTTCATTCACACAAATGTGGGATCTGATCAAGGTGTTGAAACATTCGATCAGATCGAAAATGTGATCATTGTGGGTCATTGTTGAAATCTAATCACATCGTTCAACGTTTAAACGAGCGAATCGAGAGTAACAGAAAGTCGATAGAAGTCACGGCACGAGTGGACTTTCTGGGCCACAGGTGATCGAGGTGCGTTGTGACTTTATTGTTTAACTAGGCTATTCTCTCGAAATAATGTGGCATATAAAGTTGAAAACGGGTATTCGTTTCAAAATGGTGAGAATAGTGTCAAGATCGTCTCAGAGACTGTCACGCTCATTCGATCATGTTTGATGTGGGCGATCGGCGAACTATATCACTTCACCTTTTCGCTATCTTGAATCATTTCACTATTATGACTGGTATTTTCACAAAATTTTTCAAAACATAGCGATTGATCATGATGTATCGTGAAGTGACAATCTACTGTAGTTCTCCCTTCAAGACACCAATTTTTTGGAAATGAACGTGCGGCGCGTTTGGCCTAGCGGTAGCCAACCCCTCTGTCGACTGTTGTGCTCGGGGTTCGACTCCCGCCGAGCACAACTTTTTTGCCACTACTTAGAGTTTTTTGGCCCAGAAAGTCCACCCTTGCCGAAGTCACAACTTATGGTACAGACCCCTTACATCTTCTCAACCCCCAACCAGAAAAGAATCCATCGATGTGAAAAGTCCAAACATATCTCAACAAAAAAGAAAGATAACATTAATTAAATATGAAGTAATGATGCACACCGGACAATCCTGAGTGTTTATAAAAGAGCACACTGGATTGTTCTTTGGTAGAGCCGGCAACGGAACTGTTCCCTGCCAGCCACTGCATCCAGTCATCCATAACTATTGCATGCTCAAACCCAGGCCCTCCATTCCGCGTTGATTCAGACTGAATTTTGTACGGCGGCGGGCGTTGAAGGGCATAAGAAATAGCTAGTCCCGTGTGGAAGATAACGAGGACCCGTTCGGCATTGTCCTGCAGGATGACTGTATTGACTGTATCGAAATCAATCTGCATCGGAATGTCAAATTGGATTTTGGGCGTCGATGTGGTCCCATCAGCGAAGGTTAGCGCTCCGCCTGGCGACCGGATCGTGATCGGCGTTTTGAGATTCTCGATGAAGTCAGATATGGTATCATCGGGAGATGCCAGCAACATCTTCCCATTTTCAAGAATATAAAGCGACCCACAGGTCTGTGTCGTCATATGAACGACTTTCTGGTTGTCGAAGAAGAGCTCAGGGTCAAGAGGGGTCCAGCGGGATTTGCGTTCATATCGATGCAGCTGGTGCACCACACGGCGAAAAAGAAGCCCTCCCTCGCACAGAAATGCATAGCATCCTTTCAGATAGCGTTCTGGCTTGTACGGTCCGAAGATCCCGTATTTCCGATCGGTACTCATTTTGGAGCCGGCTAATTCCTCAAAAAAGTTTGGTTCCTTTGATTCGCAATCGGTGAGCTCATAAAACCCGAAATAATCGAGCTTGTTGTTCGAGAAGATGTTGGTCATTCCGAGGACGAACACAGCGCCGTTCTCGCACACAAAAAACGCGCGGAGGCCTTCAAATTCAACTTGCTTGATCGTTGTGAGGCCGAGTGACGTCACTATCATTTGTCTAGTGAGAGTGTCTTGACCCTCTAGGCTGTCGATTGATTCAGGAGTTCCTGTCGGTGTGCGAGGAGGCGACTGAGATTGCTCGGATTGAGAATCATCATTTATTTGAGAAATATCTTGCACAGGCACATTTTCGTATTCGAAAGATGTGAGTTGTGTCCATCCAGAATATGAGCAATATTTTCCATTAGGGGACATGCAATAGGTGAATACTTGTGATCGCAGTGAGAGGAGTGACATAATTAAATTGGAGAAAGGACAAAAACCACGAAAACAAAAAAGGGTGCCCGGTTGAGGCTAACATGACAAAGATGAGGGAAAAATGGGAGGGTGGACCATACCATTTTCATTTTCATCAACTGCAACTGCCATCGCCCCTCCACCAGCGATTAATCTGAACTTGCGATCCTGTTTGGGAACCAGCATTACAGGAGTCTTTTTACTTGATGTTTTTGCGCGGAGTTGACCTGATTGATGGCGAAGAAGAAATTGCCAGTCGAATCGCGGTTCTTCGTCGATGGAGGAATCTGGTAAACCGACAAGGGCGACTTGATCGACATAATTTTTGCCATTCGACGATTCTGAAGTCAGATCGGCATCTTCCAAATAAATTAAACTATCCACTTCCATTTTGGACAATTGATCCCTTGGCATTGTGGTGAATTGGTCTAGACGGCGGGAGAGGTCTGACATCAGAACGACTCGACGTCCAAACGTGCTTCGGACAACTAAATACATGATAATGACGAGTGAATCCATACGACTATCAACTGCTCCGTGAAAATGGGGATGGTCCAGGACATTATACGTTTTGTCGCAGAGGGAGAGAAACTGATAGAGATGAACGAAATAAAAGAGACAGTCTGGACATCATGAAATGTGGGGAGTTGTTCGAGAATTAACATGAGGATATCGACTCGGAGACCCCCAAGACCATCTCGGACATTGAGTTGATCAGCTGACGACATTGAGTGATCGACCCACAGATTGTCTCTGAGTCAATCAGAACGAATGACCCGTTTAAGAATTGACTCAAACAGTTGAACACTGACAGAAGATAGTATTGATCATCACAAGGGATTGAACGAAGTGTTTCGTTCGTGATCCAACCATATCATTTTTCCACAAGATATGCTTCCGACTCAGGCACAATCAACCTTTATAAACAAAGATGGAACTGGTCACACCTCTGACGGATTGGTTTGCGCCTTCATTATCGTAGTTCAATCGTCACATTGGACTTCTTTTCTTGATTCATCCTCGTTCCATTTGACATCCTTCCAAAGACTTTATGTCTCTTCTCAACCATGGTTCACTCTTGTATCATATTCTCCTTTCAGATGGATGAATTCAGGAGATTTGAAAGTGAGTTCAAGAATGGCGATGAAACTGTCCACTTCAACATCGCTCATTCTGTCATCAACATTCTCACATCAGGTTTGTCACATGCTTTGTTCATGATTGTTGTAATTTTTGCGAACATATTCTTTGACCTTTAATCGATTATTGTTCCTTCATTGCGGTTTTCTCAGAGTCGACAAAAATGAAAGAACGAAGTGAGATGGGGATTCGGAGTGGATTGTTGGAGAGATTTTCGGAACGACTTTCTTCGACCTGTCCATCACCCCTTTCGGTGTGTCTCTCTTCTTCTCTCCAAAAGATGATATTTCCATCGTTTTGCTTTCGATCGTGTTCAGGCCGTTCTGTCGAGTGTGATTGGAGTGATGGTGATATCGGTGTCAGAAGGACGACCTCGACTTCGGAGTGACTTGATTCCTTCTCTGCTTGCGCTCTCCTCCGTTTGTTCCTCTCTTTCTTCATTTCTTCTTTTTCTCCTTCTTTCTTCTCATGCTTCCTCATGTTCTCGTTGTTGTTTTGTTGATCAGCATGCAGACAGTTCGTTGTCGACACCAGCCACACACTCACTTGGGTATGATCTCTTCTCTCTTCTTCATCATTCTTTCCTCTCTTTTCTCTCTCCATTCTCTCCAACTGTTTTGATTTGGTTCGTTTTCTTTTGACTTGATTTGTGTTTGGAGTCTTCTGTGTGGAGGAAGTCTTTCGTGTGTGGAAGTGGAGGGAGTGTTGAGTTCGGGAATTGTTGAGAGACTTTGCAGAGTGATTTCAAGTGAAGATGAAAGTGAACGTGAAAGTGGGTCTGTGGATCATGGGGCCGACCATATCTCATCAAGCATTCCGTCTATATCTCATCAAGTTTTGATCAGACCTTTACTATGTCCCTTAATAGTCTTTTATCAGATTCTCAATTCACTCTTTTTCACACTCACCACATCATTCTTGTTTTCATCTCAGTCTATTTCTCTCTATTTCGGATATTTTTGGTGCAAAGCACTTCATTCTACTGTTTCAAATAAAAGATGTCGATCAACACGAGAACAGCGTCTTCAGAATGCGGGTGATCGTCATCTGAGTACTCGTTTCGGGCTCAGCACAGCATGTCGTTCATGTTGCGTGCATGTTCGGCGTCAGTTCCGCTGCTGGCAGAGTGATCAGCTGTTCTGTGTTCGACACCAGCCACACCAGCACGTTGTCCAGCCCCACAAATGTACCCATCCATCCTGGAATCCGATCTGGCTCGCTCGTCCACCAGCTCCAGCACCATCCTTCGTGGCTTTGTCTCCGATGGCGTGTCGCACACCTTGATCAGCGGCTCCAAGCTCGTCTGTGTGACCATGTCTGGCGATTCCGAGTCGTTCGGCGGGCTCGTCAGGAAGAGCGACGTCGTCTGCTTCCCCGCTGCCTCATCTTCGTCCATCTTCCCCTTCCGTCTCATTCTCTATCAGGATCAGGCCGAGAATGATCATCGCCCCTTCTTCATTCGAGACAGCTTCTACCAAATGAACCCGTACACAACCACAACCAACACCTCCAACACAACCAGCACCACAATCATCGTCAGAAACGTCACTTCCACATTCCTCTCATGCCTCCCCAGAATCTCTGACAATCCAATCTTGATCGGCTCAACCACGCACAGCAGCCCCGACGTCATCAGATACACAATCTCCCGCAATAGCGATTCGTGTTCGTCGGCGTCTGTGAAGACAGTCGGACTCGCCAGCAGCGACGACGATGCGGAGATTGCGTATGTTATGTCTCCGATCGTGTCCAGCAGCCCATGGAACTCGGTTGTCGACGAGAAGGGTGACGCAGGCGACAGATTGGGGAACACCACAGTGAAGCCCTCTTCCTTCTTGAACGCGCTTTTGTCGCTCGCTGACCACAGACTGAGCGAGTCCAGACTGCGAAACAGAGCTGTCTTCGTGTTCTACAGGATCGCATCCAAGTCTTAAATGTATTCCCACCAGCGTCGGGGCTGCCAGATGCTCAAACAAGTCGTGTGTAAGCACCACTGCCGACATCTGCGACGTATGCTTCAATATTTGAAATTGTTTCGTCGTTGAGTGAACTGTCTTCGCCGACACTTCGAACTGCAGCAGTCTTTCGTTCTCTTCTCCAACAAAAAGTGATTGATGTTCGTTTGCTTTCTTTGCTGTCGCTTTCTTTTCCAGTTTCGTGATTATCGAGTCCAGTCCGTCTTTCGCCGTGACATCATTCAGAAGCTGTTTTTTGATGTATTCGAACGTTTCCTTCGCTTTTCGAGCTGCCAACAGCGCAAGACGGTGCAGTCGGTCAACAGAATACGATGGTTGGTCCAACAAGTTCAGAACTGCAAGTAAAATCATCTTCGTCGTCTCCAACTTCGCTTGTGCACCAGCTGTTCCTCCTCCTTTGTCACCATCGTTCATCCCAAGTCCTTGCATGAAATCATCATTCATTTTCATCCGTTCTGCCTCAACCATGTCATCCAGCTCCTTTTCAATCGAAAAGATCGTCCATTGATTGAAAAAGTGCGGATATCCGATTGTCGCTTGTTGAATCAATTTTTGGGCTTTCAGATAGTTTTTCTTGAAGGATGCTTCTAAAAGAGCGGATATCATGATGAGTGAGGTGGATGATGGGAACTGTTGGATCGCGTGTTCGTAAACACTTGAAACAAAGTCTAACTTCCAAAAAATCATGACATCACAATCACGCAGGTGCGGGAGAGCTTATCTTTCACTGACTACGAGCAGCCGATTGATTTGTGAGACAAATTCAAAAAACGACGTGCGAGAAGAAAGACAACACACACGTGGATTGAATCCCATTCGAAATCGAAACAGAGTGTCCAGATGAAAAGTTTGAAGATTCTGGAGATTATGAAGGAGATGGAGAGGAAGAGATACATGAAGAGAAGGCTGAAGAGTGTTGATATCGATTTCACCAATGGTACTCAACTTTTTCTCGAATGTGAACGATTTAATGGAATTTGTTTAATGACTTTATCATCTGTTTCAGATGATCTGCGCTCTCTGAAGAAGTCGGAGTTGATCAGTCCACAGTTTTGATTTCGTCCTACAAATCGCGACATTCGTCCAAATGCTGCGAGTCATCCCAGATCAAAATATCAGATGGCATGCCATCGATGTTGAAGAAGTGATTGAAGTCTGCCAAACCAACCCCGAACATGGACTCACAGAAAAGGAAGCGAAGGAGAGGCTCTCCGCCTTCGGTCCAAACTCCCTTCCAGCCGGAAAGAAGACAAATTACTTCCTGCTGTACCTGAAACAATACCACAATGTCCTCATTTACATGCTCCTCTTCATCATGCTCTTCTGTCTCATTGTTCAAGATTGGGTTTGCACATCTTCATGATCAATTCTTCTCTTTCCTCATAGCCGGAGGCAGCTGTAATTGGAGTGGTTCTTATTCTCAACTCCTTGATTGGTTTTTTCCAAGAAGTGCAAGCGATCAAAGACAGTGAATCACTCAAGAATATGTTGTGCACAACTGCACTTGTTATCCGACAAGGCACAAAGAAATCCATCGACGCAAAAGATGTCGTGGTTGGAGATATTCTTGTTATTCAATCTGGTGATAAAATTGCTGCTGATTCCCGAATTATCGACTCCAAAAACTGTCACACGCAAGAAGCTGCCCTGACAGGAGAAACAACAGCTAACCCCAAAAGCCCAGATGCTCTTGGTGAAGAAACTGTCCTTGCTGAAAGAAACAACATGGTTTACTCTGGAACATACTGTTCACAAGGCCAAGCTCTCGGAATCGTCATCGGCACTGGACTCCGAACCGAAATTGGTAAAATCAGTTCAATGGTTTCCAATGTGAAAGAACCACCCACACCTCTGACCCAGCAAATGAATGTTTTCGGTCGAACAGTCCTTATCGTCGGAATCGTCCTGATCGTCATCACGTTCTGCATCAAGTTTCCTCTCAGCTACAAGACCACTCCCGTGACGGAGTGCATTGTTTATGCATGCACTATTGGAATTGCACTTGTGCCAGAAGGATTACCTGCCGTTCAGTCACTGACCCTCGCCATTGGCATGCAACGAATGGCGAAGAAGAAGGCCATCATCCGAAGCATGCCCGCCGTCGAAACTCTCGGAGCTGTTTCTGTCATCTGTTCTGACAAGACAGGGACACTTACAACCAACCAGATGACTTGCCGTGGCTTTGTCACGAAACAGCACAGATTTGGTGTCAGTGGGAATGGATACGATCCATTTGATGGTGAAGTCTTCACTATGCCCAAAGACAAGGCTATAGGTCTCCGAAATGAAGACGATGATCCTCGTAACCAGTATACCTTGACAATCGGCCCAACAGATCCACAATTCGGCGAACTTCAGCGTCTCGTGAACGAGCAAGCTGAGAAACGTCGAAAACATGTTGAAGCAGTCATGGAGCTCAGTGGAATAAACGAGTTTTCTGAAAAAGATACCAATTCAGCCCAAGTCGAAAGTGAACAAACTCAACAAAACCCATCGTCGGATATTATTCTCGATCACGCAGATGGCCCCCTTGTGAATGCCCTTCTCCGCTGCGGTGTCCTTTGCAACGACTCTGCCCTTATCAAACAACAGGAGAGCGGCCAATACGACATCCAAGGAGACACCACCGAAGGCTCTATCTTCCCTCTCTGCCTGAAGGCCGGAGTCAACATGGCCAAACTCATCGGGACCAACAAGAGAGTCGACTCAATCCCCTTCGAGTCGGACTACAAATGGATGGCATCAGCCAACTCCTGCCCCGCCGACCCTGCCATCCTCCTCGACTTTGTGGAGCCCAAGCCCGTCCCAAAACTCAAAAAGGGACAACAGCCACCTCAGCTTGTGCAGGGCGAGAACGATGGCGCGAACAACACAATTCTCTTTGTCAAGGGAGCCCCCGAACGTGTGTTCAATCTCTGCCACTACGAAGCTGTGATTGTCGACGAAAATGGAGAGCCCTTCGACACTGCCGATCCGAAGAACAGAAACAAGAAGCAGTTTGTGTCCCAACAACCCATCGACATCCAATGGTGGAAGGAGGAGACAGAGAGGCTCGCTGCTGTCGGTCTGCGCACACTCGGCCTTGCTCAACGTACACTGAAGAGAGAACGCTTCCAGCCGCGTGTTGTGAAAGCTGAAGAACCCGAAGAGAAGGAAGAAACCAAGCCATCAAAACTGAGCAAGGGAACAACCGACGAAGAAGAGGAAGAATCGGAGAAGGACAACGTGCACGAGCAGGCCGAGTTCGAAGAGGAGAACACTCCCCACAACCTCCTCCTCGCTCGCAGCAAGTCACCCTCGTCGCACATGTACTCGTCCACCAAACTCCAACAGCTCGAACGCGAGCACGGCACACCCAAAAAGAAGAAGGGCGCGAAGAAGGACACATCCACCGAGATGGCCGAGCTCCCCGAGAAGGACCGTGTGTACCCTGCCCCCAAGCTCGACTTCGACGAAGTGGAGGAAGGCGGGTTCACACTCCTTGGTGTTCTTGGCATCTTCGATCCCCCTCGCCCAGAAGCCCACAGAGCGATCAAAAAGTGCAAGCGTGCCCGCATCCGTGTGGTGATGATCACTGGCGACCATGCCAAGACTGCTGCTGCCATCGGAGCGCTTCTCGGCCTCAACCCGCATCAGGTCAAGACTTCACAGGAGCTGGCGGAGTTGAACGACGAAGAACTGTCAGTGTCTGTCGACAGCACTCACATCTACGCACGTGCCACCCCTGCCGACAAGATCCGCATTGTCAAAGCACTCCAAGCGAAGGGATATGTTGTAGCGATGACTGGCGATGGAGTGAACGACTCTCCCGCTCTCAAACAAGCTCACGTCGGAATTGCGATGGGAATCACCGGCACAGAAGTGGCGAAAGAGGCCAGCAAGATGGTCCTCATGGACGACAACTTCGCAACCATCGTGACAGCTGTGGAGGAAGGCCGGAAAGTGTACACGTCCATCAAGCGAGCCATCCACTACACACTCGGCACCAACGTCTCACAAGCGCTGTGTCTTCTCATCGCTTCGTGCATTCCCAACACTCCCCCACCCATCACTGCCCTTCAGTCGCTTTGGATCAACACGATCACCTCGACTCTTCTTTCCTCCTTCGTCCCCACGCAGAAGGCCACAAAGGGCATCCTCAACCAGCCCCCTCGCAACACCAAAAAGAACATCCTCACGACCAACTTCTTCATCCGCACGATGTACTGCGGGGTGATCAACGCAACCGCGGCTGTCCTCTACTTCTACCTCACCGCCGACTTCAACGACGAGGAGGACATCAACCGCCGATCGTCGGTGAGTGTGAACATGATCACGCTGATGCAGATCTTCTACCTCATCAACCACGTCTACCTGAAGGAGTCCTCCATCCGCCTCCGCGTCTTCAAGGACATGGGCTGGCTGCAAATCATGGCGTGCCTGATCCTCATCGGGCTGCAGGCTGTGCTCGTCTATGTCCCGCCGTTCCAATATGTTTTCAAGACGGCGAACATGATGTGGTACGACTGGTTCATCTCGCTCATCCCCGGCGCGGTCACCTTCATCGTGATGGAGATCGACAAGGCCATCCGCCGCTGCCGCAGACGGCATCTGTCGAAGGTGAAGATGTCTGCCATCGAGGACGGGGAGGACGACTTCTTCATCGACTACAAAGAGGAGGACTCGGAGAACGAGGAGAAGAAGAAAGGCGGGCTCCTCCGGCGAAGGAGAAACGGGAAGAAGGAGAAGAAGGCGAAGGACCAGCCGACCATCCCACGCGAATCTGAGCTCCGCAACGTCGTTTCATCCAACCCCAGCTTCGCTGCTCCCGCCAGCACAGACAGCCATCCAGCCGTGACTTCAAACCTCTTCTCTCCACCCGATGCTGTCCCAGCCCCCACCACAACGCCCATCGGAGACCAGTCAGCCCTCAGCTCGAACAGAGGAACAACCAGCATGATCCCCATCAGAGCAGGCACAGCCGACAAGGACGTCACAATCTCGTCGCAAAAGAAGCAAGCAAAGAAACAGGACCCCACTGTGTTTTTGGATTCAAATCAGTTCAACGCAAAGACAGAGGCAGACGAGCAGAAGAGGAAGGAGGAGGAAGAGAAGGACGTGCAAGCGCAGATCCAAGCTGAGGAAGAACAGAAGGCAGAGAAGAAGAAGGAGGAAGAAGCAAGAAAGGCTGAAGAGACTGCAAAGAAGGCTGAGGAGGAAGAAAAGGAGGAAGTGAAGGAGGAGGACAAGAAGGAAGAGAGTCAGGACCAGAAGGAGGAAGAACCAAAACATGTGGATGAAGACGAAGGGAAAGAAGAGAAGAAAGAAGAAGAAGAGCCACGTGTTGAAGGCGATAGTGAGAATGTCGATGAGTCATAGTTGATTGAGGACGCTTGTGAGCGCCAACAAGAGTTCATGAACTCTAAAGCTGATGAACTCATCTTTCTTTTGTGAATGCAAAGCAACCATTCAAACATCCGCGATTTGGATACACTCATTGCAGTTTTTTCCGTTGCATATCATTTCTTTGATGAATAGTTAGATCTTTTCTCGAACCTCGACGTTATTACACACCAATAACTTCTTCCTGTCGCTTCTGTTTTCGTATCAGTTTGTATCTTGTCGATGTATCAACCAGTACCCCACACATCTCATCGCCTTGTTGATTTACTACCATCAGAGATCGACAAGCTCGACGGTATCTTCCATCATTCTTCGATCAATGAAATCCTTACATTTCTCATGAAATACTCCAAATCACCCTCAATCACATATCTCTTAACATAGAACACATTCATGATTTTATTCTCTCAAAACGAAATACCGGAAATTTCTTACCCAATGATGCTCTCTCGTTCATCTCAATCGTCCTTGGATCCTCTCCCACTGTTGCACTCTCTCTCCTCAAAAAACAAACAACGAAAATGGAAACCGCGTGCAGTACTGTTTGGGTTGATGGTGATCATGCATACAAGTGTGAAACTTGCCAAGGAGGTCAATCATTTTTCTCTGTCATCTCTCATAGATGCTTCGAGTGCTCTCTGCATCGAGTGCTTTGAACCAGAGAACCATGTCGGCCATGAATACAAACTCGTATTCTCATTATCTTCATGTTATCTCAATAGATTGAAGTGAGTGGAGGAATCTGTGATTGTGGACGCCTTGCAGCGTGGGCAGAAGACGGAATGTGCAAACGTCACCATCGAAACCGCATGAATCGCTATTCACTTGGGAACTTGGATCAACAGGCATCTGAGTAGTCCCATCAAAATAGGTAAAACTGGGATCAATTGATGTCAGTGCCTAAATTTGTACTGAGATCATATTTCAACTCTTTTCCTTTGAGATTTTCTCATTATCACTTCATTAATCATGTTCAATTCACTTCTTGTTTTCACATAATGCTCTTCAATATTTCAGACAGCTCTTATTTCCCAAAAACACGCACGATCACAATCACCAACACTTCTTTTTTCGATGTATTCCCTTCATTGACTTTTGTCAGTGAGAAAAAACCATCAAAGAAGACATAATAACGCATTATCGACTTGTTTTTATAATTATTGTTGTAGAACAAACTGAACAGCAGCACCCAAAGTTTGCATTTTCATGATCTATGAAGTGACCATTTTCCTTTTTACTTTTTTTTCCATTCAAATATCATATATAAGAAGACTTTTTTGAAATGAAAGAAACGAAATGGTATTGTAGGTATTTAGTGGGATCAGATCCGACTGGGATCACTGGGATCAAATCAGAAGCCTGCCAATGTGTCTCTTCTCACTTTCCTTCTTCAAGCATTCACATTTCTCTTTGCAGTTCTTCAAGTGTTCTTCATCAGTCTCATTCTCGATTTGCTTCGTCACTTTGTTGATCTTCGAGTCGAATGTGTTGAATTGGTAGCGAACAATTTCCACTTTATTCAATTGTTCAAGAACATCTGGGTATGGTTCAATATTTCTTTTCACTCTTCTGTCTGACAGTTGAGAAAAACTTCCTGTTGTGGATATTGAAAACACTCCTGAACCAGTATCTTCATTGTAGTAATACAAAGCTGGTGAGTCACACGGTGACCACATATAGTCCGTCAAAAACCCGGACTTCGTCAAAAACCCGTCGTTTTCCGGTGTTAAATCGCTCCCCACGATTTCTCCACTTCACTCTGAATATGATCGACATCTCTGATATTTTTGGACTATTGAACATTTTACTCACTTCAAAACATTTTGAATCGAGCATTTTTTTCACAAAAAGACTGAATCAAAATTGAAAAGATGATCACACCCACAACATTTTTATGTCGTCATCAGAACCTCATTTTCTCAGTCCAGAGGAAGTTTCAAAAATTATTGTGAAACAGGAATACCTTTCGATTCCGAATCGAGTTGCTCGTGGACTGAAATTGTACGAAGACGAACACGTCAAGCTGGAGACCCTCGCAGAAAGCAACCTCGGATCTCCTTCCCAACTGCGTCGCGGAAGGCGAGCTCTTAAGGATGGACGAGAAGTCGGAATCAATGGTCGTCCTCGCTTTTTCAGTTCAGCTGAAGAAACTGACCTTGAAATGAAAGTCCTCGAAGACATCTCGCGCAATGTTCCGATTAAGGTGTCTCGAGTTATGACTCATGTTTGCTTCTTTTTTCATGAAAATCGCATTTAGGCAAAAGAAATCGTTTTACGTCGAAATGATCCAATAAAAAAATTGGCTGAAGTGAAACGACCCACAATTTCGAACTGGATAGATCAGAATCCAGTGCTCCAGCGATCCCTTCCATCTTTTTTGAGTCCCGAAAGAATTGCTGCTACGACTGTCGAAAGCATGACTGAATGGTTCAAATTGCTCAAAAGTGTTGTGATTGATGCGAAGATCGATGATGACATGATTTTCAATTTTGACGAAACCTCTCTCAGAATCGATGAGGATAAACAGTCGATGGTTGTGTGGTATCGCGGTGAGAATGTCCCGCCGAATTCCGAAAATAAAAGAGTTGTCAACGCAACCTTAGCTTGTACGATCTGCGCCGATGGTTCTTCACTTTCACCAATTCTGCTATATCCTACCAACACGCCTGTCGCCGAATTCTCTGGATTGAGTGCTCATCACATCATCTCACTCTACGAGGGAAGCGGATACATGACATCAACTCTTTCCAAAAAGTTGTCGAAAATGTCATCATTCCAGAAATCACAGAAAAGCGTGATAAGAGTCCCAAAAAATGCGGAATGCACTTCTTCTCCTCGATGGAGCATCATCTCACATGTTTCCTGAATTTCAAGAGATGGCTGAAAAGGCATACATTCAAATTCTCTTCCTCCCACCTCACTCATCATCAATCTCACAACCTCTTGATGGCTATTGTTTCGCAAGTTTCAAGTCAGAACTCTCTCGAAAATACATTCAACCCGAATCAAACTCAATTTCAGCTTACAGAACCGAACTCGCACGAATTCTGCCAGATTGTTTGGCGACGTCAATGAAACCCTGTGTCATCAAGGCATCATTCGCTCGATGTGGGGTTTCTCCACTTTCACTCGCTCAATTGATTCAACTAGTCCCTTCCAAACCAGAATCAGAAACACCATCTTCATCCATACTGTCTTCTGAAACGACTTGTGAAACTCCCGCTTCTCACCACACAGCTATTCAAACAAAACCGAAATATCAGGGAAGACTTCTTACAACTCTCACTCAAAGAAAACGTGGTTTCACTCCGAAGATTCAAATACACACCAAATTGAATGTGATCCAATCTTCAGAACGACCTCAAAAATCGAAACAACTAACCCTTGATGAAATAAAACCACAGAAAAGGCAAGAATCAACACGAATCGAGTCTGTTCCGTCTGTTTTTCCACTTTCAAAGAGCCGAATCAATGTCCTTCATGATGATGACAGTGACTTTTTGGACGAGTCGACTTCAGAAAAAATAACTTCACAGAATGACTCTTTGTAACAGATTTTTCGACTATCACTTCATTTAAGTAAATTCTCTGGTATTTGAATCAGAATTAAAAAAACAAGTTGAATTGAGAAAAAAAAGTGAAATGTTTGATCAACCCCACAAAACTTGAGAATCCATGAAAGGACGGGTTTTTGACGAAGTCCGGGTTTTCGACGGACTATAATGATGCCATCACCATTGAACTGAATTCCTGAGGTTTCTGAAATCGATTGTGAAATTGAAATGCCAGACTTAAATGTTGAAGCTGGATATGTTCCTGGATACTTCGGAAGTGATCCTTCTGATATGTTCCACTTCGCTCCATTCACATTAATCAATCCTCCAATTGTTGGTGTCGTGATCGATCCATTTGTGCTCACCACTTTTTGGATTGAAGATATCGCTGTCTTATGTCCTTCTGTTGTCTTCTGAAGTGAGTCAATCACTGCTGCATTCTCGTTGGTTGTTGACAGAGTATGATCAATCATTTTCTCAATCATTTGTGAATTGTATTTTTGTCGATTCATTTCTGTTTGCTCTTTCATTGAAAATAAAAAATGACAATTCCTCATGAACATACGTCACCGGCACATTATTTCTGACATACTCAGAGACTAGCGAACAGTTCTCTTCTCTCATTGATTCAATTAATGCTTGTTCTGAACATACTCGACGTCTTTCCTTGTACATCTCAGTTGGATTCATTTAATACAAATTAAAAAATTCAAAAATGAAAATTCTTTCATTGATTTCTCAGTTTTGGATTTTTCGTTGAAATCGAGGATCAATGGGTTCGATCACTCATTTCTCACAAGTGATAGTTTCGTTCTGATTCTTCGCGTTTTGGATTCTCCGGAACTGTAGGATCATCGTGGTATGCTCCGTTTTTTGGATTTTCCGAACTTTTGCAGAGATATTTGAGGTTTCACAACCGGGTCCAGATCTCGGTAAAAGTATGCATTCTTCATCATTTCACTCTCATTTTCTTCTTGTTTCAGCTCTGTTTTCACTAGTTTCAACCGAATTGTCACTTCATTTTCACTCGTTATGTTTTCATTTTCATGACCACTTCCGTCTTCGTTTTCTCGTCGAGTACTGTTTTTAACCACTTCATTCATACTCAGTTCGTTCAAACTTTTTCTCGAATATAACACACTAATTCTCGTTTACTGAGTTTTCCGGACTTTTGCAGAGATCCGCCATTCAACGGCTCACTTCATATCTCGGAATTTTTCCGTAATCTTCATCATATCACGTACATTTTTGAATCATTTTTGTTCTTTTTAAGCGAAAAAAACCGGAACACAGACCTAATTTTCACTATTGGTGCCACATTTCACGTCATTTTCACGTTCGTCAATTTCCCTCTCAGTTTCATACTTGCCCGTTTCATTGATGCTTCTTTCGCTTTCTTTTACTCTGTTTTTGTGAAAAAAGTGATGAAAATTGCAACAAAATGATGTGCTAGTGAAGTGAGAACGGCCCACAAAACGGAAGTGATGTGAGAAAAATGGAGAGGAGTAGTGGTTCAACTCGAGGTGAAATGTGGAGAGAATGATGTGAAAAAGAAGGGGCTGATGTGGTGTTCAAACATGCAAACACTGTGAAAAGCTGTGAAATGACGAATCAAAAAAGTGAAATTTTGAGACAACTATCCGACAAAAAATTCTGAAAATTTGAGCACACCTTCCTCTAACAACGAGAAAGAAGGCGCAATATGTGAAAATCGGGGCAAAAATCTAATAGTGTGCAAGTTGTGAAGAAAAGAGTCGTCAAAACGGTGAAGTGAAGAACCAACAAAATGAAACTAAGGAAATGCACTATACGTCTCGCGTCGACTTATGTTCGTTAAAATGATGTAATAACGGAGTAAATGAAGTGAAAGTAGTGAAATGTGAAAATTCATGAAAAAGTGTCCGAAACTTGTGGTGACAAATGTCGAGATCCACCGAATCGTCACCTGACGTCGGGGAAGGAAATGGAGTGCAAAAACGTTAATAGGGGACGAAAGTGGTCCAGAAAATGATAGTCCTGAAAGTCCAAACCTCCCAGAACAAATTTCGAGATTTTGACCATGGATATGGGTCGGAACAAACTTTTTTTTCAGAAAGTGCTTTTTATCGAAAATCCTACCTTTCAAAATGATTTCCGTCACAATCAAACGTGTTTGAACACAATTTGAGCCATCAAGCAGTTCATAGTGGCAAAATCGGAACATCGGCTTTTTTGGTCACTTTTTCGACCTAAGTCCGGTACGCAGTTCGACGAATTCTCAACCGATTTTGATCAAACCTCTTTTGATCGATGCCGACAGTGTCCCCGAGATTTTAGAATTTTTTTCAGAATTTTTCGAAATGGTTATCATGTTGGATTTCAGTGATTTGTGGTCAAAAATAGATTTTCAGTATTTTCATGACCTTTCGTGGTACTTTCTCAAGTGAGGACGGTCTCCAAAATACAACCAATTGTCCAAGCGAACGTAAAACTCATTCTTTGTTCGTAAATCGCGATATTTGAATGGCTCAAGTACCTTTGTGTATGTTCCAATGAGTTCACAATTCTCTTTTTTCAATTCATTTTCAACAAACGATTGTGTGTATCGTTTTCGTTTGTTCTGATGAGTTCTGAATCCTTTCATCCATTTTGATGGGATCACTATCCATTCAATTCCTTCGTGTCGATATGTTACTGGAGTACTTGAATGAGTGTATTCAGAAATGAGTTCACAATTTTCATTTTTCATTGATTCAATAAGCTTCTCTTTTGTACAACGATTTGCTGGTCGAAGATATTTCTGGCGATTCAGATGTGGTCTGTATCCTTTGACGAAACTATTGACGTACACTTGATAAGTTTCATCTGGTTTCTCTTCGAGATAGTATTCGAAAGTGCTTCCAGTGAGATAAGTTGTTCCTTGTCGATTAAGAGTCGGAGGTGATTTCATTTTCAAATATTCTTTGTCCAAAATTTCCAGTAGTTGTGTTGGTGTCAAGACGCTGCTCATTTTATACAAATTAAAAAATTGAATAAAAAAAGAAATCGACGTTGTTTTCTAAAAGTACTCAAAAAAAGCTTCAAAAAAGAAACTTTTCAAGAGGTCCGTTTTTGCCTTTATTTTCGAATTTACGGCCAAATATTGACTACTCTGAAATGTCAATATTTTCAGTCGTAAGTGAGATGGAAATTAGAATGAGTCATATTAAAAAAAATCAATTGGCTCTGAGATTCAAAATGATTTCTCGTTCCAATTCTCCTAGGAGTATCACCTATGCCAGTTTGGTTCCCATTTCGCCTATACCACTACTGTTCGAGAGAGTGTGGTGAACACTCTCTGTCTGATATCCACTCCAATTCTCCTGAAAAGGACGAATGATAATATTTGGACAGGAGCTCGACTGTAAAATGACTCCCCAACTTGAGTTCTCCCAATTGGGAGGTTGATATTCTCCTTAAAGTCAGCAACGAGGACGCACTCATCATCAGAAAGATCAGCGATGTCGGCCTTGCGTGCGGAGCTGTTCCCCGACAGCACAAACTGAGCAGACGTCTGTCCTGATACTTGCTTGGTGTACCATGACTTTCGTCATGCGGTACATCTTGTGCTCAGAAATGTGTGTTTTTGGAAAGAGGAACTGAAAGTAACGAAACATCGACCTCTTGTCACAAGGGAGGAGGCGATGTTCGTTGAAGAGGACGAACTCTCCTCGAACAGCCGTTGAATCCATTTCATCAGGTGACCATCTGAGGAATGATCCATTGTGGATAGCCTCAAGAAAGGAATCGAAAGTTGGATTTGTTGAAGAGAGGATTCTCAGAGGTTCCTCCAAGACGTAGTCTCCTCCACCTGACAAAGGAGCTTCAAGCGGAGGGGAGTCGACAGATGTTTCCCAATCTGTGAGCACAGTTCGGGAAGGATGTGAGCGAAGTTCGAAGCGAGATTCGGAAAAAACTGTCGATGGGTTTGGAAGTGAGAGAGACTGAAGAGGGATATCCAGTGGAAGTGAAATCTGTTCTATACTCCAGCAGGGCATGGAAGATGTGATTCGAAACAGCAGCGCAGACCTTGTGTGGAGATATCTGAAGATAATGATTCGTTCTTTGATGATTGTGGGGTTGGCAGGTGGGATGACAAGTTGAGAGTGGATGAAATATCGATTATCGGATTTCTTTGATTTGGTTCGCATAAAAATCTGATCCAGAACAATGCTACCGTGCGAAAAATAAGTTTCAATGATGATTATTTGTTAAAAAAGAGAAGAATGTAATTCAAAATGAAACAACATCATAAAAAGGTGAAAGGCAAACAACTTTCGCCATCGACTAGTTGCATCGCATCCTCCCAATCGTCGTGTGAAAAATGATCTGCTTCGTCTCGAGATTCCACTGCAAACAAAGGGTTATTCAAGCAATGAAAATCATACTGCGATGAAGAAGGCTTTCAAGACTGGAGTTCGATGAGATTGCTATAAGAAAGGAATAGAATATTACGAGGTCAAGGACAGTGATTGACTGATATGTTGGCATTTTTTGATGGAGATACAAGTCGGCTTGAAAGTTGACGTCCAAAAGTCTGGCATTCGCAGCTCTTTTCTGATAGTAGGAAAGATCCCAATCCCACACAAACTCCGGACCCCATATCTGACCAAGTAAAACATACAACGCTGCAAATGGAGGGCGTTGACGTGGTGACAGATGATGGGCGAAAATCTCCATTCCAGTCTTCAGTCTTGCCAATAGTGCCAAAATGCGATCTAATTCGTCCTCAAGTGATGTTGCGTAACTCTGGAGACGAGAATGATTCAGAAAATTTAAAGATTCACGATGAAACATTTCACCCCATATTCTTAAAATGAAGAATTATGTTCGCGAGTTACACGCAATTCCTGTAATTGTCTCAGAAATAACTTGAAGCAATCTGTCCCAGTCACTGCCACTCAACTCATTCATTTTGGAGTCATCATGAAAAACGACACAGATGTGTGAATAAAGAGTGGGAGGAGCAGAAAGAAGAAAAGACGATTAAAGCGATAAAGAAGGCATTCGTTTGGAATTTCACAGCAAGAATCGAGTCATCATGAAAAAAAAACTCATGAAAACCGAGACGAAAGAAGACAACTTTGAGAACAGAGAGAAGATGAAAGGAAGGTCAGAAACGAGCCAACCACATCTGAACCAAGCCTCACAACCACAACCAGCTCGAGCGGAGAGAGGAAGGAAGACGCAGAAATGGAAAAAAGCCACAGTAGATTCACAACTCTTTCAGAAGACGAGTTGTGAAGGAAGGTGAGGCGAAGCGAAAAGGCGGATGTAGTCTTCAGGATTCTTCCAGATTTTCTCGACAGACACCATACAATCGGGAAACTGGACATGGATGCTTCTTTCCCAGACTGGAGAACTATTAATCTCCTCTGCTTTCGAACGGACAAGGATTGTTCACACTCACAAGTACAGAAGGCATTTCAACTCGAACTTCGCTCCATCAACGCCGTCTGCGTGGTGAGAAGGGAGGGAAGAGCGAGTGATGGACAGAACGACAAGCGGGATGATCTGTCGTCGAATCTGTCGCTCGTTAGAAAGTATGTCGTCTGACTGACCTCTTCTGAGCAGAACTCGTGACTCAGTGGTCAAATCGAATGATTTTGAAGTGGGCCCTTCGCTGTTCTTCGTCAATCCTGATCTTCTCGACACGCTGGTCACACTTCCTGGCGCTCAGCTGTTTCTGGTCTCGCCGATCTCGAAGTGGATGATCATTCTGAGGGTTCCGAATGGAACAGTGTTGTGAGATGCGAAGGAGGAGAGCAATGTGGGAGCAGAGGAGTGAAGAGGAGAGGAGAGGGAGTGGGAAAATTGAAAAGGAAAGACGTGACGAAAGCAAGGAACTCTCCGAAAAGGAGACAATTGAAGCTGAATCTCATTCCCAACCAAAATCAGAGGGAGATCACGTCAAATTCGACGAGGAGGACTGAAGTGAAAGACAACCCAATGATTGTGGAAAGTGTCGAGGAGAAGAAAGATGACGAAGCCGAGGCTGTGCCGAAGATCGAAGCGTATTCGTTTGAATCAGAAGATCAGTCAGAGTCCACTCCGCCACGTCCGGTCTCCCACGAAACCAGTGAAGAAGTAAAGCAACCAGAAGAGAAGGCAGACACGCCCTCACAAGCGAGTCAGACAGCAGCGACGATGAGATCGATCACAGACCTTCAGACAACGCGGGCGAGGAAGTGCGAGATGTGATGAACAAAGTGGGAGTGAGTGGAGTATCCCTCCTCCCATCCCCAACTCCAGTTTTCTTTATTGACATCTCTTCATTCATTCATTTCAATTCCCATTTGAGTACACGCTTGGTTCGAATGACTGGTTGAACAAAAAAGAAAGCAAAAAGAGTGTTTAGTCTCCGCGTTCTCGTCTCCTCAGATTCTCACGGTACCTTCTGTCCGCCTCTCGTCGTCCTTCAGCTGCCTCCTCCAAGTCCAGAAATGCATTGTCGTACACGGCCTGCTCAATTCCGTCATCGTTATGAGTTCACGGATTGATGGAAATGTGGTAGTTGGTGACACAGACGCTCAGAACGAAGACTGCTGGAGGATTTTCCTGGCTGAAATTCCATTTGCCAGACAGGATGGCACAGACAGTCTAGAGTCGGCCGAAATACCTATCAATCAAAGCGCGTTGATGATGGAACTGCTCAATTCGGCCGGCTTCCACGATGACTGCGTTGTATTCTCGTGCACCAGCGATGGAGGCTGCGTCCGCCATGTAAACCGCATTCTCGAAGTGTGGGCCGAATGTTGTCCATCCACCAACGAAAGAGACAACGATTGCAGAAATGATGGAAAGTTAGGGGGACGGACAACTGAGCATTTATCAGATCAATCAAACAAATCCAATCAACCTGAGTTCGAACCTCACACAAGTCTCCGTTCGCGCCCCCAAATCTTCTTTGGATTGACGATCACAACTTACCCATTCATTGTGACAATGAACTTCGTCTCACTTTGACAGATCCCAACGAAATCATCACCACCCATTCACGAACAGTATGGTCGCATTCTGAAATTCTTTAGAATGAATCAACAATTCCAATCTGCATGGAGGGTGATACGGAAGGTATTGATCTTATCAAGCACAAACAGAACAAGAACTCAGCCGGGGTTGTCGCAGCACTCCTTGACTATAGATCTATGACATAGTCTGTCAAAGCAGTTTTAGATACGAGTCTTTATTTGGTATGACGTAGGGCGAGTAGTACTTTACTTTTATTCCTGTTTTGTTCTCTTATCATTTCATTCACATCCACTTTTTCCTTCCTTGACAGTTCGTCTCCTCATCCATTTCCACAACTCCCAGAGTCGCCCGTGTACCACTCGGACAATATCACTTGTATGTTCTTTCAGTTTCATTCATCCTTTCTCACAGTTCACATCAGATCCATCCAGATTCACAACCAAATACCATCACACGTCTCCAAACTACCTCTTCTCAGCGTTATCTCTCCCATATCATCACAGCTATTCACTGATCCCGAGTGAGTGGTTGGAGTACAACTCGGAGGAACGAAAGAGCACACCGAGGAGAGAGAAAGCATGCTGAGGAATGACTTGGGCAGATCAATCACGATTTCACTAAACATACATTTCACATCAATATCTCTGACTTTTTCTTAGTAAATGGGTGGTATTTGAAATAGAACAGAATAAATCGAGAATCGTAGATTCAACAATACCCCATTTTTTCATTTTCACTAATCGATCAACTCATAAACATTCACCTTCATCTCCTCCCACAGGTGTTTGCACAAGCTATCACTGCAGAGATGGATACCCCTTCACATGATCTCTCACTTTTTCGTGGACGTTTGATTTATGTGGATTTCAGGGGTTTTGTGGCATACCCTAACAATTGAGCGAATGTCCACGATCGGACAAGCTTGGACATTTCAGCAATTGATGGGATTTTTGTCCGAATTCTCTAATAGTCGTGTCAATAACCCGTACATATTCAAAAACCCGTAACATGGGGCTTGACAAATATATATTGGTCAAACTAAGAAACATAAAACTAGGTTCCGCGCCGAAACCCCTGTGTTGGGAGAAAACCTCAAAATAGAGTTTCCTCTAGGCGTCCACATTCTTTTCTCAACTTTTTGCCCTCTTTTCTCCACAACCAGCCATCCGTTTTGAATCAAATAAAATGCATTGTGATCGTAAACATCTCGACAAAAGCTGCTCAAAAAATAAAAGTTTTTTTCTAAGATTTTTTCTGTCAAGAAAAATATGGTTTTTTTTCCATTTTCCCAAATATCCAGAATTTTTTCTCCAATTTTTTTTCAAAATGTTCATTTCACCAAAAAAACGTTTTTGTGAAAAAATCCATCGAAATCGGTTCATGGGTTGTGAAGATATTGCCGAAACGATTTTTTTCGACGGGCAAAAGGGGGTATTTAGAGGTTTTCTCCCGACACAGGCATTTCGGCGCAGAACCAAACAGTCATGGACAAAAGTCCTTGGTAGAGGGCAATAGAGTTTATGCACAGATCATTTCTTTTACTTTTTTCCTAATCACTTCAGTCCACTCTAACTTTGCATTTTCTGAAAAAGAAACCCAATAGAGTCTGTTGAAGTGCAAAAATCAAAGAATGACTGATAGTGGTGTCACCAAACCGTCCGGTGTCACCAATCCGGCCTTTTTTCTGTGAAGGACTATTTTGGTCAAACTAAGAAAAAAATAAAATGTTAGAATTATCCTCCCACCCGATCCCGAGAAAACCTCAAAATACGTTCAACGTTGCGAATGCACACATTTTTTTCAACTTTTTGCCCTCATTTCTCCAGAACCAGCCATCCGTTTTAAATCAAATAAAAGGCATGATAGTCGGATAGATCTCGACAAAGATGAACAAAAATACAAGGATTTTTTCCTAAGAATATTTTGTCTAGAATTTTATGGGTTTTTCCGATCTTTCCAAATACCCAGAATTTTTTCTCCCAATTTTTCCATTATGTTCGTTTCACCAAAAACGTTTCTCTGAAAATTTTCATCGAAATCGATTCACTGGTTGTTGAGATATTGCCAAAACGATTTTTTCGTCGGGCAAAGGGGGTATTTTGAGGTTTTCTCGGGATTGTGTGGGAGTATAATTCTTGAATTTCAGATTTTTCTTAGTTTCACCGAAATTGATTTTTCCAGAAAAAAGGCCTAATTGGTGACATGGGACATATTGGTGACACAACTATGAAGCGAAATTAAGGGTATGCCAAAAAACCCCTCAAATCCAAAGAAATCAAATGTCCACGAAAAAGTGAAAGATTAGGGGAAGATGAATCCATCCTCGCTGTTATAGTTTGTGCAAACACCGGTGGGAGGAGATGAAGGTCAATCTTTATGAGTTGATCAACCTGAAAAATGCAAAAATGGGGAACTGTTGAAAGACCATTTTATTCATGATTCATTTATTGCTCGATTACAACTCATTTAATTTGAAAAAGAGAGAAAAAACGAATGAAAACGATGAATTGGCAATATAAAAGCCGCTCTCTCCTGATCATCGCGACGCCTCCATCTTCGACAATATTCTGGAACGAGCAATGCAAAAGATCAGTCTCCGTGCAGATCCGGCTCACCCTGACCCGAATTGAGAAAACGCTTGATGTCTCAGTAATTCAATCGGTTCACGTGATCGGTCTTGGATCGTTCATCTCATCGAGACGTTCTGCATGTTTTCTTCACCATGGTTGTCATTGGAAATAAATGTCTAAACACAAGATAGGAATTAATAGATGATATATACACAGACCATCTGAGAACATGATCGCGTTCTCTCTCTTCTTTGATGAGGATCTGAGGCGAAAAAAACGAAAGCAACATGAAAAGTTAGATCAAAAGTTGAAAGATAACGCAATGAAAAGTGAAAAGTTCAAGCCAAATAAGACATACCACATTGTTGTCTGATCTGTCTTAGTCACTTGTTGCCAAGCCGGGTTTATGCCGGTGAGCGAAAGAGGAGGGAGGAGAGACAAAGCTGAAGTGGAGAAAAATGAATGAATGAAGAAGTGACGAAAATCACACATTATCACAGGTGAGGGGGAGTTCATTGAAAGATCAGAGTAATACACAGTTGTCAGAAACCCTTTCTTTGCATCTCAAAGCCGATTCTCGTTCCACCTTCCAACGAAAGGAAGAGATTCAAAGAATGTCGAAGACACGAACGGATGAGAAAAACATGAAGGAAGTGAACCAAGGAGAATAAGAGTGGAGAGAAGAGATTTTTCTGCTGATTAAGTGAGTCACAAGAACCCTGACATATTCCGACAATCACCTGTCAGTCCATGCGATCCTGTTCGAACTTGCTCATTCTTTGTGACAGAAGGAGCCTGAAAGCGTGTCGGACACTTCCATCATTCACTCTCTACTGAGGTTACATGGCTCAGGGAATTTGGAACTTTGTTTGAAACTTGTTGATACTCTGTTTATTATTGGATTGATTGATCTGCTCTTTCCACCATCACATCCTGTTACGAGACCGAGTCACGTCATCCACAAACTACAGTTCAATATCGTTGTCAGCACGCTCTGCAAAATTCCATCTCATTGAAACGACCATTTCCGTCGGGTTGACAGTCGAACGCAGATTCAAACGCGAGATCAACATCTGATGACCAGTCCTCCTCACGGACGATTCTCAACATCTCGACGACTATTATGGTCTAGTGGTGACATGACACGAATCGAAGCTGGAAGAAAGGTTCGCAATTTTTCTTGTCATCTTGCAGGAAAGTTCCAAATTCCATGAATTGTGTAACCTCAGTAACTCACCTCGCATACTTCATCAAATACGTCTTCTCGACCTTTCAATACTCTCCACAATCAATGAAGAACTGAAACAGCCCTCGGTGGCCACTCTGACAAGAACGGACGAAGCGAGGCTACTGATAATTCAAAGGCCTGGTCTGCTGATGAGTACTCTGTGAACATGGACAACAGAGGAGCACATGTGTGGGTCAATCATATCTCCAACCAGATGATCGTGTGAATGCCAAACAAACGTGTCAGATAACCCACATTCGAATCCACTCTCAATCACACCCCCACCGTTTCAAGCCAACCAAACTAACTTCAAGGGCGAAGTCACCAAGTTGAGATAGATAGTTCAACGAGCTGGCTCAGACTATAATTTTGAGTACCATACAGCTATCCACGCTGTCTTTTCTCGGTTTGTGTTAGATCTTCAAACACATATTTTTCATTGTTCAAAATGTTGTTATGTTTCTCTACATGTCTAGGTTTCGTGACGGTCATACACAATCCACACTTCCCGAACTATTTTCGCATTTTAGCATAGTTCTGCCGTTTCCTCTCAGATCTGAAATTGACACATCTATCGGTGCTGCTCATCAGATCATCCGAGTTGGAAAAAGTGTCCTCAGCCTCCAATTTTGACTGTTTCTCGCTTCTTCTTGTTCTGTACCCGCCATCTCAGTCAAGAATCACTGAATTGGCGACCATCATGACTGGAATCTCTTCCACTGACAACGAGCACGCTATTGTCTTTAAAATTCGCTGGCTTCCGCAATCTTCTTCTGAGATTCAATCTCGCGTGAAACAAAACCATGATAAAGCCCCAGACGCTGGAGAAGCCTCGCAGGGAAGCACCCTCAACCAACTCAAATAATTCTTTGGATTGTTCAACCAAAAGCGCAAGAATTTCCAGAAATCGGTGAAACACGACGTAAACATTGAAGAGTGGATGGATACTGTTGATGTATGCCCAGGCTTCTGATTCGATCCCAGTGATCCCAGTCGGATCTGATCCCAGTTAATTTCTACAATACTGTTTCGTTTCTTTTCATTATTTTCCTTCTTCAAATATATGATATCTGAATAGCAAAAAGAGATGAAATGAAAATGTTCATTATATCGAACAAAAACAAGTGAACTTTTTATCGCTTTCAGTACGACCGATTGACAATAATTTCAGAGGTATTGAAGGTGATCCGAAGAACACTCGGTGATTTATTCTTTTTCCTACGGTTAAAATTGATGGTATGTCCAAAACACAAGTGATGAGTGAGAAATGAAAATTTCTGGGAAAGACAAGCTGAACTGCCTTAGAAGGAAGGAGACCGACTATGGGAGATTGGGATAGCGAATAAGGAGAGCGACTTTGAAAAATTGAAAGCAAGAACAGCCGAGAGATGCACACTTTTGGAAGTGCAGCGCGGTTTGGATCGACGACGAAGACGACAGTAGCGACGACTGCACAGTGCGGGAGACGTCGGTGGGCGAGCGGTGGTGAGTGAGTGAGGGAGATGGGAGGATGAGGAGGCGATGAGGAGCAGTATTGTTTGGGACGAATCGAGATTTAGTAATGTTTGGTTGGTGATCGTTTTTGGGAGGAGAAGGCAGGGATGTTCTTCCGGTTCTCTGTTTACCCAATGAAGTCCATCTCTCGCTCACGAATCATGGAAATCGCCTTCTTCATCGGCTCTTCCCATCAGTTCATCGAGATCACCTGAACGGCAATCAAAACATGTCACAAACACAAAAGGAACATACCCGAATCCCATGAATCGATTCTAATGTTTTCTGAACTCGATCGTCCACCTCCGCACGAACCATCACGCAGATGCTCGACAGTGACGACGAATCCAAAAGCCCAACCAACAGCGCGGTCAACAGCACCAACTGCACCAGAAGGTCAATAATCTGGTTGATTTCCCGAACAATAATGTCAAACTGCACGTTATCCGTCATCGCAAGATTGACTATCGTTCCTGACACAAAGGGTAGCCATCTATAGCCCATCCCCGCCACCCACATCGACGACGGATCCGCTGCCCATGTCAGCAGCCATTTCATCGAGAACGTGATTGTGTATGTCACAACTGAAAACAGAATGAGAAGAACGTCACAGACTGATGCATTGCAGGCGAATCAATCACACTATTGATTCGGAATTCCACTCAACTTCACATATGATCGCAAAATCGACGATCTGACAGGAGATATCATGAGAGGGTTCGAGAGAATAGCGATTCAAACTTTTCTTTCCAAAGTTCCTTATTCCAGATCTTCCAGAAACGAGAGATCCGCTTTTCCATTTATGCTCGTTGGTTCAATGCCATACACTTGTCTTTCGTGTCGTGATGACATTGTTTATAGTGGAGGAGATAAATCGTTCTGATCCCATCGCTCTTCTCCACTCTTCCTCACTCTTGTTCTCGACCCCATTCTCCTAAAGAATCATTTCGATCGGAATGCTCGAGAATCATCAAAAAATACGTTTTTCTGAGAATTTGGATATCCAAGATGTAATTTAATGAGAAAAATCTCGAAACGCTTATTTAAGAAAGTGATGTCAGTCAAAAAATGGGGACTGGGATCAATTGATCCCAGTTTTACCTGTTTTGATCCCACCACTCAAATGCCTGTGTATGCCCCTTCTCGCTCATCTTTTCAAGCCTTGCCTCTCTGGTCGTCCACCATCACGTCCCCACACTTCAGACTGATCTCCATCTATCCACAAGCGATGTGGGATGCTACTTCGTACCCAATACAGATGAAGACGAAGAATAGGAGATCATCGAGATCCCTCCACTTGTGATGTCCAACGCGAGGATTGAGCAGGAACTCAGTCGTGGAAAGATCACACAAACATTACACCAGCGACTCGCTCCGACACAGAACTCGCCTGCCACTCATCCTCACTTGAAGCTAGTCGAGAGGTGTCGCGAGTGCTGCGAGAACTCGAAGCACATGTTTGAGAAGAATGTGATGACTGTGCGAGGGAAGGACTGTTCCTGCTTTCCAACCACCACAACAGCGCTTCCTCAAAGCAAACATGTACTGAAGACACAACTCAAGACAAGCAGGTCCAAACTGTTCTGTCGTCGTTCTCTCTTCCAGCCCCTCTCCGCTCCGACTCCTTCTCACCAACCACCACTTCCAACCCCACCCTTCTGAACGGAGACTTTGCGAAGTCGTTTCTGATCGAGAAGGACTCCCTCGCTTCGTACTTCGCTCATCTCCAAACCGAACAGCCATCCATCTTCCGCTCGCTCTCCCCGACGACATCGAATGAACAGCTGCTGTCGTCCGAATCCCGTCCTTCATTGCCTCTCCCCATCGCAGTTCGAGCAAGAGCTTCTGCTTGCCATCAAGCACCTCGCAGACTGTCACGACCTCGGCCTCCACAGCGCTGTGAATGACGTCTCAAACACGTAAAAGAAACAATGCGACTTCAATTGGACGAAGACGAGTCTGGACACGAACACCACACCCGCCCGACCCCATCCGCCATCTGATTCTGGACATGCGAGGGAACGGAGGAGGATATGCAAACTTCGCGTTCTCCATCCTTCCTCTCCTCTATCCGCAGTGTTCGTTCGACTCGTCGTTTCTGATGATGCCAGGTGGACGTGTCATGAAAAGCAAGCTGAACGCAATGTTCTTTCAGAACGGACGCATCCTCCCCGACGGAGATCTGTTCGAGCTGAACTGGGATGATGCTGGACACAAATAGATATTGGAAAGCGAGCTGATGATCAACAGGGCGCGGAGGAACCAAAACATCAACCACTCGAACCCCCACGTCTCCCTCGTACAGCCAATTCACACCCACCCACTCCAACGTCCCGTCCTCGTCTCGCCATCCACCCACTCCACTCAACAACACCCTCACCTCCACCTCGTCCGCCAAGAACTCTCCAATCAAAGTTTCCCCGCCCTGCAAGTTCCCCACCTCGACCCCAACCACTTCTTCGTCTTCCTGTGCCTTCAGACGCCCAAATATTAGCTACTCTCGTACTCGCTCGATTCTGTTCTTCTCAATGGCAGCTGCGTTCTCCATCTCAGTGTTGGGATCTTTCTTCTTCGTTATCGCTTGTTTCGTTGCTGTAATCAGAATGCGCTCGTCTGCTTCTCTCGCAAGTGTCCTGTCTTCGCCAATCAGCTTCAACACGCGCTCCTTCGTTGTGATGCGTGAGGGTGAGATGAGACCTCACCACTTACAGCGTGTTGTTGGAACAAGTCGTTCACTATCTTTCAACTGCAACTCCGACAGCAGCCGGACGCTCTCGTCCATCAGCAGCTCTGTCTTTGTCTTCCTCTCCTGCAGCTCCTGTGTTTTCGGAACGTTATCCACCGAACGATACGTCGTCGCTGCCTTTCCTTCCGCCCGCCCGTTGAGATGGACCGCTGTTTTCGGGCGTACTCTTTGTCGTACCACAACTTCGAACAGCACGTGATACTTCCCCTCGTCGAGTTCCTCAATCTCATCGGCCTCTTCAACAATCTTGGCAACAAATTTGGATCCGCCCTTACGCCAATCTGGAAGAGGATTCAGAGGATGAGTGACCGCTCGGTGTCTTCTTTATTGCGGATTGGATCTGGAGGAGATGAAAAGACGAAGTGATGACACGGCAGACGAGAAAGATTATGTTTCTTCTGTGTTTGCCACTACTCGACCAATCGTTGATATCTGTCATGGTTGTTGGGCAGAATCTGCTAGAAAACCTTCAATCTGCGAGTGAAGAGTTGAGCCCGACAGCTGCCCCTCTTCTTTGTAGACCGAGTGTGGGCAGAACAGATGCAGAACTTCACTGCAGCTGTCCCCATCTTCACACCCGAACTCGTCGGTCGATGCAATTGGAATGAACAGGCCTTCCTTCGCACTACGACGAAGAGCATTTGATGACCGTTTGGATTCGAGCTGGTGTACTGGCGGCTGTCTGACGAAGAAGAAGTGTGAGACAAGGCGCGCGTTAATGCGGACGGGTTGGAAGTGGTCTGAAGAAGATGAGTCAGATTGACAAGATGAAAGAGGAAGTCGAGAGCACACGTGAAGAATCGAACAAACACACTCGCACGACTCTTCGAGTGAGGTGTGGAATGCTTCTGTTTGGAGAGAGCTGCTGAGAGAGGAGAAGGCGATGGAAAAAGATGCAGAAAACACACCACAACACTGCGATCGAACGTGGAAGGCCGATATGGAAGAAGGACGAGGCGCCTGCACGGGTGAGGAAATCCACCACGACAATCGGGCTGGTCACCTTGGACGTGGGTGTCTGTTTCTATCCCATTCGGACAAGCCCTCCGTTCGACAGTGTCGACTCACTCGATCCTGTGCTGCTTGATCAACATCAACACAGATCATCCTCTGCCTCATCTGTTCTACTCGATCTTTCACCTCTGCACCTCCCCACTCTTATTTTTCTCCTTAAATCTCTTCTGATCACTTAATTTTCGATTCTGTTTTTCTTTGTTGTCTCACATCTCCTGAAACTTCGTATTAGCTATTGATTCATCATTTTTTCACATGATTCATGCGTGATCAACCTAAAACTACTTTTGTGAGAACTAAGATTGAATCGGGTCCATCTTGACAGAATTAGTCAATAATTATGAACAATGACACACTTTAGACATGAAATAATGATCTTTAACTTCAGGTTGAAAATAACAGAGATTATGGGTCAGAAATAAAGAATGGGCTTCATCTCCCCCAGTTTCAATTTGCACACCCAATTTCTTGTCCTCACCCATTTCTAATGTGATTCTCTTTCTGATCTAAATCAATCGGCAATGACGAAAATCCAAGATTTTTATCTCTCTCATTCCTTTTCATAGTTACCAAATCAAGCCGGACTTGTTCATCAAGTCGTACCAAGGCTAGAGAAGAACTATCGAATCACATACGTGATGAAACAGATATCAAACCACACATTTTTCACTTCTACGCAAAGTTATCCATCGATCAATCCATTCATTTTTTTTTCCACCTCTTATGTCTCTTTGTGAATAAACTGAGATTGAAGCCAACTATAAAATCTTGAAATGTTACACTGGGAAAGGGATCAACCAGAAGATAGTTTAAAAAACAAGATAGCCAAAGACAGAAATTGACGTCAAAATACCAGTTAAGATGAGATAAATTTCAGAAGGGTTGAAACAGGGTGTGAAATTACCGTCTATGGATTCGGAGAGGAGTGTGCATGTTGGGGTGGGGGAGTTGAGTGACATTTTGATCAAGTGACCAACGATTTTCCCGCTGTGCTCTCCGCCGCAGAGATCGAACGTGTTGTCCGTGGTTAGAGGTGGAATAGTAGCAGAATCTGGATTCAAGGGCGACAAGATCGAGTCCTTCCACAGAGCCTCCAGATCCGAAGCACAAGGAAGTCGACGTTTTGCACGTCCATCCTACGAAGTCTCGATGGAGTGGATGAAAAGGTGAGGGTGTGCGGTGGATTGACGTCGGAACCATGTCGGGAGGGGTTGGATCAGAGACATGAAGAGGTTTGAAAGATGGGTTGTGAACTGATGATTGGAAGCAACTTGTTCCGTATTGATGGACCAGCTAGAAATCAAGATTGGATCAAAAAGTTTAAAATATGAGAGAAATGGATGAGAAACGGCATATTCAAGGTAAAAGCTTCACAGAGGAGAACATGGAAGGAGAGCTGAATTTCAGACATACAAAGACACATCTGTTGAATTAGCGGGGAGGGAGGTCTTGAAACTCAATGTTGATGCGCCAAACAAACTCTGAGATTGTCGATGTTTGTGCATTCAGCATTTGATTTGAAAATGAACCCATTGATCCAAATAAATCATCAAAAAAGTCACATCATACCAATAACTCGAGTAATGAAATGAAAAAAATATAAATTAGCAAGAAATCGTTGTTGTACGGCCTGATGAACATGTACGGCCTGATGAGGGGACTATCACTTCACACTCTCACTTCATCAAACTATTTCACTCATCCCGATAATTCGTTTTTTCATTTCATCTCCCTTTTTCGAATAAAACTCGGACATGACGAGATCACTGAAAAATGACGAGCGTTGACTGCTGACACGATTCGAAAAAGTGAACTCTGAAGGATGTCAGAAGGCGGCCATGATGATGACTGACCGTGTAAAACTGTATTCCTGTCGCACTACCTTCAACAGAAACTCTTAATGTCCTCTTTATCGTGTTTTCCAGTGATTTGAAACAAGATCTCGAACCCATCATTGGTACTCGCTCTGCCATTGGCAGGCACGGTCCTTCGATGCCTTCCAAAATCACTCAATTTTTGTGGAAAAAAACGTTCAAGAACTCACAAAACCAGGAACGTGAAGAAACACAAATGAGAAGGACACTCCAGAGACTATGAATGCTTCCACACAACCCACAAACCGAAACCCAAAAGCGAGTCGGTTGGGGAGAGAGATGGAAGCGGAGCTTGAATGACGATGAAAAACAAACTGAAACAAAAGAGGGTCTGCGGTAGAAGGAAGAGTCTGTCGAAGGTGTGACTCAAGATTCGAGAAAGAATGTTGAAAACATGAACTGGCAGTGTCAACCAAGGGTGAGATGAAACCGCACAGCTCTTGTCTGGTTGTGAAGTGTGATGAGTGAAGGTCGGTTGAGAATGAAGAGTGAGCAGTATGTTCTGCGGTGAATTGCCTTCGGTCAAGGACCCTTCAATTCCTTTCCAAAGGCAAGACTAGTGTTTTCGGGATGAGAAGAGAGGAACTCTCCAATTTCAGAAAGTGTTGGCAGTTGTTTCGGATCAACTGAAACACAACGACGGATCAGCGACACAAACTCCTCGTTCTTCAGATCTTCCATTTTCGGTCCAATTCCTGTTCTCGATTGTCGCTGAGCATTCACTGCATCCAGCTCCCCAAACGGAACTTGTCCAGTCTCAATTTCCCACAACACGAGGCCAAGACTAAAAACTGACGCTTTCGAACCATCCACACAAACTTCTCCACTTCGTCCTTCTGACGCCACAATTTCAGGTGCTCTCCAGCGAAGACCATCCATTCCTGACTTGTCCGTGTGTGTTGCTCGTGTCATATCAGCTGGTTGATCCATGTTTCCTTTTGAGATTGGGAGTGGTGGTGGGTGTGATTGCGTCTGTGCTGCTTCCTGTTCTGCTTCTGATGCGTTCATTTGAAGCTTCAGTTGAGCATTTCCAGTTGCGTCCATCAGGACCCAGTGTGACGAAAGATGTGTCAGAACATCACTCCGTCCTCGAGTGGCAGCAACGTGTTTCAATCCATTTAGTATCTGTATTCCAACCGCTCGCTTCCCAATTTCTCGATGCTCTATGTGAAGCACACTGTAAAGGGTCTTATCCATCCGAGCCGTCGAAAGTGCAAAATCTCCACTGCACCACATCACTTCCACGAGCTCCCCCTCCTTCCTCGACAGTGAGTCCATCACTTCCTCTGAACGATTCATCCTCGTTGCATGGTCGTTCGAAGACCAAAAAGCTGAGTGGCTGTTTGCGTCTGTCAGAATCACTCCATTTGATGAATCGACTCCATATTCTTCCACTTTCTCAACATCAAACGGCTCTTGTGCTTCCATCTCTTTCCGAGCCGGTTCAGCATTCTTTAGCTGTCGTCGGCGGAGGAGAACGACGAACAGAATGGCGAGGAGGAGTGCAATGAGCAAACACGCAACCAATGGAATCAGCCAGCTCAGCAGTTTCTTCGTTTCGGCAGACAAAGCTTTCTTGTCGTCTTTGCCTGGAGCGACATACGACGATTTGGGGATGTGGAAGGTGACCATTCTGTTCATGCGCACGTCCGTGGGTGAGTCAGTGTTTCGGCGGTGATGGTCAATGTCACAGGTTTCCCTTCCTCCAAAATAACAAAGTCGTACGATCCGCACACTTTTTGGTCAAAGAGAAGAACAACGAATGCTGATTTGGGGTCAGATTCGATGAGGTGAGCTGTTGCGGCTAGGAGTGAGGAGAAGGAGGGAATTTCTGGTGTAGTGATTGATGGCTCATCGGGTATGGTGAGCGTGAGGAAGTCGGGAGTCGCGACGATGTTGAAGGCCCAAGTTGCGACAGGAGCTGTGATGCCATTCGTCATCTGAGAAGATGAGGATTCAGAGACAACTCCCACAATCGAAGTGATCGTGTAACTCGTATTGAACGAAAGATTCACTTCTGACCCAGCCACCAGAGTCCCTGTACCATTCAAGAACAACATTCTCAATTCTGTTTCTTTACCTGTCGAGTCCTCCACAGTCACTTCATATTCTTGCGATGTCAGCGGTGTCTTCCCCTCCATCTCTAATATCATCTTTCCTGTTGTTTTGTTCATTCTCACTGTTGGTTTCGCTGTCAGAAGTGGACCTGTCCTTTCGAATTCAGGATCCAAATGTCGGATTGGGTCGTACTGACCTGACTCCAGCACAGAGCCATTGATGATCATTCCACTTGAGTCAGAACTGACTGTTGTGAAACAATTCTCAAACTTGAGCGTTGGCGGGACAGTGGTTGAGTTGCACATGATTGCGACATCAGTGAACTTGGTCACATTGTTTGCGTAGCCTAAGTACTCCGTGAAGTAAGCAATGTCATCACCAATCGAATTCCCATCGAACAAAACATGCGAGAACGAGAGAGGTCTTTGCCTTGATTGAAATAAAGAGCGCCCCCATCGCCAGCGCACGAGCATTCGATGAAGTGACTCCACTCCACAGTCAATGGCGACGACCCTGAGAGGCCCAATCCCCCACCCGATGGGTAGTCATATTCGGAGAGCAACTCGCAGTGTTCAAACCTCGTGTTGACAACTGAGAGATCGAGGACACCATTAACACAAATCCCACCTCCTTGGAAGGTGGCTGTGCAGTCAGCGAAGACACAATCAACCAATTCGAACTGTGGGATGGGGACTTGGCCGTTGTTTCCGTGAAGATAAAGACCGCCAGCTCCAGAATACTCATCATTTGTCGAACAGTGCTCGAATCGGCACGAGGTGATCTGACAGTCATCCGCAATTTGAACGTCCATCCCTCCCCCACAGTCGAGTGCCGAGCAGTGAGTGAAGTTCGACGACGTGGCTGTGAAACATGGCTGGTCGAACTGAGTGTGTCTGTAGACAAACACTGCCCCTCCGCTGCTGCGAGATTTCGTGTTGGCAATGTCGGTGAAGCAGCAGGAGAGAATGGATATGGTTCCTGGGTACTCATTGAAGGTAAGAGGGCGAATGTTGTGATTCTCTCCTCCCGTGAAGCGGCAGTAGGAGAATGAAACTGATGTGGCTGTGACGGTGCGGTAATCAAAGAAATACTCTTTGCCATCCTCATATTCAAGAGGAGTGTCACCGTCGAGGATGATGGATGGTGATGGGTTGGAGTCGGTGTTGGGGGAGGAGAGGAGGGAGGAGAACGAAGTATTCGAGCACAAAACGGACCCTCCATTGTTCACATCTCGAATCGTCGATCCCGACAAATGCGAACTTGACAGCCACACAACACATCCCAACATCGTTTGAGACAATTCCGACACGTGTGGCGGGCGGGAACACCCAATCGAACTCATGTTCACAAACGAGCAACTAATCAACGACGATGAGATCACCCCCACTTCATCATTGTTCTTTCGAGCCGATCGTGTCAGCGAGAGGCCAATCCCGTCGGTTCCCAGAATTTCCTGTGAGCTGAACGAACAGCCAACTAGCAAAACTGAACGCGATCCTCCAAATGCTGGAAATGCTTCTGTTTCGACAAGACCACGCAATTGGCCAATTTCATTCGAAATCGAGCATTTCCTCACCACAACCGACGAATGCAGGGATGATTCCTCCGATTTCGACGGAGAAATCAGAATCGCACTTGTCATCGTCGAGACTACAATTGTGCTTTCAGATATGGTCAGCATGCTACCTGAAACAATTGCCAGTCGATTCGATCGTTCTTCATTCAACTGCTTTCTTGGTTCTTTAGAATCGGCGAGGAGTGTAAAGTGGAGCGATTCCAAAGACAGTGTTGAGTTGGTCAATGAGAATATGCAATTCTCACCAGTGTGTAGGGTCACATTTTCTTCAGGTGTGCAGCAGTCTGACTCAGATTGCGGGAGAATGTGGGTTCCTGGAGAGCTTTTTTCTTTTGAGCGTTCTCCAGACAGTTCAAGAGACATATGTTTCATATCAAAGTTGTCACCAATGAGTATTCCTTCTGGCAACGAGATCGATAAAATACCAAATTGTTTCCAGTTGGAAAAGTCTGAGCTGGAGTTCAGAATAGAGGAGAGGCGAGATGGCGAGATGGACGAGCTCAAACAGACAGCCACGCCAGTAAACAGAAGGAAAACGTGGTTTAGCATGAATATTCAAAAAAGTAAGATTTCCAGAAGCTTCTTCAGAATCTTTTCTTGATGGAGTTGATCAAGCCATTATTTGATATCTCCTCCATCAATGCAGTTCTATCTCCTTCTCTTTGCCCTTTCGTGGGTTTATTATGTATCTCCATCAATCACGCACTCCTCCTCTGAAGTTTCACAAGACTTAACAGCGTTTGTGGAGGATCACTCGAACAATCAGAATCAACCGTCATTCTCCAAGCCATCAACAGTTATTCTCCCAAATGGTGCCTTTCATGCAAATCACATGCATATCCACTCCATTAATCTTCAAATGTCAGGATCAGCCACATCCGTCTCTCACCGAAGAACAATTAAGAATGACGAAACACTCACAAATTCACAACATCTGGACCATGAAGGATTTCGTGAAGGAAAGCAGGTTTCTGTGATATTTGATGTGTGGAACAGCACATTTCGGCTTGAGAATCTTGCATTATTTGTGACGACGCTCGATACAGCGATCAGTTTGATCCGCTCGTCGACATTTGTGGTTTCTCGGAGTGAGATAACATCGTGCCCGGGCACGTCTCCATTTGTGATTGGGCATTCAGGAATGGAATCATCAGTGTCTGTCTCGATTATCTCATGCAGCCACCGATCAAGTTCGAACTTGCCGTCTCTGCTGCCTCTGGTGAGTGGCCCGCCATCGCTGTCGCCCTCAATCCACACCACTTCGAATGAAGAAGGACATTCGGATGGATTTGGTGTTGGCTCACTTTCGATAGTTGGAACTGGCCTCAAGATCGATTCAGCCGATTTGGTCGTTGGAACAGGCCCGCTGTTTGATTTCGGGATTTCGAACGAGAATGGTCTGTTTGGGGTTGCTGGATGCTCGGTGTCTCTCTCAGCCTCTTCGCTGACAAACGCGACGAGCACGCGCCTTTCGTCGAAAAGCTCTCCTTCGTGTTCCTTCCTGACACAGCGTCTACTTGGGGTATCAGTGTCAGAATCAACAAACCATCTTTGCGGGACCAGCGGAGTGCCGTTAGATTATTCAGGGTCCTCTCTCCTTTCGAACTCTTCGTTCTCTTCCTGCATCACCAACGATGCACCTGGCAGAATCGAACGACCAACACAAGATCCCACCAAAGACATCAAACCACACGTCGGCGAGACGGCACGTATCGATCATTCTTACAGTCCCAATCCAACCGCAGACCGTCAGGTATGGGTGACAACTTGTGCATTCTCCGGTCTTACAAGTGATTCTGGTGATGGGGCTGCGCTTGGAACAACTGATTATGAAGCAGATGTCATCGTCGTTGACAGTACTTTCCAAAAATGCCGTGTGACCTCGTCCTTTTCTGGAGGAGGAGCGATCTCGCTCCGTCTTCCGCAAGATTATCCAAACGGCAAGTTCTTCTTCACTCTCTTCAACTGCCAATTCTCAAACAACACTGCAGCCTGGTTTGGTGGACATTTCCAAGCTTACTATTACCACCCTGCGACAATCGCGCAGTGCACATTCGCGGATTCACGATCAAGCACCGACACTCCTCTCCCTCAATGTTTTTCGATGAACATCAATTTAGAAGGCGACTGCAGATTCGACAACTCAACTCTCTCCAACAACGAGGGATCACATACTGGTGGGATCCGTTTCTTTCAGGATCTGTACTCGGGCAAGATCGTCATGACAGACGTCCTCTTCCAAGACAATGTTTGCACAGCCACCACAGACGGCAATCGTGTGACTGATTGCATCTTCTACAGTACATTAGGTGTGACGAACAACCAGTTCTTTGACTGCTTCTCGACATCAGATCAACCACATTGTGGGACCCACACTGCCTCGCAGCTTTATCCTGACTTGATTGGTCCAGCAATCACATCGATCGGCCAGACGAAGCAAGAGAATGAGAAGGGGGATGGATTCGAAGTTGCACTGTCTTTTGAGGGAGTGTTCACAGGAACGTCCAGAAAATATGATGTGACATTGGAAACTGCAGATGGGACTCAATTTGTCGCGGAGAACATGTCTTTTACCAAAAAAGCAGGATCAGTCACTATTCCAGTGAGCAATCCAAGCACTTCTTCTCTCTCTCCCTCAACCAAATACACGATCGTTGATGTGAAGAAGAGTGTGACTGACTCAACAAGCAATGAGATGGTTTTTGAAGACGAGACAGAGCCAGATTGGAGCTGGTGGCATCACACCTCATCCAGCCGAGCAAACAACATGGTTGGTCTGTCGTTCACAACACCGACAGTGCCCAAACTGACCAAGATCGAAACACAACTCAACCCTTTGGACAGCGATGAAGCTATTGTGACAGTGACGATGGACAGCATCTTGGCTGGCTCGTTCACTTTGATCGTGTTTGAAAAGGATGATGCATCAGAATCACCGATCACAGTCGGAAGCGTGGCACTGACCACCTCACCTTCTGAGACTTCATCGATGATAACCATCACTCTGACACCTTCTGGACCTTTGTCACATGGGAATACCTACACAGTGAAGACATTCTCGTCCTCCACATTACTCGTAGACCATGCCAATCTCGCTCTTACGATCCCGATAAAACCTCCGAGAATCAGCAAAGCTTCGGCGTCGCTGAGTGGAACGAACAAGACTTGGGTGGATGTTGTTCTGACAGGAGAAGCTCTTCCACAAGGGAAGGGATTCACGATTGTTGTGAAAGAAATGGAAGGGGGTGATATCAAGGATGGAGCGAAAGGGATCAGTTTGACAGGAACGATTGAAGGATCGAGTGGAAAGACGGACACATGCACAGCAAGTGTTGAAATCTACAATAAATCCGACACATTGGAATATTCAAAGAAATACAAGATCGAGTCGCTAGACATTCCTGGATTTAGTTGTATTGTTGATTCAACAGTGAATTTCACTGTTCCTGATTCGCCTGGTCGAGTTGAAAAGATTATCACTCCCACACTGAATGGAGAAAAGACCAAAGTGAGTGTAATCGTCGTTGGTGTTGGCTTCGCATCGACAATCTCTGAAATTGTCGTGAAACGAGGTGATCATGAGATCAGTTCCACGTCAATCTCATCCATCACCGTCACTCAACTCACAGCAACTTTCGGAGCTGGGAAAGCAGAAACATCGTTACTCGTTGAATTTGGGAAGACTTACTCGATTGTTGAGGTATCAACTGAATCGGAAGTGTATGTGAATTCGGGAGTGGGGTTCACAGTTCCTGTGCCAGGGATTGTTTCATCAACGTCGTCAGAACTGAATCCTGCAACGAATGAAGAATTCAAAGTGATTGTGAATGGAGAGAACTTTGTGATTGATTCTGAATGGAACATGACACTGACAGGTCGAAGCGAAGTGATCTCAGTGAGGATGACATCAACAAAGAAAGGAGAATCGTCGTGGGTGAAAGCTGGAGGGCCAGGAGAACTGGAGTTTGATCATTCGTACACTCTGTCGACAATGACTCAGAAATCGAATGCCTCGGAACATATTCTTTGTTCTGGAGTGTCTCTGACAACACCGCCAGGACCAACACTCACAGGAATCACCTGCTCCCTCAATCCCTCCAACCTGAACGAAGCCATCGTCCACCTCACTGCCTCACCAATTTCAACTGGTTCGTTCACGCTGATTGTTTTCGATGCATCAGATGCACTGAAGCCAGAGATCTCAATTGGTCCATTCTCCTTCACTTCCTCATCGACACCAACATCATCGTCCTGCTCAGTGGTGATTCTTCCATCTGAAAAGATGTCGTTTGGGAAGACATACACAGTGAAATCACTCTCGTCGCCATCGATGTTCGTTGCACACACGTTACCCACATTCTCAGTCCCATATCTCGTCAAAGCAGCCTCCTCTTCACTGAACCTCGAGAACCTCAATGAAGTGGTTGTGAGCGTCACTGCGTTTGGATTCCCGCCAGCGACTTCGTTCACGCTGACGATCGTCGAGGTTGATAAAGACAACCAACGAAGCGGTTCGACTTTTGAACTCACAGGAACGACCTCTTCAACAGCTGGAGACACAACCCATTGTCTGAACAGTCCAATTGAAGCAGGAAAACTCCAACACGCGAAACGATTCGAAATCACAAAATGTGAAGTGACAAATCGCCAAGTTGTCTTGGATGAGCCTGTTTTCTTTCCTGTCCCCGCTCCTCCCACACTCACCAAAGCCTCATTCTCATTCGCCACTTCGTCACATACATCATTCAATTTGATGATCGAAGGATCAGATCTTCCTGAGGGAGAGATTTTCGTCGTCACGCTCGATGGGTTCGACAAGCCCATCGATGTGGAGTTCAAAACCACAACGCTCGGTGTGTCGGAAGAATTGGCGTTGGGATGGGCAGACGGTCTCAACTTCAGCAGTTCTTATAAACTCAACTCGTTGAGCCACAAAGTGTTGTCAACATTTTCGATTCCCACAACTGATCTGACACTCGTAACAGACTCTCGCCCCGATCCTTTGATCCTCTTTGCAAACGACTCAGTTCACTCTGATCCGAAGTTCTGCGGCGCTAAGGAGCGTCCCTGTTCGTCGTTGGACGTTGCTTGGATGATTGTGGAAGCATACTCGGCACAGACAGTGTCACTCGTGGTGGTCAAGGAAGCCTCTCTCTCCTCACCGATCTCAATCGGCGCTGAACAAGACGTCATCGTGGAGAAGCATCTCTTGACTCAAAAACTCGTCATTCCCTCCACAGCCTCACTCGGCAACTCGACTGGTCTTGTCTCAGTCTCTGGGACACTGGAAATGAGAGAAGTTCACATCGATATTCAGGTAGAAGCACTGTCGTTCGTGTTGTTTGATGTGGAGGAGGGGAAATTGGTTCTCAAAGATGTTCAGATCTCGGGTATTCCATCGTCGTCTGAACTGATTGATGGAATTGATGGGCTGTGTGCGTGGGAGACAGGATTGATCAAGCTCCACAATAGCTCAGCGGAGATTGAGAATTGTCGAATGTCGTCGATTGAGATGGGAGAGATCTGGATGGAATCGAGCAATCTGTCACTGATTTCGACGCAAATTCTGAGCAATGGAGCACGATTCTCGTCATTCCCATCTGCACAACAAGATGTGATGTGCAAATCAGGAAATATCACGATTCTTCCTTCTGCTTCCGACACGACTACTGATCGTTGGATCTCGTCGTCGTCGGAATGCTCGGTGACTCTGAATGGAAGCGAAGTGAAATCGCCTCATTTTGTCCCTTCCCTGGATGCGAAGAATTGCACAAGCACTCAATCGAAGAAGAAAGACTCTTTTTCAATTTCGATTGTCGGATCGAAATTGATTCCTTGTGGTCTCGGTCAACCCCACACTGGCCGAGCACGCCGGCAGCATCATCGACCAATACACCGGCGAACCCCGCCTCTCCCTCTCAGCCGTCGTTCCCCTCCACGAGCAAGACTATGACGTCACCGTTCAGAGGGAAGAGTCGAACGAGGCGGAGACGATGCGAGTGAGGATGATTGACGACTCGACAGTTCGGAATTGGATCGCAGACGACGAGACGACAACGCTGGACTATCTCGCGACGTACACCATCACGAAGATCGTCGGTGTGGTCCCGCCATCCGAGGCAGCATCGAACGGCGTCTTCACAGAACCGAAATTGGCGTGGGAGTTCGACCTCGCTTCCACACCAGAATCCCTCACCTTCGTCGCTCCTGAAGCCCCGCCGATCCTGAAAGCGTCGTGTCGACTCGGAAATGGGTCGAACCATGCGTGGATCAAGCTGACAGGCCTGAACATCACAGCAGGGACATACACTGTGACTCTGGTTGGGGTGAGTGGATTCTCGTTTGGCGTGACATTCGCCAGTGAAACAGATGAGAAAGGACGACCACTCTCGGAAGAGACGCCAGTTCGACTTTTCGGTGAAGGCAGCACACTCACCTTCGACACCGAATACCAAATTGACACTGTCATCAACTCAACCTCTCAAGAACCACTCAATCTCGCTGAGATGATCATCACATTCACCACTCCTGTGGCCACCAGCAGAATCATCGGGATGGGAGAGGAGACGCTAACACTGCCTCAGAAAGATTCAGTTTCAGTGCCTCTTTATGGAACAGACATGAAGGACACAACATATCTCGTTGAGGTCTCTCTTTCGGATGTCGTGCTCGAAGAACCACTCTCCGCTGTCTTCTCAGCCAACTCGGGGACACTTGTCGGGAGAGTGTATTCAGCGAGTGGAAGTGAAGTGCCGCTCGAGTATGGAAATACGTATGCAGTTGTGTCTGTGACCAACTCTGCTTTTGATGCTGTCTTGTTCAACCCTTTCATATTCACCGTCCCAACGGAGCCAGCTCGCATCAAATCCATCTCACCAAAGCTGAACCGAGAAAAGAGCGAAGTGATTGTTGAACTGACAGGAGTGCAGTTCTTTGCCTCTCCTGCACTGTTCGTCCATCTGAAGAACACAAACACCGGTCGAGCATTCTCGTCGAGTCTGACAATCAAGAATGCTGAAAGCTGTTCGGTGTCTTTCCCGACTGCTCAGTCCGAAGATGACACCCACCTCCAGTTTGAACTTGGTTATCTGGTGACGTCGGTTGCCTCGGTGGATGGGTTGAGCTCATTCTTGTTCAATGAAGGATTGGAAGTGACTGTTCCTCACCTTCCTGTTGTCGACACCATCACTTCGTCTCTCTCTCCATCGTGCACAACGTTCCAAGTTTCGATGACTGGATCACATCTTCCACTGACTGGCTCGTTCACAGCGACTCTCTCTCCCGCAGCGACGATGACTGTGAACTTTGTTGATGGAGTCGGGACATCGCTCTGGCTGTCAGATGGGGTGGATGGGATGAAATTGAACACGACGTACACAATCATTGAACTCGCGAATGATGATGACGTGATTCTTGTGAACGACAAGATATTCACAACAACTGAAGGACCAACTCTGCTCTCGATCGACACACCGACACTGAAGAGCGACAACCCGAATGTGATCGAACTCACTCTGAATGGCGAGCGAATGCCTCTCAAGGAGACTGTCCCTGAGTTTTCGCTCGTCGTTGTTGAAAAGGGGCAGTCGACAGAGATCTCGATTCCTGTCTCGTTCAGCACAAACTCGCTCGGAGGGGGAGAAGCAGTGGCCTATCCCTCTTCCACTTTGAAGTACTCGACGGCGTATTCTGTGCTCCGAATGACCAGTACAACTGTCCCTGTTTCCATTCCATCATCAGTTTCCTTCACAACACCAGCATCCCCAACTCGCATCATCTCAGCGTTTGGCTCACTCGACTCGAAAACTGGAAAAACAGCTGAAATATCGCTGACTGGGATCGGATTCCCTCAATCGAAAGATTTCACGATCATTGTTCGAGAGTTGGATGCTCTCTCACAGCCGACAGGATCACCGATTGAACTGTCGTCGTCATTCGGAGCTGACGGAGCATCGACGTCGCACACGATGACCACACCGATCTTCAGAGAAACGAGTGCGAAACTTGAGTTTGGGAAATCGTGTGTGATCACAGATCTCGTGATTACTGGAATGAGCACAGTTGTGGACAGTGACGTGACTTTCAAAGTGCCAACTGAACCATCTCGTCTGATTTCGATCCATCCGGCGACCTATTCGAATGAGGATCGAGAAGTGTCGGCATCTCTGTTTGGAATCAAACTCTCGGGGACATATTGGATTGTTCTTGAAAGCAACACGAGTGCTCCCGACGTGAATGTGTCCGTGTCTATCACAGAATCGGGGATTGGAGAACTGAAAGGGATTCTTTACTCGAAAGCGTTGCCATTGTCGATGAACATGACGTACGACACTTTGTACAAGATTGTTGGGATGGAAGACAGTTCTCAGAAACCGATCTTCTTCGAAAATGGTTTGACCTTCTTCACGATGAAAGAACCAACTCGGATTGAGGATGGAGTGTGTCGACTGAACTCGAAGCACGACAAAGTGATTGTGACATTGAATGGTCGCGTGCTGTCACCTGGAGATTATTCTGTTCTTCTCACCCACACCGATCCGAACAAATCCCGAACAATCGCTGGAAATGTTAACCGCGATGGAAATGTGGAATGCTCTCACACCGTCGACGCGAACGAGGCAGACAGTCTCGTCTTCGGAGAGACATACTCGATCAGCTCAGCTCATCGCGATGGAACACCCATTCATGTCACTTCTGGTCTCACTCTCCAAATCCCTCATCCTCCAAAAGTGACCGAAGCGATCGTCCATCCGAACACACTCAACACTGCCGTGACGATTGAACTGTTGGGAACAGATCTGAATATGATGAAAGAATTCAAAGTCACTATTCGTCCTTCTTTCTCTTTTGTTGTTCTGTTTGCTGATGCATCGCGAGGACTCTCGCCCACACTTCGATTGGACTCGACGGAAGGACTTGCTCACAACAGCGAATACGTTGTGGAGTCGATTGTGGGAGTGGTTGACTCGGATGAGATGATCTTGATTGATGGATTGATTTCGTTCAGAACGCCTGAACTTATTCTGATGGAAGTGATTGTGTCGTGTTCAGGAGTGGGAAGCGAGGGGGAAGAATGTGGGAGCCTGACCATTCCGTGCGCGACACTATTGATTGGATGGGAGATGGGAAGGAAGAAAGGGGATATTGAGAAGTTGATTTTGAAAGTGAGAGACTCTGTGGAGAGTGGAGGAGTGGTTGTGGTTGGAAGAGGGAGCGTGGAAGTTCGAGGAATGTTTGGAGAGAAATGCCGAATGATGATTTCGGAGCAAGCAACACCAAACACAAAGTCGGAAAGTGTGTTTGTTGTGGATGGAGGAGAGGTTATTCTTTTGGACTTGATTGTTTGTCTTCCGTCGTTTACTTCTGTTTGGGGATGGCATGCTGGGTTCGTTGTGGGAGGGGAAGGAAGTGTGATTGTGGATGAAGTTGAGATTGTTTCGAGAGATGGAGAGAAAGCAGGAATGGGATTGGTTGAGCTGAAACAAGGCGGATTGAACGTGGACGGTCTGTTTGTGCGAAATATTGAGTTCTGCGATGGCGTTGGATTGATTCGCTGTTTGGGAGGACGGAACGAGATTGGAGCAGAAATCATGAATCTCGTTGTTGAGAACGCGACACTGTCAGAAGAAGGGATTGTTGCATTCTCATCGACCGAGAAGACTTCCGAGATTTTGATGGCTGACAGCGAGCTTTGGAGAGTGCGAACGTTCGTTGGAGAAGGGACGGGCACAGCGCTGATTGCGATCAGAACAGGCCAGACTCGGCTGACGATCTCGAAGTGTGTGTTTTTCGAGAGTGGATGTTACGTGGGAAATGGAGTGAAGATTGGACATGTCCTGCTCATCACACTCCACTCTTCGGACAGGCACGAGACAGTGCAGCATGTTGATCTTGATTGTTGTCTGTTTGTGGACTGCGCAGGGAGGGATGGAAGAGAGGAGGGAGGAGTTCTGATTCGAAGTGGAGATGGATTGTGTCGAGTGAGTTTGAATGGAAGCTGGTTTGAAGAACGATCAGAATTGTCGTCTCCTTCATCGTTCGATCGAGGCTCGGAAGGGAGAGTGGTTGTGACGAAGCGAAGGATGTCATATTTGGGATGGAAGAGAGCTGGGGTTGTGATTGAGCGAGGACGAAGACTTCCTGTGATTGATCGGAAAGGATCAGGATTCTCGAACTGTGGTCTGATGGTGGTCGGGATGGAAGTTGAAAGAGCAAGACACAATTCTGAAAAGATGGATGAGCTCTGAGTCACTCTTCGCGTTGCTGGAGAGCGATGATATTGCAGAAAGTTACAGTTCATATTTATCATCTTTCCTTTTAGTGATTCATTTCCCAATTGTATTCGCCTCAACTCTCTCTGAAACAACTACTGTGTCCGTGAACTTTGTTAGTGGTTCTTTGTCCCCATTGAAAGTGTTGTATAAACACGTTTTCAACCTGAATAAAACGAGGGCACGAGTGGACTTTCTGGGCCACAGGTGATCGAGGTGCGTTGTATCTTTATTGTTTAACTAGGCTATTCTCTCGAAATAATGTGGCATATAAAGTTGAAAACGGGTATTCGTTTCAAAATGGTGAGAATAGTGTCAAGATCGTCTCAGAGAATGTCACGATCATTCGATCATGTTTGATGAGGGCGATCGGCGAACTATATCACTTCACCTTTTCGCTATCTTGAATCATTTCACTATTATGACTGGTATTTTCACAAAATTTATCAAAACATTGCGATTAATCATGATGTATCGTGAAGTGACGATCTATGGTCGTTTTCCCTTCAAGACACCAATTTTTTGGATGTGAACGTGCGGCGCGTTTGGCCTAGCGGTAGCCAACCCCTCTGTCGACTGTTGTGCTCGGGGTTCGACTCCCGCCGAGCACAACTTTTTTGCCACTACTTAGAGTTTTTTGGCCCAGAAAGTCCACCCTTGCCAAAACGAGAATGCATCATAAAACTTTCATCGTCTGAACTGTACATGACAAGTCTCCTTCCCTTCCAAATCAAGCGTGCATCATCAAACACGTTCCTCAACAACAAGACCAATGAAATGAATACATAACAGCGTCTGATATGGAAAGAAAGACAACAAACAGAACATGGCCCTAAAAAGAAAGAAAACGCTTATCACTGAAGAACATTCACTGGAACGAGATTAATATCACACTCCCCACCATTCTGTGTGCTGAGAGAATACGGGATCTCCTCAGCTCTCCCCCGCGGCTGCGTCCAATACCCCACCCATGCTTCAGCCGGTGCCGGATACACCAAAGGTTGCGGCATCGAAGAAAGATATGGGAGGGTCTGTGGAGGGGCGTAGATGGTTGTGGGGGTGGTGTCAGGGAGGGTTGAGACGACAGGGTAGGATTCGGTCTCTGCAGGGATGAACGAGGTGTTGGAGAACTCCTGTCCTCGATAGTTGTATGCAGCAATGAATGTCACAAACTCAGCGATGTTACGTTCAGTGAAGGTGCCGGAATAGTTTATTTTGTCACCGTGCACTGTGTAGATTGCGATTGAGTAGGGTTTGACATGGTAACGTCGGTGAAGGTTATAATATCGCCCATGTTGATCGTAAAAGCCTGTCGCAGTGATGGTTGTTTCTTTTGGGCCTGTGGACATCACTCGACTGATATCACGGATGGTGTAATCTTGTTCCATGACTTTCGTGGTTGATAAACAAAAGGTGGGCTGTATTTTGATTGACAATATTCCAGATGTTGGGTCAAGACGATAAGTGGCCTTTGATGCCAAACAGCACTCAGAGAGCTGGAAATGAGGAGAACGAATGTTTTGAGTACGTAGAATCATACACCAATGAGAAGCATGAAGAGACCAATGATAGAGCAGAGGATAAGCAAAATAACACGCGATTTGCAGAAAGGTAAACCAATCAGAACGAGGAGACACGAAAGAAAGATGAGGAACGATCCGCATTTCCGTGATTTTCTCCCTGGAAGATTAGAACGTGAGAAAGATTGACAAACCAGTCATAGAGTATGACTTGACCGGTTTGAATTCGTGCGGTCGGATTGTTTGATGCGGATAGTATCGCGACGACGACTGCATTTGGATCTATGGGAACGATCGAAACCTGATTCTCATTCACTGATTTCTGCTCTGGATCTCAGAAATTAAAAGAATTGTTTCAAATAAACAGGTCGGTGAAATGTGAAGTTGTGGACCTCGAACCAGAAAGGCAAAATAACCCCAGAACATAAGATTCAAAAAATCACTCGCTGGAGATCAAAAGAAGATGACAGAGCTACTGCATTCCATCCTGAGGAAAAACCGATGTCATTTCTTTCAGTATCTTGTCTGCATGGAAATACAATCGGCACGACCACACAAACAAGAAGACGAGTGCCCCAGCAACAACCAGAAACATTACGACGAGCCAGACCGATGACCAAACAATGTGAGACTTCTGTGTCTTCTCACAGCTCATGTGTGTGGTCAAATATTCGATTAGCACCGTTCTTGACGAGTTTTCTGTCACGCTGTAAGAAAACAGATTTCCAAGGGCTTCTTCGAGCTCAAGGAGAGTGACAACAGGGTGGTTCACATGGGCAACAATGGAATAATTCGCTTCCAGATCTATTTTCTGATTCCGCAGTTTGTACTTGTCTACGAACTTGATGTTGTCGAGGCGATCAATGATTGCTGTCGAGAGCTTCTCGAGCTCGATGCCTGTGAACGGGTGGTAGATGTACAATGAACGGTCAGAAGGATCAGTGATAAAGATATCTCCCTTCTCCACTGCCTTGAAACCGAGTGGCTGTCGCATTGTTGATTTCTCGATCAAGTAAATTAGATTGTGGTCTTCGGGGATTGACGGAAAGGCCTCCTTGTGGATGAGGGCTGGGTAGATGCTGTTCAGGATAAGAGTGTATATTGAATTAGTCGACTCAAAGTCCGTTGAGTATTGACTCACAGGGCATCCAACGAGCGCAGAAATGTTATTTTGGACCCCAAAATCTTGAAGGTCCGCCCGGATGCGTTGGCCAATCTGAGTTTCCCATTGCGCTTCCTGCAAATGGAGATCTCTGATCAGATCAGAACGCTTCATGTCCATCCACTTTGTTTTGACGTTTTGAAATCCAGGATTGTCTGGTTCGAGTGTAAAATCGATCACTCGAAAACTTTGGAGGTATGCACCGTCTTCAGCAACGATCGCATTTAGTTCGATCTTTTCGAGTTGTTGATGGCTTCGGCCGCACAATATGAGGACAGGCAAGGAACGAGCTGTAAAGAATTCGTGAATTCTCTCCACGTCACTCGAATTCATTGACAAGTGGCACAGGCAGACAACGAGAGAGATGTTCGGTGTCTCCAGTCCATCCGCGACGGTTTGGGAGTTAAGGCTTGTTTCGACAGCATAATATTTGATTCGAGACGGATGCCCCACAAATGGTGCAGAGAATCCAAAGACGAGAACGTTCGATTCTGTGTTTCCAACCGGGAAAACCCTATAAGGAAGTCCCAGATGCTGGCCAATCGTCTCAAAGAAGATATTTGTGGTAATTATTCTTCGGAAATGACAGAAAACGGAGAGTTATACCGGTTCTCCAAGTCTCCATTTGCGTATTTATTCAATTGTGCGGCTGATTCGTCGTCTCTCAGATCATTCTCCCCAATTGTTGTTGCATCGAGATTCGAATCAGCAAACACATCCAGAGCAAACTCCCCTTTCGGACTTGCACATTCAGAAAAGCAAGTCCCCTGAGAAACTTATGGATGAGAAGAGGAGGACAAACCCGACTGAAATCGCCACTGTCGAACCAAAAGACATATTTTTCTGGATAAACCTTCTTGAGATGTTCGACATAGTTGACTAGGTCTGGAAATTCACCTGTGAGGAAGGAATCAACACGTGTCGGATTGAATGTGGCATGGACTATTAAAACAAGAAAATATGACGGAGAATCAAACTATCGGACGTAAATATGATGGAAAAGTGGAGAGGATTGGTGTGTTGATTCATTGAAGAGGTGATCAGAGGAATGAAGAGAAAAAGAAGACTGATCACCATCTTCACGAATCCCGGGATGATCTTACGTTTCATCTTCATTTTGATGCTGTCACTACCAATCTCTGCCATATTCACACTCTTGATATCTCCGATCATCATCCAAGCTTTGACTCAATCATCTCAGCCACTCTCCACTCTCTTTTTGTCCGAACACAGAAATCATCAGAATGACCCCCAATGTACATCCATTCTTCATGTACCATCTGGAATTTACCATGCAGATGAATATGCGATTGATTCATCACGTTTTACGATCGAAGGAGATTCTAGCCGAGTAATTTTTTCGTCACCCAAAGAAACAGATTCAACCCGCTATGAACATTCAGATATCTCTGCAAGAAAGAACAGGGGAAGCTCAAGGTCGTCACTCTTTGTGATGATTAACAGTTCGATTTCTGTTAATTCGATCTGCTTCGACGTGAGAAGCCCAAAGACAATCGTGACCTTGATTTCGTCGTCGAACGTAAAACTGACTTCGTGCAAGATCATGAGTGGCGGTTGCTGCTCACCAATTGTTGTTGGTTCTCAGTCAGGATGTGATGGATCGTCAATCTCATTCTTGAGCTGTTGTCACGAACCATCGACGCAGAATCAGCTGTTCCCTCTCGTCGACTTTGATTCTCGCACCAATCCACCCTTTCACACATCTATGAATGCTGACGACGATATCACAACACAATCTGCAGATGGTACAGTGTCTGTGACGTGTGTGAATCATTTGATGTCTGATGCCGATCTTCCCCTCGGAACGGGTCCTCTGTTCAGTTTTGAGAGCACTTCGGATGAGTACCACCTTCACTCATCGCCAGGCATCGAAACATCTCTTTCACACTCTCGCCTTCGGAACGTGACGAGTTCGCCTCTCCTGCCCTCCGTCAGATTGGCTCGATTGGACAGAGTCAGAAAATGATTGGAGTGGAAGTGAGTGGATGCTCGAACCATCTTTACGGGACAGTGTGTGACGACATGAACAATGGAGGAAGCATTCTTTGCTCGAACTCTTCGTTCTCTCGCTGCTCGACCTCTCTCCCACCATCCTCCACACATCCCGCATACGCCTTCCAACACCGCACAGGATCAGAACAGAAGATTCTATTACCACCAACAGACTCATCGTACGTATTGTTCTCCCACTGCACTTTCCACTCGATGACGTCCAGATTGAATGGAGGAGCGATCAATCTGAAGAATGGTTGCTCACCTGTCTCCATCGCGGCGTGTTCATTCGTCGACTGTTCAAGCTCTTCCTGGAATGGAGGAGCCGTTTTCGTCGATTTTTCTTCGTCCTCACGCCAGTCTGTGTCAATCTCGTCTTCTCTCTTCAGTCGCTGCCAAGCTAAATCAGATGGAGGGAGTGTCTCAATCGGAGGCTCTCTGACTGCATCTCTCGCCGACTGTTCCTTCGTTGGCACGGAACTCAAACATTCCAACGGAGGATGTCTCGACTTCTCGTATCCGAAAGGAGAGACTCAGATCTGCAACTGCCGGTTCAGCGATGCGTCAGCGACGTATGGAGGAGCGATCCGTCTGAACCAGCCCTTCGCCAGCGTCATCTCATTCTCGTCCTTCATCTCCTGCGACGGATCATCAATTTACATTACCCAAGTCACTGAGACTGTCGACATTCTGAACTGCATGTTTGTTGAATGCAACGGATCGTTCGGAGGTGCTGGAATCTATCTCGAAAGGTGCGCTGGTCTGGCCACAGTGAAGGACTCTCTGTTCGACCGATGCAACGCCTCAGATGGGGGTGGACTCCATATTTCTCGAACACCGACGTTCAGCCTGCACAATCTCAAGTTCCGAGCCTGCACTGGTGTTCATGGGAAGGACATTTATCTTCGACTCTCAAAAACAGAAGTGATACAGGGGAATATGATCACGAATTGTGTCTCGACTTCTGACACGAACAATATTTTATTTTTTTTTAATGGCTCTTATGAATTTGACAATACTCTCATTCATCCTGTTGACTCGATTGATGTTCCATCGATCGCTCTGTCTGCGTCGCTGGATGGGGATGATGCGGGATGGAGTTTGAGCGTGACAGCGAGTGAGAGTGTGGATGGAAGGATGCTGGATGTGCTGGACCACAACAGTGCGAGTGTTTACGAGAAACCGAACTTGGACTCTCCTCCTCCGATCGCTCGTCTGTTCGTGTTCGACTTCTCATCGTCTCAAACAGCATCTCAGCCGGTGTCGATCAACGAGTGGAACCTGCTGCAATACGAAGCAAATTATTCGATGACAATGGCATCACTTGCTGGAACCGACATCACTCTCTCTTCTTCGAACATCGAAACACCGAACCCTGCTCGGATTGTGGAAGTGATCACTGATTGGTCGTCATCTCAACCAGAACAGCTGTCGTTCCAGCTGAAAGGCCGAACACTGCCTTCTGGCAACTACATTGTGAAAGTGAAGAACGTGCCAGATCTGTCGATTGATGTGTTGTTCACTGGCCAACCGACGAATCAATCACAATCACGGAACATGCACTCGTCAACAGCAACTCTGTTGCTGGTTGGGGAAGGGAGCAAGCTGGCATTCGACACGAAATATGAACTCGAGTCAGTTGAGAAAGTGGACGGCACGTCTCTCATCCTCGACCCTCCTCGCCTCTTCTTCACAACTCCCAATCCGACTCGCCTGACGTCCGTGAGTGATGCGATCTTTGCCGATCCACTCGACAAATCAACAGTCTCCATCACTCTCTCTGGAGGCAACATCCCAACTGGATCGTATTCTTTGAATGTCTCTCTGATTGGAGAAGATCCATCGACTGAAATCTCACTCCATGTTTCGTTCTCATCGAGTGACAGTGGAACGACATCAGCTGTTGTGTTCAAAAGAGATGGCAGCCAAACTGATCTGGTTTTCGATAAGAACTACACAATTCACTCTCTTTCAAATGATCAACACAATATCTGGATTCCGTCTCCTCTCTCCTTCTCAGTTCCACCGAGTCCTGGGATTGTGTCGACAGTGTTGTCGGCCTCGCTGAACGATACGAAAACGGTTGTGACGTTGACACTTTGTGGGACACACTTTGCTTCTGGACCAACACATGTTGTTCTTTTGGAAGGATCGAACGTGGTGAGATCGAATGGAGATTTGAATGTGATCAACACAACCCACTTCACTGTCTCGTTCCCAGCTGGATGGGCACAGACATCGTCGACAGTTGCTTATAACCAGTCTTATTCTGTGAAATCTGTTGCCTCGCTGAGTGACTCATTCCTTGTTCGTTCGTCAATCTTGGTGAACATCCCCAAACCTCCGTGTGTGACGGGCATCTCGTGCAACTTCGACACCAATTTCACCCATTTTGTGGTGACACTGTCAGGAGAGAGTCTCCCATCATCAGAAACATACACTGCTCGTCTGATGGCACCGTCGGCTTCATTTGAAGTGACATTCTCTGACGATGTTGGGAGATCGGATCCGATCGAAGGAAATGCGACGAATGGTCTGCTCTTCGGAACGACATACAAACTCTCGTCCCTCTCGCACGGGATGGATCTGATTCTTCTGAACAAGACAGATTTCTCAACACCAACACCTTCATTCGTGAACGTAGCATCGTTTGACTTTGTGAATGAAATCAAGACGAGCTGCAAACTCGTTTTGGGAGGCACGGATCTCACATTGGGAGGAGAGTTCAAAGTCACTCTCGAACCACCACTTTCGATCATTGTGTCCTTCTCATCAGCGACTCATGGAGAAAGTGATGAACTTCGGATTGGATGGCCAGACACACTGCAATATGGACAGAACTACACCCTCAAGTCGATCACTCATTCGGTGGATGACACCCCTGCGTGCCTTGTTGATTCTATCTGAGCTGCACAACAGGATCGAAACCAGCGTCGGTTTTGTTGTTTGTCAACTCGTCTGGGTCGTCGTCGTTGTTGTGTGGTGATCTGACTCGACCTTGTTCGTCGATGGATGTTGGTCTGTCGATTGTGTCTGGAATTGGGTTCGCTCGTGCAGATGTGAAGATTGTTGAGAAAGGAGCACAAAACACAGTTCATTCGATGTCATCTGGGTCCGTTCTGTCGATCTCAACGAGCAGCCCAATCTCAGCGACACTCGAGATTGGATCGTCAGCATCGATGGGATCGCAAACTGGATTGTTCGTCATGCCGTCAGCTCGATTGGAGTTCCACGACATCTCCGTTTCTGTCCTCCCAATCGATCCTTCCTTCGTCCTCGTTTCTGGTGACAACTCCACTCTCGTTCTGAAAAACACATCATTCTTTGGCCACGACTCCGCATCTTTGTCGAACAGAGGAAACACGGACAAGTTTCATTCATCTCCCAATTCAGAATTGTCTGACGAATCTGAATTTGTGTGCGATTGGTTGACAGGATTGTTCCAGCTCTCGAACTGCACGACAAGAATCACAAGCACCCAACTGCACGATCTTCGGCAAGGAGCGATCAACATGAAGAACGGAACGGTTGAAATTGAAACTTCAACATTTCACGACAACACACATCGTCACCCATCCTTCCCTTCAGCTCGACGGAACATCCACTGCTCGGATGGAGGTGTGGTGAAGGTTGGAAGTCTACTGGGAGGAGATGGAACTTTAGACGAGAAGTCAGCGTGGATGATATTGGATGGATGTGAGATGGAAGGAAAGGAATCGCTGGTCTCTGCTCCATTCTTCGTTCCGACATTGTGGGCAAAGTCTGACAGCACTTTGAACAAGAAAGAAAAGGCGTTCACTGTGACGATTCTTGGATCGACTCTGATTCCGTGTGGTCTATCGCTGGAAGTGTTTCAAGTTGAGAAAGAAAAAAAGGCAGAGAAATCAAAGAAGATTGAACTGACCGAAGACTCCACTCTTTCCTTCACTGAAACCAACATCACGTTTTCACTCCCGCTGGCCTCGCTTGTTTCTCTGGACTCTTCGCTGGAATGGTGTGGTCGTCTTGTGTTTGGAGAGGAACAAAAGACAGCAGAATCGTTCGTGATCCAAAAGGACTCGTCGAGCCGAATGGCGGAATCAGTGAAAGACAACATGAAATGGTGGATTCCTCTCGTCGTCGTTCTGTTGTGCATTCTGCTCGCTTTGATTCTGGTTGTGGTTCTGTGTCGCCGTCGTCATTTGAAGAAAGAAGAATCGAAGACGAACTCAGCGAAAGAGATCGATCGACAAGAAATGGAAGTGGAGAAGATGGAAGAAGACGTTGTGCCGCGATCGGATCATCTCGTCGTCTCTTCCGACGTGTATACACAGGCCACGTCACAACAAGTTTCGATCTGCAAAGAGGCAGCGTACCAACCGACAGTCGAGCCGCAGAATGTGATTCCTGTTGAGAATCGAGTGGAGGCGATGAGTTGTGGTGGAGAGATGAAAATAGTTGTGGTGAACAAGATGGATACGCTTTACGAAAGACTGCACACTTCGAAGATGGTGTTTGATCGGCGACATGTTGAGCAGATGATTGTTCGCGGAATGATGCAGCTGATGGAGAAGCGACACAAAGAGACTGGACTTCGACTGAGCTCGCACTGGGTTCTGTTCGACAGTCAGGGCGAAGTGTGTCTGAGATTGGGAAACGAAGCAGTGGATGTTAACGAGAAACACGCTCCCATCAGCACGAAACAGAAATCGAACGAGGACATTCGATGGCAAGCGCCTGAGCAGAAGAGAAGAGAAGATGGAGAAGAGGAAAAGGAAGTGAATGCAGGCCTGGTGTCAGTTTTTAGGCTTGGCCTTGTGTTGTACGAGATTGAGACTGGTCTTGTTCCGTTTGGAGAAACAGATGAAGTGAATGCAAGTCGAGCACTTCACTCAGGAACTCTTCCGAAGATGGATGGAGTGAGTCCTCAGATGGCCGAGCTGATCTCGTCGTGCCTCTCTCTGACACCAGCCGCTCGCCCTTCACTCTCCTCAATCGCCCTCTCCTTTTCCGAGATTCCGGAATCACATGCACACGGACAGAATCCAAAGTTGTTCGTCTCCTGATCCCTCTCCTTTCTCACCTCTCTTCAGACCTCTCGTTGTGAGAGTCTTTTTTCTCTCTATGAGATCACCTTCAATCTTTGTGACCTCTTTCTCCTTTTCTCACGAACCCTTCATCTTGTGTTTCCCCATTTCATCATTTCCACTCATGTCATTTGTCTTGATTTCTCAGCAGTACTCATTTCAAAAGTTCAAAACGACTCTTTCTTTTTCGTTCTGCTTCACTGCAGTTCTCACAATGCAATATCATTCACTCACCGTTCACGTCACCAACATTCTCTTGGCGTAACTTCTATCTTCAGAGTTTCAGTTCACGTTCTCTTCAGTTCAGTTTGCAAGCGTTGTTGGTTTCGTCGACGCGGTAGATTCCTTCAACATTGCCTGTCGGAGTCGTTCTGTTGTTTGCTCCCTCGCAAACTTCACCACAGTTTCCATCACTCTCATTCGTCTTCACTCGATCCATCGCTGATGCTGGCAGTTTCTCTGAGAGGTCTTTCGTACTTTGGATTTTGTTTCTTCTTGATTGCATTTTTTGGTTCTGTTTTGACTCGATTCTCAATCGACCATTGTCAAACACAACCACTCCAAATTCCGCAATCGACCCCTCACTCTCATTCATTATTGCTCTTTTGACAAACTATCCGATAATTTGAAGCAATCGATTTTTACGCAGACACAAAACGGACAATTCATCGTGAATTGGTGAGAACAATGGGACGTTCCTCCTTCATCCTCATGGAAGAAACAGGTCATTTAAGTACACTTCCTACTGCCTGTTTAAAGCATTCAGCCATCATAAAATGATCTTCCAGAAGGTCGTGCTCCCATCGTCTCAATTTCCATCCTATTCGAAAAAGAAACAACAGTGAAATGACAATTGTTCGTCAAAACACAACTCCCTCCTTTTGACATCGTCGTTCTCAACACGACTGTCTTTAATGGCCGCATTTTCCACAATATTCTCTACAACTCACTCCTCTCATCACTGAACAATCCATTTTGACCGGATTATCTTTCCCTATCTCGACTTTTGGACCATCTCGGAAACACGTATCGTTTGTCTCATCAAAAGGGATTCATGCCTCATTCTCGCAGTGTGGCCAGAATCTGACGATGTCGCTTCTGAACATCTCGACCGTGAATTGTTGAACCTTTGACAACGGCCAATATCGTCCAAACGAGAATAGTATATTCATCACCATCTTCACATTACTGAGGTCCTTTCACGAATCTCCTTGACCAGATTAATTGTATTGTATTGATGGTGGAATGATGAACTTGGGGTGTATCGTTGGTGAGAAATCAGAGAATGACACGAGTGTCTGTGATTTGAAGAATAGTCAAATGAAGTACGGGACGAAGCGCCCAAATGGCAATGTCCGGCAGACACTTAAATCAACAATCCGTGAAATGGCTTCTCCACGCCTCTTGTTAGCTCCTTCCTTCAGTTTGCCCTTATTGGTATATTCCCACCAAAAAGGTCGATCAGACATCCAGCTATGAAAGCAAGACTATATTTGTGCTGAGAGAACCTGAAAGAATGCAAAAACAGCTCGATCTCGTCCGAGAGTCCTTCTTCACGCAGTTTGGCGACAACACGCCGTCCTCGCTTCTGAACAGCTGGATATTCCCCCCGCCATGAACACACGCCATCCAACATACTCTGAAGAAGATCATAGGTTCTGTTGGAAGCGTCAAAGAGCGCAAGACTGTCGGTGTACGCCAGCGCTAACGATGAAGATGACAGCACAAATTGGGTCATCGGTTCCACGTGTGGCGAGGATTCGAGAATCGTGGTTATCAAATTGCTGAAAATCAGAGCTTCTTTCTTCACATCGTATTCGCGTCTGTATGAGCATACAAACTCGAGGAACGGTTTGATTGGCTCGAGAAACTCGTCGATGAAGGTCTGCTGGAAGGATTCAACTGAAATATTTCTTGTTTTGCAAATTTTGAGTATTGAATCTTGATATGATTCCTTGATGAACGATGTCAGAATTTTCATCATATACTTATTCGGTCCTTGATAACAAAGCATTTGCTCTTCGTAGAAGTATTCTGGGAGGAATTTGAAGAGTCCTGACTCAAGAATGTCGAAGTGGGTGGCAGCAGACGTGTTGCACCATAATCCATCCAGAAGCTCCAACGCTGCCTTGACAAGCTTTTTGTCGTCTGAGGCGAGAATGACCACAATTGATTCGGCAAAACCAGAACTAGATCCACCACATGGAACAAGACTGTAGAGGATCTTGTTGGGTGAGAATTCATACCAAGAAGCAGATGAAAGGTACCACAGGAAAAGGCATGCATAGTCAGTCACGGAGCTATCCAGATAGTCTCCTTCATTGACGAAGCAGATAAGTGACTGGTAGTATCTGGAGGCCTGGCCGAAAGATTTGATGTGGTTGTGTTTGTCCTGCAGAAACTTGGGAACCCTTTGCTCGTTGAAGGGCCATAGGTGATTATACTGGTCTGAGACATAACATAGTCTCATTTCGCAACGAATGGGGCAATGGCGTTCTGATCATGCCCACAATAAACAATATTCTCATCCTCATCATTTCCTTCAGTTATTTTCAATCCAAATCACTTTGAAACCGAATAAACTTGGTTCAGTTTCTAAAATACATCAATAAAAACAAAACAATCTCAACAAGAGCAACAAAAACTTCACTTCACCTTCAACCCATCTTCATTCGACTCATTAGCCGGGAATTTGTTCTCCAACAGCGACCTGCTCCTCTCCATCCGCTCGTCCTCCTCCGTCCTTCTGTCTAGTCATCATTTCTTCTTCAAATCTCTTCCGCTTTCCCTCACGAACTCTTCTGACGACGAGGAGTCCGAAACTGGAGATTCACAACTGCCCGAATCGCTCCGTTTTTGTTCCCCTTCCACAGAAGAAGCACAAACTCTCTTTTGGAGATTGTCTGCAGCTCATTCAGCTTCTTCGTTTGTTTCTTCTCTTTCTTCGTCTTGGTTGGCAGTCTCTCCCTGCAATGTCCGACCATCAATCAGCGAAAGAACGTGGTGATCCCCGCAGGAGATTCGTTCCAAGCAATATCGGCTCATGAAGATTATCAACGCTGAGAACAAAACAAGGGAAACGAGGAGGTGAGTGTTCGGAGTAGCGAGAGAGACGGAGAAGGTTGATCCGAATGACGAAGAGTTGTGATCGCTGAACGAGCACGAAGTGGTTTGGATCGCTGAGGTGAGGAAGGGCAAGTGTGACAGAGAGGACGAGGATGAAACAGATGTCAGATCGAAAGGTGTCGTTTCTGACTGATGCGGGTGCTGTTTGAAAAAGAAGAAGAAGAAGATTATTTTCGCAAGGTGAGGCGCAGGACTCACAGAGTAGCGTTGAGGATGTAGTTCGGTTGCGCGGACGATCAATCCTCCCTTTCAAGATCGTATGGAACGTTCACGCCCAACTTGTTCAGCAGCTATGCTCCAACGTACACGCGACACTGTCCGCTCCGAAAATAGTCATTCCGTCGGATGTGCAGCTCGCTCGCGTCGGAAAGGCCGTGCTCACGCAGTTTGGCCACAATCTGCTATCCTCGCTTCGGAACAGCTGAAAGGTTCGTCGACCACTGTTTCATTCCTTCCAGAACATTCCAATGGAGGGCGCCTGCGATGGTGTGCGTGTTGAAGAACGTAATGCCGTCCGTTAGTGTCAGAGCAACTGAAGAAGTCAGCACGAACTGCGTTGTTTGCGCCAGGAAGGGTGCGTACCCGACAATCCGTCCAAAAAGTGTTGAGAGAACACGGTAATCGTTGGAATCTCCAATTCGGCGTCGATTCTTGGATATGAACGCTAGAAATGGTTCGATGTGACGGAAGAACTTGTCGGTGAATCTTCTTTCTTGAAATATTAAGCCGAAATTGAGTGGATGCAAGGGACATGAATGGCGGGGACGCTTGAGTGATTGTTCGAATGCTGTCGAGATTGGTTCTCAGAAACAAGGGAATTGCATCTCGGATGAAGGGTTCGATGGGATGTTGGGGGTCTGACGTTGAGTCGAGGTTCATTGAACGACGAATGAAGAGAACGAATGCTGATCCAAACCACAATATCACAATACTCATCATCTCCACATTTCTGAGGTTCTTTCACGAATCTCCTTGACCAGATTCATTGTACAGTGTTGATGGTTGAATGATTGACTTGGGGTTTATCGTTGGTGAGAAAACACTGAATGACATGAGTGTCTGTGATTTGAAGAATAGTCAAATGAAGAACGGGACGAAGCGCCCAAATGGCAATGTCCGGCAGACACTTAAATCAACAATCCGTGAAATGGCTTCTCCACGCCTCTTGTCAGCTCCATCCTTCAGTCTGCCTAAAATGGGATATTCCCACCAAAATTGTCGATCAGACATCCAGCTATGTGATCAAGACGATCTTCCCACTGAGAGAACCTGAAAGAATGCAAAAAAGCTCGATCTCGTCCGAGAAGCCTTCTTCACGCAGTTTGGCCAGAATCTGCTGTCCTCGCTTCTGAACAGCTAGATATTCCTCCCACGATGCACTCACACCTTCGCTCGCACCGTGAAGAAGATCATTGGTTATGTTGGAAGCGTCAAAGAGCGCAAGACTGTCGGTGTACGCCAGCGCTAACGATGAAGATGACAGCACAAACTGGGGTAGGTCTAGGCTCAGATCTGAAAAAGTCTAGACGCAGATCTGCAGATCGGTCTAGGCGCAGATCTGAAAGTCTACACGCAGATCTGTCATTACACTCGTTCTTATCGATTCTTTACCGCATTTTATTCAACAAACACCTCAATATCCACATCACTTCCACTTTTTTGCTCATTTCTTACTCTCTGACTTTTTTACAATCTGGGTTCATCGTGGTCAAAGAGATCCTGGGTTGATCTCGGACTGTTCCTTCCCATTAACGCGTCTTACAATGAGAGACCCTTCCAGACATTTTTCCGGAACTTTGTCGTCGGATTCACGAACATATAGCCCTCCCGACTCTCCATCTTCTCTACACCGCCGGCATTTAATTCTCCACTACCCAGACCGAAGTATGCATTCCATTTGGTCATTTCACCTCTCTTCCCTGATATTCAAGTTCATTTTCCTTGATCTCCGAGCCCATCCTCCACTATGTTCCGTCTGAAAAGTCAACTCCAGCTCCCATCGACAGCCTCGACGGACGGTGGTCACTCAGTATTCGAATCCGATCACAACTGAGAATTTCTACTTACAGAAAAGAGGAAGAATTGAAACAGAACGTCCAGAATAGCGAAAACAGTACAACATTGTGAGAACGACCAAGAAAGGCGACGATGCGAAGGAAACAAAAGGGAAGGGGATGAAGACCAACAATTTGAGGTTGATGAGGACATCGAAGGAGAATATGAACAAGCAGAAAAGGAGGATGAAGGAACACGAAGCATGGGAGAGAATGAAGAAGTTGAAGAAAACGAACATGAACAGACTGGCGAAATGGAAAAAGTTGAAGAAAACGACAATGCTGAAGACAAACAGGAAGAGGCAGTTGAAGATGAGGTGAACAAGACGATGGAGATGCCGATGACAACCTACAAGAATTTGAGCAATCAGAACGCGAAGACAGAGATGCTGAGGAACAGTATGAAGAAATATGCGAAGATACCGGATCTTAACAGAATGCACATGGGGAAGAAAACAATGATGATGAAGTTGTCAAAAACGAACATCTCGACGATGAAGTTCATGACCCGACCGGTCCTGAAAATGAGCAAGCTGAATCTGAACATGAAGATTTGCAGGAGGAAGATGATGTAAATGCTGAAGAAGTGGAATATTTCGAAGAAGACCAAGTTGAAGACGAAGAAATCGAAGCAGAAGTCAAAACGCGCTCATTTGGCGCACTAACCTAAAAGAAGAATCAAACGATAAAGAAAACGAGATGCAAGAAAATGAACAAAATTCTAAGGATGATGCGAAATTTGTAGAACCAGTGGATGAACAAGCAGAAACAGACGATCAATTTGAAGACAATGAACAAGTAGAAGGGACAGAATTAGAAGCAGAAAAAAGAAGAAGACAGCAAACACTCAGTCAAATCACGGGAGAAAGTTCAAGGAGACAAATCGTCCCGGAGTTCGAAATCCAATCGGACATCCAAAAGATCAAGCTCCGAATCTCGGAAATCACGCTCATCAGAAGAAAAATTGGATTTCCTCGAAGAAACAAACCTGAAGAACAAGATGGACAGGAGGAAGTGTTTGAAGACCAACAAGAATATGGAATGGAGGAAGGCAACAGCTTCGATCCTCAGTTGGACAAGAAATCAATGCATTAATGGGAAACCAACGAAAATGAAAACGAAATTGTGACAACACGAACATGTGGGGAAACAGAATGTGGAAAAGTAGGATCAGTGCGTGGTACTGATTTCGAATCCACTTCTGACGCTGAAAAGGAAGAATCAGGCGAAAAAGACGAAAGAAGGAGCGACATGAAGCGAAGATGGAGAAGAAAAGGAAGGAAGAAGAACAACGCGAAGCAGAACGACAACAGTGGCGAGCGGAGCAAGACGAGAAGAAAGCGAAGGAGAGGGAAGCACGTGAACGAGCATATCGTCTTTCCGACTGACCCAAAACGAAAAAAGAGAAAAACCACTTGGTCCATATTCAGCCATCAAAGACAAGCAATGTCTAATCCTCGACACCGCCATGTTCAGAAAGAACATCAAACAGAACATGGCAGCCGAACTGAAGAAGGAGAAAGAGTGTGGGAAACAGGAGGATGAAAAGGAACAAAGTGAGAAGGAAGTGGAGAACCAGGGAGCCATGACAATGACGAAATTAAACGTGATCCCGTTGGCCCAATGCTCGCTGATCTCGCTGGAGAATGATGGAGAGTGGGTGGTGTTGGACAACATGGGAATTATGGCGATGAGCGCGATGACATACAAATTCAGTTTGACAAAAACAATAACACAGCCGATCACAATCAAGATCACCGTGTTCAACTCATCGCTGGCAGATCAAGGAATCTTTGCCCAGCCGCTGCTGAGTTTGTTCACAAACGCCGAGCCCGAGATCCTTCTCAACAACGTGACCTTCAAGAATCTGAAAATGGTCGAGAAGACACAAGATTCCGGTGACACAGATCATCAAGATCGAATCGAATGGAGCGATATCATTCACCGACACAACGTTTGACGAATGTGAATATTCGAGCACAGACAATGAAAAGATCTTCATTGCAGGATCACGTCCTCACACTCAGATCAAGGCAGCGCAATGGAAAGACTCGTTTTTATCCACACAGATTAGATCTGTGCTGATGTATTCTCTGGAGCCGCCTGTGACTCGCATCCTGCTGAACGCAAGCGTGAATGAGGCAAGCACCCATCCGAACTGTGGGTCGTATCGCTTCACTTGCTCATCGCTGGATTCAGGATATCGCTTAGCAGAGACGAACGAGTTTGAGGAAGTTCAGACGCAGGCGAACTCGGAATTGCTGAAAACGATGCGAATAACACATGAAGAGGTGATTCAGTCGCATTCGGAGGCTGAAATTCGGACGATCACTCAGAAGAGCGATGCTGGGATCGATGTGAATGCTGAAGGGAAGACAGCAACACTGAAGCACATGATCTTTAAGCTGGTCCCAGCGACGACGATGAAAACATTCGTGTCTGTGGAAACTGGTGTCCTGTCGCTGGGAAAAGTGACACATTGGAACAGACACAGACACGGAGCTGGGAGATTCTCTCCACTGAATGATATGGATCAAGGAAGGGAGCACACTGACGCTGGTGGACACACCATTCAAAAAGCTGAGTTTCACTCACGAGACTCTCTGAACAGTGCTCTACATCGAAGCATGGGGAGTTCTGTCGACAACACAAGGCTCACCATTCATGGAAATCAACTCGAACGCGACCGGATCACTTGTGTTCCTGGAATCAGATGATTTGGAACGAGACTCGAAGCTGGAGCCTCTGACGTTTTTCTCGTGCGCAACGGAATCTGTTCTTTGGGGAGATGGACGGGGTGGCAGGAAGTCTGGTGTATTATTGGTATCCCCCACGTCGACAGAAGAGAAGCTGACAGTGAACGACGATGGGGATGATAATGATGTGTGTGGACTGGTGGAGTTGCCGTGTTCTTCGCTGGACTTTGGATTTGAACATCTGAAGAAAGAAGAGAAGACACTGGAAACAAGTTTCAAAGTGGAGACGATTCAGGAGAAGGCCAGACGAGCACAATGGACAATCTGAAGATGGAGGTTGTGGAAGGAACACGAGAAAAGGCGGTTCTGACACTGCAGCTGCATCGACAATCGCGTTCACTGTGAAGAATGAGGAAAAGCTGAAGATTGGATACAAAATCTGAACGAGCGTTCTATCAGTTTTGGAAGACAGCACATCGCCATGGCTTGCCAGAATCTCCGTGAAGATCTGTGCACTGGATCCTCCCTCGGTGAGGGAGATCAACTCTGATTTCAATTTACTGCAACAATTTCAAAAAATGAGAGGTCACCAACACATTCTTCGTTTTCCACGTCACTTATTTTGATATTAGATGTTTTATAGTGAAAAATTGAGACAATAATGACAGATCTGCGTGTAGACTTTCAGATCTGCGTCTAGACGGATCTGCAGATCTGCGTCTAGACTTTTTCGGATCTGAGCCTAGACCTACCCCACAAACTGGGTCATCGGTTCCACGTGTGGCGAGGATTCGAGAATCGTGGTTATCAAATTGCTGAAAATCAGAGCTTCTTTCAGTCATGGACAAAAGTTCTCGGTTTTCCTGTCCAGAAACACTGAGCGGTGAAATTTGGTTTTTATGTTGTCAGACACTTCATCATCAAAAAAAACCATTGTGGCGAGAAAATCAGAGCGAGCAGTTGTTTCATGATGGAGATACGGAAGAATGAAGGGTCTGAAAAAAAGTGACAAAAATATGTGCTCAACCACAATCGACAATTTTTCACTCAGTGAGAGGTGGTGATGAGATGAGATCATTGATACCGAAATTAGCGAGATCCTCAGCCTCCTCCGCAAGAAAAAGAAAACATTCGTAAAAAAACGTCTACAGTGGAATGGTTCGTATTTCTCACCCACGAACTGTAGACCAGTCTACTAACCTCGATGCGTGTCGATGTTATGTCACCTCCACACATGTGTCGTTTCAGCATCGAACTCCTTTCCCAAATCGTCAGACCAGAGTTTGTCATTTTTCCTGCCGATCACTTTTGTCCATGACTGTTTCTTCACATCGTATTCGCGTCTGTATGAGCACACAAACTTGATGAACGGCTTGATTGGCTCGAGAAACTCGTCAATGAAGGTCTGGTGGAAGGATTCAACTGAAATATTTCTTTTTTCCCAAATTTCGAGAGTTGAATCTTGATACGATTCCTTGATGAACGATGTCAGAATTTTCATCATATACTTATTTGGTCCTTGCCAATAAAACATGTCTCTCTTGTGGCAACTACCTGAGAAAAAAGATATCAAATTAACACTGAACAAAGTACCAATCATTTTAATGTTGTTTTCATGACACGAAATGACATTTCTTGAGGCATTGTTGAGAAAAAGCGTGGAAAAAGTCAACTTTTTCTTTGTCACTTTTTTCTCTCCATTGTCAACAAAAAGTGCATTTTATTTCGTATATACGTCCATTTGTGAGATTACATCAATATTCTGATACGTGCTCGATCATAGATTTTCAAACGACATTGAACACAAAACAGTGAAAAAAAGAGATGAGGATCGTAGTGAATCAGAGACACTTTTCTCGATCATTCAGCTAGAAAACGATGTTAATGTCAACAAAAAAGTATAATATCATAATTATCTCGTGATTTGAAAATGATATATGTAATACTGTTGACCCGACATACTTGACCTCCAACCCGACATACTTTACCCAACCCGACATACTTTACTTTACCCGACATACTTAACCCATGCCGTCCTGACGCAAGAATGTCGAAGTGGGTGGCAGCAGACGTGTTGCACCATAATCCATCCAGAAGCTCCAACGCTGCCTTGACAAGCTTTTTGTCGTCTGAGGCGAGAAGGACCACAATTGATTCGGCAAAACCAGAGCAAGATCCACCACTTGGAACAAGTTTGTGGAGGATCGTGTTGGGGGAGAATTCATACCAAGAAGCAGGCGAAAGGTACCACAGGAAACGGCATGCATAGTCAGTCACGCCATTAAGATACAGATCGTTTCCTTCATTGACGAAGCAGATAAGTGACTGGTAGTATCTGGAGGCCTGTCCGAAAGATTGGATGGGGTAGTGTTTGTCCAGCAGAAACTTGGGAACCCTTTGCTCGTTGAAGGGCCAAAGGTGATTATACTGGTCTGAGACATAACATAGTCTCATTTCGCAACGAATGTAGCGATGGTATTCTGATCATAACCACAATAAACAATATTCTCATCCTCATCATTTCCTTCAGTTATTTTCAATCCAAATCACTTTCAAAATGAATAAACGTGGTTCAGCTTCCACAAGACATCAACAAGAACAGGACAATCTCAACAAGAGCAACAAGAACTTCACTTCACCTCCAACCCATCATCATTCGACTCATTAGCCGGGAATTTGTTCTCCAACAGCGACCTGCTCCTCTCCATCCGCTCGTCTTCCACCTTCCTTCTGTCTTGTCATCATTTCCTCTTCAGATCTCTTCCGCTTTCCCTCACGAACTCTTCTGACGACGAGGTGTCCGAAACTGGAGATTCACAACTGCCCGAATCACTCCTTTTTGTTCTCCTTCCACAGAAGATGCACACACTCTCTTTTGGAGATTGTCTGCAGCTCCTTCAGTTTCTTCGTTTGTTTCTTCTCTTTCTTCGTCTTGGTTGGCCGTCGCTCGCTGCAATATCCGACGATCTGTCAAGGAAAGAACGTGGTGATCCCAACAGGAGATTCTTTCCAAGCGATCTCGGCTCAAGAATATTATCAACGCTCAATACACTGCATCTGAGGATAGTCTCGTTCAAAATGCTTGACAAAATGAGCGATTCTCAATGAAATGTGGAAAACAATATATGAGCGTGGAAAAAAATCAAATTTCACCTAATTATCGTTCAATTGTTCAATAGGAAGGGTACAGGTGAATTTTTCGATTTCAAGTATGATCGCACTTGAAATGGCCGTTTTTAAGATCAGCACCTTTTGGCACACTTTTTTTCATAAAACCGGTTCAAAAACAGTGAAAGGATGGAAAACGACAAAAAAAGAGGTCTCTATGTGAGACAATGGAAATAAATCATCCATTAAAGAGAAAAATGGAAAAAACATGAAATTTCTGTGTTGATCGAGACAACTTTAATGTTTTTTGAAAATGAAAAAAATTACACAAATGAAGAGTTTCGGGATTATAGATGAAGAATCATGATTGTGAGGACAATAGTCTTCGTGGATACAACGAACCCACGCATCCCTTTTTTCATTGAGAATCGCTCAAATCAAAAACTGTTCCGTGGTCAGAGCAACTGAAGAAGTCAGCACGAACTGCGTTGTTTGCGCCAGGAAGGGTGCGTACCCGACAATCCGTCCAAAAAGTGTTGAGAGAACACGGTAATCGTTGGAATCTCCAATTCGGCGTCGATTCTTGGATATGAACGCTAGAAATGGTTCGATGTGACGGAAGAACTTGTCGGTGAATCTTCTTTCTTGAAATATTAAGCCGAAATTGAGTGGATGCAAGGGACATGAATGGCGGGGACGCTTGAGTGATTGTTCGAATGCTGTCGAGATTGGTTCTCAGAAACAAGGGAATTGCATCTCGGATGAAGGGTTCGATGGGATGTTGGGGGTCTGACGTTGAGTCGAGGTTCATTGAACGACGAATGAAGAGAACGAATGCTGATCCAAACCACAATATCACAATACTCATCATCTCCACATTTCTGAGGTTCTTTCACGAATCTCCTTGACCAGATTCATTGTACAGTGTTGATGGTTGAATGATTGACTTGGGGTTTATCGTTGGTGAGAAAACACTGAATGACATGAGTGTCTGTGATTTGAAGAATAGTCAAATGAAGAACGGGACGAAGCGCCCAAATGGCAATGTCCGGCAGACACTTAAATCAACAATCCGTGAAATGGCTTCTCCACGCCTCTTGTCAGCTCCATCCTTCAGTCTGCCTAAAATGGGATATTCCCACCAAAATTGTCGATCAGACATCCAGCTATGTGATCAAGACGATCTTCCCACTGAGAGAACCTGAAAGAATGCAAAAAAGCTCGATCTCGTCCGAGAGTCCTTCTTCACGCAGTTTGGCCAGAATCTGCCGTTCTCGCTTCTGAACAGTTGGATATTCCTCCAGCCATGAACATACGTCATCCAATACATGGTCAAGAAGAGCAACGGTCACGGTGTGAGATTCAAAGAACGCAAGACTGTCGGTGTACGCCAGCGCGAACGATGAAGATGACAGGATATACTCCGTCATCTGTTCCATGTGTGGCGAGGATTCGAGAATCTTGGTTATCAAATTGCTGAAGATTAGAACTTGTTTCTCATATTCGAATTCGCGTCTGAACGTGAAAATAATCTCGAGGAACGGTTCGATTGGCTCGAGAAAGTAGTCGACGAAGGTCTGGTGGAAGGATTCAACTGAAATGTTTCTTTTTTCGCAAATTTCGCAAGTTGAATCTGGAGAGGAATCTGTGATGAACAATGTCAGAAGTTTCATCAGAGACTTATAGTACCCGGACAAACCCGTTAGAGCGGATTAACCCGTTAACCCTTCCAAAGGGACGAAACAGTCTCCCCTCTTCATCTTAATTCTCCTTCCACTTCACATTCATGCATTTCCTCATTTTTTTTAAAACTAGAGTTCTTCATGAAAGAATGATTGTGAAATGCAAAGCGAAAAGTGAACGTTGTTTTTTGAACGAAGTTAAACAAATCTATTTCCGAGAACTAGAGGGATCATGTGTTGCGAGTCGAGCTGTTCATGGTCAGAATAACTTGCGCTGTGTCGTCGTTGGCATTTCATCCATTTGAATAGACCCATTGTCTTTGATCCAATCTCTGAAAGAGTCACAATTCCTTCCAGAATTCTCACTAGGGTTTTCTTACAGGTACAACTGATGAGTTGTGTGAAAGAGATGATATATGTGAAATGGGGGATGTTTTAACGGGTTTATCGGAGTTAACGGGTTTATCCGACCACTATTATTTGGTGCTTGCGAATCAAGCAATTGCTCTTCGTAGAAGTATTCTGGGAGGAGTGCGAAGAGTCCTGACGCAAGAATGTCGAAGTGGGTGGCAGGAGATGTGTTGGACCATAAATCACGCAGAAGCTTCAACGCCGCCTTGACAAGGTCGTCGTCGTTTGTTGTTAGGAGTACCACAATTGATTCGACAAAACCAGAACAAGATCCATCACTTGTTGGAACAAGTTTGTAGAGAATGTCGTCGGGGGAGCATTGATACCAAGAATCAGGCGAAAGGCACCACAGGAAACGGCATGCATAGGAAGTCACGTCTGTGAGATACAGAGAGTTTCTTTCCTTGACGAAGCAGATAAGTGACTGGTAGTATCTGGAGGCCTGTCCGAAAGATTTTCTGTGCTTGTATTTGCCCAGCAGAAAATCAGGAGGCCTTTCCTCGTTGAAGGGCCATAGCTGATGATATTCGTCTGAGTCTGAATATCTTCTCATTTCGCAACAAATGGAGGAATGGTGTTTTGATCATGCCCACAAGAAAGACAGTCATGGACAAAAGTTCTCGGTTTTCCTGTCCAGAAACACTGAGTGGTGACATTTCGTTTTGGTTTTGTCGGACACTTCATCATCAAAAAAGAACATTGTGACGAGAAAAGCAGAGCAAACAGTTGTTTCGTTTTGGAGATACTGAAGAAAGAAGAGTCTGAAAAAAAGTGACAAAAATAAGCACCCAATCTCAACCGACAATTTTTCACACTGTGAGAGGTTGGGACGAGATGAGATCATTTTTGCCGATAGAAGTGAGATCCTACGACTCCTTCACGAGAAAAAGCGAACATTCGCAGAAAAAGTTCTACTGTAGAATGGTTCGTATTTCTCACCCACAAACTGTAGACCTCTCTACCAACCTCGATGCGTGTCGATGTCATGTCACCTCCACACATGTGGAGTTTCAGCATCGAACTCCTTTCCCAAATCGTCACACCAGACGTTGTCATTTTTCCTGCCGACCACTTTTGTCCATGACTGAGAATTATCTCATCCTCACCATTTCCTTCAGATATTATCAATCAAAATCACCTTCAAAATGAATAAACATGGTTCAATTTCCAAAATTCATCAACAAAAACAGATCAATCTCAACAAGAACAACAAGAACACTTTTTTCACTCGAGACTCAGATGATATCACATGCTGAACGAATCGAGGAGTATAACATGATCAACCTTGAAAATAAGAAGAACAAAATACACGTGGAAACATTCATTCAGGACCATCTGTTTTCTTGAAACCTCACAAAATGGCTTTGAAATTGACACTGAAATTCCTGACCATTCACAAATGCTAGCTGTCAGTGGAACCGTCAATGACAATGCAATCATCAAACCATGCAACTTCTTGAATGATAAAGTCTCTTTTCCTGATTTGTCAAACCGCCGTCATTCTTCATGGGTCGAGAAATCCTGAGATTGTTAGTATGGGTACTCGAATGGCTGGCGAAATGTTCTTCCTCTTCGCTCTTCTCTCAGCTTCAAATTTTCAAACAGTTAATAAACTGGGTGATCCACCCAACAGCATGAATGCTGACAAAATAAACTTCCACACCAACACTGCCACACTCACCATTGATTTTATCGTCACAGGAAAGTCATCCTACACAGTCAACTTCAGCGTCGAACCAATCTCATACGAACCCCGAGAATGCAACGTGGTGTTCAAAAACAAAGACAGATTGTTCAATCTTAACTTCGAATTCCCAGCAGGCGAAACAAAGTTCACCAAGTTCATCGAAATCGGTGGCGAGGACGACGACAAGAAACTGTGTCGGGGGATAACGTACACCATCACAGCGAATGACCTCACATGCATTCCGGACACGTTCACTCCCGCTGACAACACTGTCGTGACCGGGTTTTCGAAGCTCACGTATTTTGACAAGACCAAGCCCGACGGGACGAGAGACAAGGTCAAACTGACGTTCGAGAACGGTCTCATCCCCGCCAGGAAGCCAGCTGACTTAAAGAACAGCGTCACTCTCGAATCAACTGCACCGAAGAAGAAAGAGCCAAAAGTCTACATTCTGGACGACAGTGACAAATACACATGGACACGCGACACCGGTGTGCTCACTGTTGAGTATTTGTTCAAAGATTGCGACATCAAGGCCGGGAGTAAAGTCACAGCCGTCCTCTGCGCCTATCTCGACGAGTGTTTCATGCACCAACCGATCGACTATGCAGAAGGTGCGAATGGAGTTGCTTCGGTGATCGCTGCCGTCTTCGCTGTTCTTGCCCTTGTCTTCTAGGAATGGAGGAGAAGAGGGATTGTTCTCTTTCGAAGTTGCGTTGCACTTCAAGATATTTGAATCTTTCTGATGTCGTTTGTGAAGAGTGGAGAAGTGGGGCAGCGATCCATAGAGTTGGCAACTGATTCTGCTCGCCAGGCGGACCACATTGGAGATAATCGATTCGTCTCCATGAAAACGCTTCTCTTTTCATCCCCTCGTGTCATCCCAACACCTCCTAAACACGACGACGTCTTTGATAAGGATGTGGACCTTGCGCAACAAAGATGTTGTGAATCGTCTGATCGTCGGGGCGTTTGGGATTTGCTCCTTTCCACATTTTTTGAAAGATGAACGAGAACAAGTCTTGAGCGAGGTCACTTCTGTCTTCCATCCCTTCCTCACACAGAGCGTGCACAATCGCTCTCGCTGGCTGGCTGGCAGAGAGAAGGATGGATGCGACGATGGACGGGAGTGGCTGTTGGGTGACGGATGTTTGGTGGATGCCTCTGAAGGGAGCAGTGGCTGCGCTGATCGAGAAAGGCGTTGGCGTGTTTCGTGTTCGCTCTTCGATCTGCTGCAGAACAACCAGGATCGAGCGAAGAAGAGAGAGATCGGTTGTAACTGCCAGCGACACCAGCGAGTTGGTGACTGGCGTTGGGTCGAATGACTCAAACTTCATCAGAAATCGCAACACTTTCAAACACGACTTGACAATCTGCGACGTCACCTCATTCTTCCCCACAACGCATCCCTCCTCCACTCCTTCCCGACGAGGAGGAGCGATTGCACGAAGAGTGTTGAAGACAAGGTCGCCCAATGCTTGTTTTCGGTTGGTCAACAACGCTTCATCGCGGGGTCGATAGATGCATGATTCGACAGTGTCTCCGACGTGTGCCAAAGCAGCTGCTGCCAACGGAAGATTGTCCAGACGACCAGCAAACTCGACAACGCGGCTGAATGCAGCGGGATTCTTGTCGAGATGGAGGTTGAGATGTGTGGTGGATCGGATCGTGGGAACAGACAAGACGAGAAGGGCTTGTGCGTCGTTCTCTGCTGTCATCAGCTCTTTTGCGATATTGTGTTCACTCATCGAAACAACAGCCAGCTGTGTCACAAGTCTCCATCTCTCCTCGCCCTCTGCTGTTCTGAGATTCTCGATGATTGACCGCTCGAATGAAGATTCGAATAGGTCATGAAATTCAACAGAGCGAGTCGCTGGATCGATGTGCGAGTGGAATTCTGTTAAAGTTCTCGTTTCTTTGAGGAGAGTGATGGGAGTGTTGGAGGAGTTCACGGTCGCCATCTCCACCAGGCATTCCACAACCCGATCCATAGAGCTGTGGATGTTGTTGTCCCTTGATCGATAGAATGTGTTGAATGACGACATAAACTGAGTTTGTGATTCAACTCCGAGGAAGGGGAAGAGATGGACACAGACAGTGTCTCTCCTCTCCTCGTCTGCTTGACTCAAGTTTCGGTCCAAAGGAGAGACGCTGAAGGCGAGTTTGACTTCGATGTCTGCCAGCGTTGTCAGTGCAGTGAGTGGAGATGGTCGGCTGCTGTCGTTCCACACACTCAGCTGGTGTGACAATCCGCACAGTTCGGGAGAGAAGAAGGGGATGGAGTGGGGGAGTGTTGTTGTCGAGTGAAGGGCGTTCACAAGACAACCAGCGAAACGAATCCCAAGCTTTCTCGTGAAGTTCAAGATTTTATGTTCTGAGAGATCAGAGCGAGAGTACAACACAACACAGCAACCTGCTTCGGCACAAATCGACTGAGGAGGACCTTTCGGGTGCTCCTCTCCCAACTTCTGAGGATGTCGTGGAGTGAGGACATCGCTGAGAGGGAATGTCGGGGGAGTGGCGAAGAGGAGTGCCTCGGTGTGTGGCGTGGACAGGCAAAATTGGGTTGAGAAGACAGACACAGCAGCTGTCGACAGGTCGTCGTTGGTGCTCGCCGCTGAAAGAACGAGGAAGGTGACAAGAGACGATGGGAGTGTGTTGAAGTCTTCACTGAGCTGTGCCGGATCCATCTTCACTTCTGCCATCGTGCGGAGCAGAATAACCCAACTCTGTGTCACTCTCCCAAAGTCCAGACAGTGCGGTTCAGATGGCTCGTCAGACACCACTCGAACAGTCGAAACTGCTGTCGAGAGAGCGATGTTCAAAATGAAAACAGCGTGTGTCTCGATGAGGTGGCGGAAGAAGGCAGGTTTTGTGCTGGCAAGGCGGAAGAAGGAGCTGGCAGGGTCGGTGAACGAGTGAGGGGAGAGGAGGTCACGGAGAGAGAATGTTGGGTCGATGAGTGGTTCGCTGAGTTTGGTGAAGAGAGGAGAGTAAGACTGGCTGAGTGCGGAGATGAGATTGAGGTGTCGATCGTGACGGAAGGGAGTGTTGGAGGATGAAGAGGAGAGATCCATCGTTCTGAGAAACGAGTCGATAATGTCGGGATGGGCTGAGGAAGAGATGGAAAAGAGTGAGCATGATCAAAAAGGGCATACCAATCAGAAACGTGGCAGTATATTGAAGGCATTGAGAAAGAAGATTCATGGAATTCTTGTCATCATCTCGTATTTTAGGAGTCTGTTTGGTGAGCATGTCGATGAATGATGCGATCCTCTCCACTGAATCCTGAAGTGATTGAGTAAGCAAAGAAAACTTCAAACAGGGTATTTTTGGGAGATTACCAGGATCTTTTGAAAGATTTCAAAAGAAGAATTCGTCAAAAAACGTGAATTTTGTTGATGGGAAAGGGCTTCGCAAACGTCGAAAAAGAGGATCGACCATATGGGTGGTCGTTTTCGAGATATGGGAGAGGGTCACAGAGAAAATTGCGAAAGAGGGAGGAAAGGTCTTCTGAGAGAGCTTGAATTGAGACCAAGGGGAAGATTTCTGAGAGTTGGGTGAGTCGATCCAGTTTATGATTGTTGGTTTGATTCGGCTGGATCTGTCTGAAAAGTTCGGTCCTTTCGTCGAGCGAAAGTGGAACAGGGTCTTCCTCCAATGGTTGAAGGAATGTAGTTGGCGATCGGTAAGGTCCAGTGGATAAGATGCATTTGTCTGATGCGAATACTTCTTGTTGCGATTTCATAAGTCCATCTTTCCACCATCGAGTCGGCTTCGTTCGATCAAGGAGATCGATCAAGACAATTGGGATTCTTGGTTGCATTCTCAACTGTTTAATCAGCCGAGTCTGCATTTTCCGGCAGTGTTGAGAAACAAGGTTCTCGGGAGGGTTGAAGTGAAAGCAATTATCAATGGTGAGAAAGATATCGAAGAAAGCCTGGTCAATGTCATCTTTGTATGTGTTGGCCTCAATATTCCGCATGACCGTGCCGAAGTCCATCGGGGATTCGATAATTGTCCGATATGTCGGAAGATTCTGCCTCTCAGGGTCGATTGGCTGGGCGAAGTGGCGTCCTTCCGGAAATTTGATCAGATCACCAAGAATCTCACGCAGACGACTGTCAGATCATGGAGAAGGTCCAAAAACAAACGACAATATTCCGTTTTTCATCGACAGTTTCTGGAGAGAACTCATTTTATCATTGCGGGTAGATCTGCGAGTCACAAATCAAATCATGTCACACATCGATGGATGAAGATGAAGATGGGATTGTTAATTCAGAAATGGTGATATATCGAAGTGGCCGGGACTTTATGAAGATGTATACGTATAATGAGCCGATCAAATCTTCAAGAATTAATTCTTCACCTCAAAATGCGTCCTCATGTCTTTCTTTCTGTCCCGCTCATCGTCTTCCTCTTCGTTTCGCCGTTTCACGCTGCTGTAATTCCTGAAGGCCATTTATTGAACCTGAAACCACTTCTTGACGATTTAACTGAAGAACGATCCTCAAACAAGGACTAACCAAACAAACCAATCCGTCTCCACGGACAATACCATATCTTCGAATATATTCTGAGATCAGTCAACATGTCTATTGTTGGAGCTCGATCAACATCGATCGTTTCGAGCAGAGCTGAAGACAGTCAGGATATTTCGAACACTGAACCGTCATCGATGCTGTTTGTGACAAACAGCACAGTTGGTCTCTCTTCACTTCGATTGATCTGCCATGGAGACCACAAGTCTGTTGCGACAATCAGCCAATCATCTTTGTCTGTCTCAAACTGCAAAATTATTCCCGCTTTGAACACAAGTCCGTTTTTGTCAACGTGGACACCCACAGGTGCCTCGTCGTTGACAATTATCGACACCAAAGTGAACTGCAATCACGCGACATCTCTCCCACTTGTTGGAACGATATCTTCCAAGCACAAGTCTCTAGCAACCGAATCATCGAAAAGCAGCAATTTTCTCAGCGACACATCTCCAAAAACGGGAGTTATGTCAGTCATTGGAAACGGACTCTCCTTCGCGAATTCCACGTTGCCTCTCGCAACTGGGCCACTGTTTGATTTTGGGTTCAACACAAACAATACGCAACAATCACTGATCTCAGCATCTGTTTCTTTGACGACATCAGTGATGACAAACATGACTAGCCCTCGTCGCTTCATTGGCGATACTTTCCGCTTCCCTCTCGCCTCGCAACGACTGATTTCTTTGTCAATCTCGGAATGCACGAACCATCTTTATGGTTCTGGATGCTTGGACATGAATTTTGGGAGTGCTCTTTGTTGCCTGAATTCGTCGTTCTCGAAATGCAAATCCGACGCTGAACCAACGGAAGGCCCTCCCACCGTGTATCTCCAACACAGGACGACCCATTTTGACCACGCTCGCTTTACGGCGTTCACTCAGTTCGACCCTTGCACCTTCCGAGACATGCGCGCTGACCGAGGAGGAGCGATCGACTCAAATGAAATCAAAGTGTCCCTCAGCATCACCAAATGTTCCTTCATCCGTTGCTCTGCCGATCGTGTTGCAGGAAGCATTTTCTTCTATCCCTTCTTCGCAACGAGTGCCCTCACCGTGTCACAGAGCTCTTTTGTTTCGGGAAGCGCCGAGCAGGGCGGAGCAATGCAGATCTCCAAATGCCAGCTGGCATCAATCGCAGATTCCGTGTTTTATGATCTCAACGCAAAGTTTTTCGGACCAGGATTATTTTACATGCAATGCCCAGGTCCAGTCACAGTCTCAAACTGTCTTTTCCAGAAATGCCACCATCAGACAGTCGATGATGGAACAATCAACCTCGAAAAGACTGTGTTTACGTTCAACTCGCTCCGCTTCAGAAAGAACACTGGAAAATCTGTTGAAACTGCATTCGACGTTTCGTTAAACTCAACACAAGCAACGGCTGATGCATCGTCGTTCACAGACTGCGACACTGATAAGAATCCTGTCAAGATTTATGTCCTCGGAGTTCTGGTCACTCCAAACTTGGTTCCCGCACCGAATTCTTTGGCAGTTACGTCAGTCAGCTGCGATGTGAGCTCAGACAACCGGACAGCAAAAGCAGCGCTGACAGTTGACAAGCCGATCAGCGGAACAGTTCTGGTGCTGGTGGACAACACGAATGGGTACGAAATGCCGAACGAGGACTCTCCCCCTCCAATCAGCAGAATGATCTCGTTCGTCTTCTCTTCCGATTCAACATCGACAGAATGCGAGCTCTCCTTTGGAGAATGGGAACTTCTGCAATACAACGCGAACTATTCGCTCGTTGCTTTTGGATGGAAAGAATCGATCGTCGACACAAACAGTGTTGTCCTCACAACCCCAAATCCGCCACGAATCATGAAAGCGGTGTGTGAAGGTGGAAATTCCGAGTTTGACGCCTTCTTCTCTCTGGAAGCACGTTCGCTCGGGTCAGGATCGTACAAAGTGTCAGTGAAAGGGATCCCCGATTTGTGGATGGAAGTTGATTTTGTGCACAACCCATCCGGAGGCAATGTCTTCTCAACTGAAGTTGGCCTGATACTGCACAGTGAAGATGCCATCTTCGATTTCGAAACGAAATATGAGATCGATGAGGTGATCGAAATGAGCTCTGGGAAGGCTCCCATCTTCGATCCTCCTCGCGTCTTCTTCACCACTCCTGCCCGTCCCAAGTTGAAGAGTGTGGGCACGATTTCATTCACAGATTCCAAGCAAGCCACAATCACCATCAGACTGGTTGGTGAGCACCTCTTCGCCAACCCGTACACACTGACAGTTTCTGATGGGTCAAGCACGTCGGCAGTGACCGCTGTCTTCGATGCTGATGGTGTGAATGGGGAAGCCACAGCTGTTCTTTACTCGATGGATGGAAGCAAGACAGTCCAATTGGCATTTGGGACGACATACACAATCACTGGGATCACGTGTCCAGACAATGCTCAGCCGATCCTCACCCCAAATCTGAAATTCATTGTTCCAACTGAACCAGCACGTGTCGAAAAGGTTGTTTCAACTAAACTGAACAGTGACCACTCTCAGGTTGAAGTGACGTTCCAAGGTCGAAACCTTCCCTCGACAATCACATCTGTCGCGATCAAAGATGAAGATCCTTCTGTCCTCTTCTCCATCACAAAGTTGTCGGACACTTCGTTCTCAGCCCTCTTCAATGTGGCTGAGACACCTTCACTGGATTCGTTGGTTTTCAGTGAGACATATTCAATCGCTTCTGTGTCAAACGGAGCCAACTTCGCACTGAACGATGATTTCTCTTTCACAATTCCTTCGAATGCTCGACTGACTAAAATCGACACTGCATTCTCGAACGACGTGAACACCGGATTGATTTTTACTCTGAAAGTTGAAGGATCGATTCACAATTCTCAATACAAACTGATTCTGTCCAACACTGAAGTGGAAGTGGAATGCTCGTTGACAACCCTCACCTGCAGCTCAACGGCTCCGATTCGCATTGGTTGGGCTTCTGGCGTGCAATACTCGACAGAACACATTCACGACCGACGCCAAACCGACACAACCCGTGTTTCATGTGGACGAGTCGGGTGATCTGGGTGACTTTTGTGGAGATGATGGAGAGAAATGCAAGACAATGGACGAAGCATGGCGAATTGTGAAAGGAATTGGCTTCTCACGACCCACACTCCTCATCATGGACTCTACCACACTGGAGTCGCCGATTGCTGTGACGGAAGGGATGCATGTGATGGTGACAAATGGAAGCTCGACAGAACCAAAACTGTACGTTGCCTCGCACGATCTGAGTGGAGGCGAGTTGGGCATGATTGTTGTGGACTCAGCATTTCTCGAATTGAGGAATGTGGATGTGCACATCCTGTCTACCTCGCCATCGTTTGTTGTGATTCATGGAATGAACTCCAAGCTCGTGTTTCGTGACGGAGTCTTCGCTGGTCCCGCCAGTGGACTGACAATGAACGAGGATTCGGATGGAGTTTGCAGCTGGTCGTCGGGAGCTCTCCAACTCATCAACTGCGACACACACATCAGGAACACTCGCTTGTTCAGACTCTCACAAGGAGCAATCAACATGAAGAATGGATTGCTTGACATTCAAACATCGTCGTTCGATTCCAACTCTGCCTCGTCATCCTCGTTTCCATCGTCTCGTCGCAACATCCACTGCTCGGACGCGGGAGCAGTGACAATTGGAAGTCTGAGTGGCGGAGATGGATTCAACGGACTGCCGCTGTGGGCATCGATAGGAGACTGTGCAATGAGCGGAAATGCAGCACAACCAAACTCGCCACTGTTCATTCCTCAGCTGGACAAGAAAGAGTCGAAGAGCGTGTTTAACACAGTCACCCAACAATACACAGTGAACATCGTTGGCTCTCGACTGATTCCGTGTGGGTTGTTCTTGGAAGTGTTTGAATTCGACGCGGAGAACAACAAAGAGGGAAGCGCAGTCGAGTTCGAAATGAATCACGAATCGTCTGACACTCAGGTCACTCTTGTCATCAAACAAGAAGAAATAGCAACATTGGATCAGACCCAGGAACTTCGATGCAGACTGAAATTTGGATTGGATCAGCAAACGACCGACTGGTTCACCTTCTCCGCTGCCCAAATCGACGATCCTGAACCAACGTGGATTTCGATCACAGTTGATTCAGGTGGGAGTGACGACACAGGAAAATGTGGGTCATCTGAAAATCCGTGTGGATCAGTGGCTTGGGGATGGAGAGTTGGACAGACGAAGCTGGAAGGAGAGGGACTGAGGATTGCTATCAAAAAGGAAGTTGGATTCGGGGAGAGAATGAGGGTTGGGTCGGAACAATTGATGATCCAATCAGCGAAAGGGAACAAGTCTCGTCTGCTGTGTGACAGATCAGTGTTCGAGAGTGGGGAATCACAAGACCGAAAAGGAGGAATTGTGAGGATTGATGGAGGATTGGTGGGGCTTCGCAATTTGGTTCTTTCTTTGGCTTCAGCGTCGAGTGGAGAGGTTGAGGGACAATTCGTTATTTTTGGGAAAGGGCGGTGTGTGGTGGAGTCAGTGGAGATAGTTGCAGAAGGAAGTGGGAGAGTGGGGATGGGAGTTGGGTGGATGGAAGGGGGAGTGATGGACGTGAATGGAGTTATCCTGGCGAATGCTTTGCTGGGAGTGACTTTGTTTGGAGGAGACGACAAGAACGATGGAATTGCCTTCTCTGTTTCTGAACTGAACATTCAGAACACGACCACATCCGACTCTCTCATCCACTTCTCCTCTCTCTCGCCCTCATCAGCGTTCTCGCTCTCCCACTCTTCGTTCCTCGCCACAGTTCGCACAATCGACTCAGCACCATCGTCGTCCTCACCAACCAATGTCAGTTTAATCTCAGTCTGGACTTGCCAAGAATTGCTTTCTGTTGTGGATTGTGTGTTTGAGAAGAGTGGAACGTGCCTCTCTTCGTCGCCGTCGACCTTGACTGGCAACACACTCCGCATCTCTCTCTCCTCGCGCGTTCCTTCGAAATCGACGGTTGTGGTTTCATCGTGTCTGTTTCTTGATTGTCTGAGCTTGTCTGGATCAGAAGCGCTGCACATCTCGACAGGAACTTGCTCAGCGGCGATTGTTCTCTCCAACAACTGGTTTGAAAACGTTGTGTCTGGCGAGGAGTGGCCACTTCGGAAGGGCGGGATTGCTGTTCTTGACTGGACTCGCTCTGCTTCAGTCGCTTCATCGTCCTCCTCATCGTCATCGCATGCCGTTGGGGTGCTCGTTGAATATGGAACACTCCGTCCAACGCTCATCCGTCGTCGATGTGTTCTCTCGAACAGCCGCTTGGTGATGCAGAAGTCTTGATGAATACGCGATTCATGTCTTGCTGGTCGTTGTCTGTCTTTGTCTTCATTTTGTTTGTTTCTATCAATTCACCATTTCTTTCTGAAACACGTTTCCAGAAAACTCCTGGATTATTCTTGTCTACCACTCTTCAGAACTGAGTAGGATCAACATTGCTTCTTCCGAGCAGTGTGACAAGCATTCTGCTCGATATCCTTCAAAGTACCATTGGTTTAACGCAATCATCACAGGACTTTTTTGAGAATAAATTTGTTATGGGATCCGATCAAATCACCTGATTTCGATGCTCGTCAGTTCATCACAATCCTCCCTTGTCATCACCCCCACACCCGAACATAGATTGGAAGAGCTAGTTTGTGTTTTGTATCTTTTCGTCACTTCTTTCATGTTGTTCATCCATCGTGGATCTGTGCAGATTTTTCTTCCTTTGTCCAACATCTCATTCTCGACACCAGTCGCCCACTCGATTAGGTTTGGAATTTCCTCCTTTTTCACTCTTCTTTTCTCTCTTCTATCACCATAATCTCTCTCTTTTTCTTCAATTTTATGTTTGGAGTTTTCTGCATGGAGGAAGTCTATCATCGATGGATGTGGAAGGAATCTTGAATTCGGGAATTGTTGAGAGACTTTGCGCTCGAATTGAAAGCGAATCAAGCGAAGTGGATCTTTTCCAGACACTTGTTGTTCTTGACCGATTCTGCTGCGGCCTGAGTGAAGTGATCGAAACTGAGAAATCGAAGACAACTGACCAAGGTAGTTCAGACGATGCTGATCTGTTCTCCTTCACTCATCGCTGTGAGTTAACACTTGTTCGAATCGAGAAAGCAGTTCTGGATTTGGTGAAGCGAGTTAGCGGACAACGAACCGCAGACGAGAAGACTCTCGAAGTTCAAGAAGCAATTCGGGGAATGATTGCTCGTTATTTTCGATCCTCGATCCCCTCAGCGACAAAGGAGATGGGGGAGATGGAGGAGCTGACGAAAATGAATGTTGAGCTGATTGAGGAAGGCCGGCAGCGGCGAGAAGAACAGAAGAGAAAAGCAGAAAGGAAGAGAAAGAAAGAAGAAGAAGAAAGAAAGATGAAGACAGAAAGGGCAGCAGCAATCGAAGTATTCCATCAAGACAAGTTCACCCTTTCAGGAAATGTGTTCACCAAACGCGTCAGTGATTGGTCGTCGCTCTTCTCTCTCTCCTTCGGACCAGCCGTCGTTCGCATGACGTTCCTGATCCGCAATTGGGTCAGTTACAACTATTTCGTTGGGCTGATTGCTTCTGACATGGTTGGAAAGGCCGCACAGACGCAGGGATTCTTCTCTCGTCTCGAAAGAGCAGCGAGCTGGCATCTCTACCCCTCGTACCAATGCGCCTCGCAGAATGGAAAGACGTTTCACAAGGGATCAGCGTGCAAGGCCGTGGCGGATGGGCAGAGAGTGGTGTTGGAGGCAGATGGACGGGAAGGAAAGCGAACACTGAAACTATCGCAAGATGGAGAGACACAGCCAGTCTTCTTCACCAACATCCCTGTTCCCTTCCGTTTCGGCATTCAAATCTTCACATCAGGAGCCTCTGTTGAGTTTGTGTCGACAGAAGTGCTTGGAGAGGCGTCGATGGTTGGAGGGAGTTTGGAAGTGGTGATGGACTAATTGAGGTTCTTCTCTTTTCACACTCGCTTTTCACTGCACTACTTCTGTATTTCATACACTTTTCACAAACAATAACCAGAGAAATGATGAACCGTGTCGTTCTTCAGAAACCAGTCATTTCAGATATCGAGGGCCGCACTCGTTTGGTTTTGACCTCGTTCTTGAACTCTTTGTGTCCTAAAAACAGAATCCAGTTGCGAAATTGTCTCATTTATTCCAGAAATCATGGTTGTAACGAACAAAGAGAGAAATATTGTGATGTTACCGCCAAAAACCAGAGTGGCGAAATCAAGAATCGGCCTGACGTAAAGATTAGATGTCAAGACATAAAATGGGAGAATTGCATTACATATTATGATTCTCCAACATTAAGTGTCGGTTGGGCGTCTCTGCCCCCACACAGGACCACAAGAAGGTTCGCCACCATTTGGGCCTTCCGATCGGGTGTAAACACAATCTTGCCCTCATCTTCGATCTGCGCCAGTGCCATGTGCACCATTCCAACCGCGCCCTCCACAATCTTCTGTCTTGCTGCAACCACCGCAACCGCCTGTTGGCGTTGGAGCATCGCCGCTGCTATTTCGTGTGCGTAGCTCAGCTGGCTGATCCGAGCCTCCAGCACTTCAATTCCCGCAATCTCCACTCTTTCTTGGATTTCTTTCTGCAGCTGGATGGCTATCTGGACGCCGCTTCCTCGGAGTGACATTTCCTCCCCTTCGTCGCTCACGTCGTATGGGTATTGTCGCGCGACATTTCTAATCGCGGAGTCAGATACAGTGGATAGATAGTACGCGGAATCGCTGACAGAGAAAGCGGCTTTCGCAGTGTTGACGATTCGATAAACAACGATCACTCCAATTTCGATTGGATTTCCCAAAATATCATTTACCTTCAACTTGCTGTTTTCAAGAGTAGTTGCCTTCAGACTGAACGATCGATGGGTCGAGGTAAACGGGTTGACCCAGAAGAAGCCAGCTTTGATCAGAGTTCCGTAATACTTCCCGCAGAGCAAATAGACTCGGCCATTGTTTGGCTGATTCGTCACAAAACCTTGTATCAGAAAGACTGCCACAATGAGGCACGCTATTCCGATGAAAATTCCGAACCACCAGTAGATGGCGAAAACGACGATCATTGCGATTCCTGCAAGTAAAAGGAGCCAGAGGACAAGACACATGATGCCTCCATTGATAGGTTTGATAAAGTGCTCGGTGATGTCTTGTGCAATTGATGGGTAAGCTGGTGGGAGATCATGTTGGATTGTCATCGGTTGCATCTCTTGCTGGTTCGCTGTTTCTGAGGGTTGTTTGGGATCAGGATGAACATAGACAGTAGAGGGCTGTTGTTCTGTGGTGTTTACGTTTTGTTGAGGTTGGTACATTTGAGTGGTTTGCAAAATATGGGAATTTGATCCAAATGATTGAGACCGAGTCGAGACAACTGGGAAACTGTTTAACACGAAGAGACACACTGATATTGGAGATTGGACTTCTCCCAGTCACCCCCTGTACACCCTCGCTATCATCATCTGATCTCCCCCATAAGGCATATTGTTTGATAAATGAGTTATTTTCATCAACATCCAAGCATGTCCTTGAAGTTCGAGTATAATAACACTGTTTTCTCTGATTTAGTACCCAAATTCTCCAATGAAAATGGATTCTGATCGAACAATCCATCTGTTTCTCTTTTCATCGAATACCAAACGAAGAAGTATCAATGAAGTTCAAGAAGATAAGAGATTTGTTGTGAAAAGAATGTTTGACTGCTGCTCGACGGACGGCGGGTTCGTCGGAAAGTGACGGGTCAGCTTCTCGTCCTCCATCACACCGCCGCTGTCTTCTGCAGCCATCCGAGCAAGAGCATCCTGCACACCTCCGATTCTCTCGGAAGGTTCCAGTTGGAAGAGTGGGAGAATGAATTGGAAGTGCTTGATGTGGATGAAGACGTGTTGTGTCTCTTCTGTCGTTCCGAGGAGGGTAGCTGCGTCTTTTCTGTTTCTATTCCTGTTTCGGAAGGTTCATTCCCAGCAAGTTGTTCCATCTGATCGATTTGGCAACAACAGAACCTCCATGGGTTGTTTTTCTGTTGTTTAGTAGCTTTTCCTCGATCACATCTTCGATGCCCTCCAGTCGCAACATTCGCTGCACGTTCTTCGACATCTGCCGCTCTTCCCCCCATGTGATGCTCCATTCCCACTGGACATCGTTCATGTGCAGGAGGAAACACCAGATTGAGAAATCGGCTTCGATGAACGTGAGACAACTTGGGATTGTGAGAACGACTGGCGTGTGAAGAACAAATTCTATTATCCGATGAAAAAACGGAAATATTTCGAGGATTGCTGCAAGGAGTTCCAGAAAATCTCTGGATTGCTCACCATCGATGATCGAATGGCGGTTCACGCACAAATGGCAAATATACCGCTCCGAAGGCACGAAAACTTGCTTCAGAATCATCTCGTGAACAGCGTGTCGTGTATTCTGATCTTCCAATCCGCTGGATGCGAAACAATCTGGAGTTGCGAGCCAGACAGAGTTGTCGAAAATTGACATGAGATAGGTGTGGATATCGGCTGCTTCTGCGAAGGAAAGAGATAGAGGATTGAGTGCGATGAAGAGTCGAGGGATCAGATCAGCTTTGACGAGGGCAAGTCGGATGTGAGCTGAACAGTTCGCGATCAGTCGATCCACCATCAACATTGTTGCAGTTGCGATTGTCTGATTGGGTATGGAAAGGAGCACCACAACGCCCCGTAAGAAGTGTGTCAACGACGCATCAGTGGTTCGCCCAAAGCTGTTGAGAAAAACGTCTGCTGATTCTTCATCATCTGGAAACAAAGATTTGAGAAATTTCACAGCCTTCACTTCCAAAGTCACATCATGGGAAGGCTGTAACTGCACAGTGGCAACAAGAGACTGAAAGAGAACTGCTTGGTTATGAATAGATTCATGGCGATCTTCGCTCCAATTGAGGAAAGGGGATGAGTCTGTTAAAAACGGGAACTGGGAGGAGGACAAATCAGAGTGTGCTCTACTTGAAGGTGGGCGTGTTGTCTTCTCCATCCGCATCTCTTCCATCGCTTGCACCCATTCCTGTCGCAAGTCAATGTTCGTCTTCGTCAGACTGTGAAGTGTGGGTGAGCAGAGCGACGATGCCAGCGATGCCAGCGACACATCCAAAGAGCGGTTCTGCTCCTCCAACCTCGACAGACGATGCGAAAGGGTTCTGAGAGAGGAAATAATAAAAAAGGGAAAGAGAGAAGGAGAGTAGATGGGGTGAAGGAGAAAGGGATGCGAGAACGAGAAGATGTCAGGGTGTGAGACGAGAAGAGAGAATGGCGGAGTGAAGGGGAACACACTTCGAATATTCTGCGTCAGCAATCAAATCCTCCAGTTCTTCCGTCTTTCGCATTTCCTCCTGCAGCACACCTGAGACAAACACACACGAATCAAGAAAGAAACAACAACGACACAAAAGAAAGCAAGAATTCGCTTCTCTTCCCAAATCGAACTCCCTCGCCTCACACACCCATCAGTGCCTCCAACTGCGTGTTGTCGGCTTCGTTCCCCAAATCGCGGCCTTCTGCTTCCCACTCTCTCACAAACGCGCTGAATTCGCCGAGTTCCGCTGCCATCGCTGCTTTCGTTGTTTTCATCGAAAGCGACAGGGAGGAGAGGGAAGAGAGAAGCGAGCTGACAGCCTGAAGAAGGAGATGAAAGAGAAGAGATGAGTGGGAAAGAGAGAGAACTGAGGATGGAGAGAGGGAAGGATGCGACAAGTTGGTTTGAAAACATCGAAAGGTGAGAAGTGACATACAGCGACGTTCACATCTTCACTTTGAGGGATCTCCATTTCCTCGCTTTTGGCCTGTTCTTTGTTTTCACTGCCTCTCATCGCTTGCTGGTTCCCCCTTCCTCGCTCTTCCCTTCTCGTGCCCCTCTCCTTCCTCCTCCACCCTTCCTTCTCTTCGCGCTCTCCTTCCTCCTCCACCCTTCCTTCTCTTCGCGCTCTCCTTCCTCCTCCACCCTTCCTTCTCTTCGCGCTCTCCTTCCTCCTCCACCCTTCCTTCTCTTCGCGCTCTCCTTCCTCCTCCACCCTTCCTTCTCTTCGCGCTCTCCTTCCTCCTCCACCCTTCCTTCTCTTCGCGCTCTCCTTCCTCCTCCACCCTTCCTTCTCTTCGCGCTCTCCTTCCTCCTCCACCCTTCCTTCTCTTCGCGCTCTCCTTCCTCCTCCACCCTTCCTTCTCTTCGCGCTCTCCTTCCTCCTCCACCCTTCCTTCTCTTCGCGCTCTCCTTCCTCCTCCACCCTTCCTTCTCTTCGCGCTCTCCTTCCTCCTCCTTCCACCCTTCCTTCTCTTCGCTCTCCTTCCTCCTCCACCCTTCCTTCTCTTCGCGCTCTCCTTCCTCCTCCACCCTTCCTTCTCTTCGCGCTCTCCTTCCTCCTCCACCCTTCCTTCTCTTCGCGCTCTCCTTCCTCCTCCACCCTTCCTTCTCTTCGCGCTCTCCTTCCTCCTCCACCCTTCCTTCTCTTCGCGCTCTCCTTCCTCCTCCACCCTTCCTTCTCTTCGCGCTCTCCTTCCTCCTCCACCCTTCCTTCTCTTCGCGCTCTCCTTCCTCCTCCACCCTTCCTTCTCTTCGCGCTCTCCTTCCTCCTCCACCCTTCCTTCTCTTCGCGCTCTCCTTCCTCCTCCACCCTTCCTTCTCTTCGCGCTCTCCTTCCTCCTCCACCCTTCCTTCTCTTCGCGCTCTCCTTCCTCCTCCACCCTTCCTTCTCTTCGCGCTCTCCTTCCTCCTCCACCCTTCCTTCTCTTCGCGCTCTCCTTCCTCCTCCACCCTTCCTTCTCTTCGCGCTCTCCTTCGGCCTCTCTTCCTCGCTTGCCTTGCTCTCCCACCGACACTGCAATCATCTCCATCACTTCCATCCGCATCGCTTGAGACAGACCAGGTGAGTCTGCCCAACCTTCCTTTTCCCTTCTCTCTCCTTCCCCACTCTCCGCTCGCCCTCTTCCCCCTCCCATCCCGCTGGCCACTCTTCCCTGCCTCCCGAACACGTCAGAAGGATGCGGAAGGGCGTGGAAAGATGCCAAACGAGCAGACGACGCTGAAATTGGAGGTGACGATGGTTGGGCTGCTGGAAACGAGTCTGGCCCGTCCCAAACATTCCTTTCATCCATTCGTCCACTCCGCCCTCTCTCCTCAGCCTCTCCTTCACCAACCCTGTGCTGAGAACGGCGAGATGCTTTCGTTTTCGGAGTGAAGAAGTCCACAGCTGGCTCAGAGGAGAAACTTGGAGGCTTATTTCGGAGTATCAATTCAGGAAATGTTGGGACTGGGTCGGCGACAGATCGGAGAGCCTCATTTGGGTCAAAGTCCCGATCTTCGTCATCGTCATCTTTTTTCAAGGCATCATCGTCTTTTGTCTCGGAATCGACGAGAATTGGTGCTCGGTCGGTCGTTTGAGGCGTTGAGAGGGGCGAGTGGGAAAGATGGCGCATCAACGAGCGATCCAATGCTCCTTTTGTGGCAGTGTTGATTCGGGAGAGAAGGGGCAGTGAATTCAAACTTGGGCGTTGTGATGAATCCTTAAAACCAACAAACGAAGAGAATAAGGCAGAATGAAGAATGTATCAAGAACTCAGTGAACACACAGGATGAAGCATCGTTTTCACTGTTTTCCACAATCCCTGCGAATATGTGTTCCCAATCCATCGCATAGTGTTCCACATTTCGCTCAGTCCTTTCTCACTGTCCATCCCTTTCGACGCTTTCTCCAACGTCTTCATGTTGTACGGAAAGGCCCAGGTGCAAAGGAAATACAGCAGCACACCCAATGAGAACACATCTGTTTGGGGAGAGAGACTGGAAAACATTAGAATAAGAAGACAGATCCGAGATGATCGAGAATCAAAATCGAGAAAGAGGGTAAACAGAAGAAGGATGAAAAATGAAGCATGACCGCACACGGGGCACCATGACGCAATTCAGGTGCTGTGAAAGGACTGAAAATGGTTGGTGTTGTGCAGGGGACAAGAATTATGAAATGACGATCAATGCGGAAGAGCACACACCTTTGAACGAGTTTCGAACGAGGAATGAACTCTGCGAGGCCATAATCACCTATTGCATCCAACGAGGGACAATCGACAAAATTATGTGAGGATTGAACAGCACACAGAGAAGACAGCGAGTTTGTGACACTACCAGAACATTACTTGGCTTCAAAAGACCGTGAACAATACCATGCTCATGAAGAAAAAGCAGTCCAGGAACGATTTGCGACAGGAATCCATAAATTTGCTGAGTGAGACACGATAAAAAGATGAGTTGAGATCGGTGAATAGAAAGAGGAATGATCAAAATGATGGAAAATGGGATGATGGAGGATCACTGTTAAACAAGAAGAAGAGCACGATTCATCGTTAAGTTGGACTTCTAGTGACAAACTCCTTCGGTCAGTTTCACTCCATTCTTTTGCTGCCGTTCCACATGCTTCCCAAGTGTCTTTTTGTCCCAAAACGACATAAACACATCAAATCCATCGCCGTGACGATCATACGACAGATAGGGCAGGAGTGTCTCAGAACGAAGCGATACGAGTCGATGGAGCGTATTATCAAGTGAAGATGATGAATTCGTTCCAATCTGCTTCACATGCTTCATCACAACATCTTCTTTGGTTGGATCGTTGTGCAGTCTCATCACTGTTCCTAGTGACCCACGACCAATCATTGCTCCTTTTCGATCTTCCAGAACAAGGAAAGAGAGTCAAGAATAGAAAAGATCAAGAGTGCACACATGTCGACATGAAATACCGAAACCCCTGACGTTGAATGAGGAGTTTTGATATTTGAGAATGACACTCAAGGGGCGGATCAACTTCATTTCTAGCTCTCTCCTTCAATCCTTGTTCGTTTATCGACTCATTCATCAAGACGTGCTGTTTCTTCTTCTTTGCGGACGTTTACTTTATCTCAAATTCATTGTTTCCCAATCTAAGTGACTGACCCATAACGAGGGATTGTCCTCAGATTCCGAAAGAATGAGTGCTTTAGACACGGAGCAGTCCGTATCCACTGTTTCTTCTTGCCCTGGTATGTCTTCAGACTCTTTTTCATATTCGCCAGATTGTTCTGCTTTCCTGAATTGGAATGAAGCCAAACCTGCCTCTGAAGATGAACAGGCCGTTATTTTTCGATCTCTCGTTGCCACTTTGAAGTCACAGCCTGCACTAGATGTTTCTTTGGAATCTAAAACTGTAGTATTTCTGGAATCTGTGCATCAATGGACTCAGTCGTCAATCGATGCTTTTCTCAACAGCCTTGGGAGAACTCCTGATGAATCTTTGACAACTTTCATACAGTCCATTGTGGTGCTCATTTCATCACCCAGTCAGGCAATCAATGAAGCTGCAATGAAGATGGTCGGAAATCTGCTCCAATGGTGTTCATCGAAAGTCCGACTTGCCCTCACCAAAGCTGATCTGATCCCTCATCTCGTCATAACGCTCAATCCACTGTCACTTTCAGACGCAGAAGCAGTCGATATCCACATCAGTCTCATGAAAAGCATCGTCATCTCTTTGTGGCTCACATCTCCGAATACTTTCGCACAACTCGAAATTGAAGATGTTACTGAACAGCAAGCTGTTCATGAGACGGTTTTGAAGCAAGTTCTCGCCCCTTCGGAGAAGTACATTTCGCATGTGTGCGTGAACCGCCATTCGATTATTGATGGAGACCAATCCAGGTTTTTTTTGGAACTCCTCGCCCGACTCCTCCGAATCGCTCTTTATTATCAACCGATGATGGATTTCATTCTTCATCTGCCAGTCATTCTTACGATCCCAAGTTGTCTCACGTTCTTCGAAGCCAATGAATCCATCTGTTGGTTTCTGTATGATATCATCTATTCACAGCGGTATTGGAACGAACAAGGCGGGGAAGTGCGACAGATGTGGAAGACAGTGCATCGAATAATGAGAATGGAGGGCATCGACGATGTGATGGAGACAAAGCTGCAGAACGACAGATACCAATTCTATGGAGAATGCATTGTTGACAAATCGATTGAATGGAACAACCTGCTGGGCATGAACCTTCCGAAACGAGAATAGAGACAGACAGGAAGCAGCGAAACGTTCGACCTGTTTCTGTCTTCTTTTGGACAACTCTTTTTTTGTTAGATCGTTGTCGATTCTGGCATCACCTCATCCTTTGTCTGAACAATTCTCCTTCTCTCTCGCCAGTCTCCCTCGATAGTCGCCACATTCCCCTGATATCGCCACCACTCTCGCTCTGCTTCTTTCCGGAAGGCAAGGCGTCAATGGATGGATGGATGGATGGATGGAAGGATGGGGACGATTGGTGGGAGTTTGTGTCTCCATGATTGTTTGGTGATTGATCTCTCAAGTGTTTCTCTCTTGATGACATCATAGCAATCATGAGAGAGGATTTCAGAACCTCTCCCACATCGACAATCATTCTCCCTGTCAAAGAGACGTGCGAAAAGAAGAACCAAAATGGATCGTCATCCACTCTTCCAACTGGAACCTTCCGAGAGAATCGGAGGTCTGCTGGACGCTCTTGCTCGGATGGCTGGAGTTGGACTGGTAGTTCTCACAGAATGGGGCGTTCGTGTTGCATGCACGGTGTGGTTTAGAATTCGGAAGCAATGACGACTCGCACATCAGCCAAATCGCAGGCGTCACTCACCGAGACAAGTTCTGAAGAGACCAACAGAGAAACGAATGAATAATCTTCAGGATCAATCGAACTTGGGTTTGTGGAGGACGAGAAGCTGATCCGTCACTTTCCGATGAACCCGCTGTCCGTCGAGCAGAAGTCATCCGTCTTAACGATCATTGTGTGGCTGACGGGACATGATTTGAAAAGCAGGGAATCATCAACTCCTTCCGTGGCCGAGTTATTGTCAGTTCCTGTCTCTCCACATCTTCCACACGAAACGTCTCAAATTGGAGAAAGCTCTTCGCTGCCATTGAAGGCAAAGGAGTGGACGAGGCGTGCGGAGGAAATGGTGGATCTGAGCGACAAGTGTTGTGTCTTGTTTTTGTGAAAGGAAACAGGTAAATGAGACTAAGCCTGAATAACTGTTTCTCTCATCGTGTTCAGCATCACTCAGATCTCAACCAGTCCTTCCTCGTCGTGTGGACTTGCCACTTCACCTCTCCCTCTCCGTCACCACCCACTCCCTCCCACTCTCCTCTGCCTCTCCCTCACCACCCACACCCTCCCACTCCCCTCTGCCTCTCCCTCACCACCCACACCCTCCCACTCCCCTCTGCCTCTCCCTCACCACCCACACCCTCCCACTCCCCTCTGCCTCTCCCTCACCACCCACACCCTCCACTCCCCTCTGCCTCTCCCTCACCACCCACACCCTCCCACTCCCTCTGCCTCTCCCTCACCACCCACACCCTCCCACTCCCCTCTGCCTCTCCCTCACCACCCACACCCTCCCACTCCCCTCTGCCTCTCCCTCACCACCCACACCCTCCCACTCCCCTCTGCCTCTCCCTCACCACCCACGCCCTCCCACTCCCTCTGCCTCTCCCTCACCACCCACACCCTCCCACTCCCCTCTGCCTCTCCCTCACCACCCACACCCTCCCACTCCCCTCTGCCTCTCCCTCACCACCCACACTCTCTCTGCCTCTTCTCTCGCCGTCTTCTTCATCGACACTGCTGTCACTCTGTTATCCATGGCTGTCGACTCGCCCGCTCCATACTCTGTCTGTTTGATAGTTGCTCGTTCTCCCCCGAGGCAATTGACTTTGGTCGAACAATGACACTTCCCTCTTCATTCCTGGATCATCTCACTCTTCCTGATTCGGAGTTTTATTCTTTATTTGGACGTTTCTTTCATTTCAATATCATTCTCTCATTCTTTTATCCTCCCTCTTCCAAGCGATTGAAAAAGTGAGAAATGTGACAATCAGGATGAGAAAAGACTAAAAAAGTGATCACTCCCCACAATGTGTTTGGTTTCGCTGCATCATTGCCCATCTTCCATGTTTCCACAATCTGGTCCACGGCTTGGTGCGCTCGTTCGAGCAATCTTGATCACCATTCGTCCGCATTGAACGAAGACACCGACCTGAATGCTGCTGCTTTTCCCAGCATTTCCTGATTGGTGTCCACCTCGATCCCCACCACGCGCAGTTCGAGTGTATCGTCCCACCCTTCTTCCCTTAGAAGCACCTCTCGTCTCTTCTGTCGCTCTGGTTTGTCCTGCTTCCATCTATATCCCCTGTTCAACATGCTCTGGAACACAATCTTAAGACTCTCTTCGTTCTCCTTCTCGACCATCGTTCGTACTTCCCATCTCACAAGTTCAGACACAAAAACAGCGTCGTGTTCGTCGGATCGAAGTTCCATGTTTTTGATGTCGTTGTGGATCCGACAGACAGCATCGTCAAAAGCTCTTCTGTATTCTGCATTCAGAGTGAATCTGTGTAAATTGTGGAAGACGAAGTGGATGTATCGTCGAGCTGGCTCAAACACAGAGACTCGAAGTTGAGGATATTGCTTGAAAAGTGCCTCGATGTCTCCTCTGACTGGGTCCATCATTGTTTCGAGGAGGGACGTCACACGATAATGGATCGCCGACATGGAGAGAGGAAGAGAGACGAAATCAACTGTCTCGAACATCTTTCGAACGAGATCACCCGAAGTGAACCGTTCCTTCACAAAGGGCATGTTGAGAATGCGAGTGAATGTGCGAAGACAGATTTCGGTCCCGAGCGACGTGGCGAGTTTGAGGGACTCCAGAAAGTTGTCTGTGAATGAAGGATCGTCCAGAATGACTGTCTGAAAGGACGATTGATGCGGAGACGGAAATGAGCGAACGAGACGTTCGTAATACTCCCAACAAGTCCCGATGAAGTTGGCCATCCAGAAGAGAAGGGACTCGGCGGGATCTGTTGGTTCCTGATCCACTTTCTTTTCGTCAGATTGTGGCAAAGACGTCTCTGATGTTGGTTGAAGGGGTGGAGGATTGGCTGGTTGAAGAGAGGAGACGATGTCTTTCAGAATTGGGATGTTCGCAAGAACAGTCGATAACGTGTCTTTTTCCAGTTTCATCAAAGCGATGACGATATCACTATCAACCTGAAGAGATCAAAAAAATGGAAAAGAGGAAAAAGACACTTCGATCGGCGGATCGGAATTCAACATGGACAGAACGACGCCGTTGACATAATCTACGAAATAAAACATGCGCGGAAGCAGGCTTGTATCATTTTTTGATTGTTCCATGAATTGTGGAATGTCTGACACATGTTTTGGGAAATGGAGATGGAATTCTTCGAAATATGTCTGTGATTTCTGAAGCCACGCTCGGACCAAAGAAAGACCGGAATACTGAGGCAACTGAACGAACGAGACGGAGAGAGATGACAGAAGGAGAGTGTCTAGTGGCTGAGTGTGGCGAAGTGATTCGGAAAGCGCTTTGAGATTGTTGTACGAGATTCTGAGATGAGGAAAAAGAGAGATCCGGGCTAAAGTGGTTAGAACAGCAGGCGGAGGTGATGAAGTCCCGATTTTGTTGAATGTGGAAATGATGAAGTCTTTGTTTCGGAGATAAAGTGAGTCGACGATTTCAGGATCAAAACAGAGGGATTCCATGCAAGAACAACACTGAGAACGACTTCAGACGAAGCAAGAAAGAAACACACTGATTCCAATGCAGGACTTTGCGACCAATCTCCAAATTGGGTGATGACGAAAGAAGGGAGTTCAGATGAAATCGATTTTCGAATGAATGATGGCGATTTCGAATCTGAAAGAAATGAAAAAGAATACATCATCACAACCATGAAAACCACAAACAAAGAATCGAAATCAATTTCGTCAGTTCAGCCTGGAAAGCGACAATCAACAAAAGAGAAAAGGAGAGACCAGAAGTTCTGATGAGTGTGTTCCACAACATAATGGAGACAGAAACGGACACCAATCGTCAAAACCACCATCCGATTCACTCTCTGAAACCCATCAAAAACAATTATCAAGAAATCAATGAAGAAAACAGAATGACACACCATCGGCCACTTTCTGTAACTCTTGAAGTGTTTTAACAATACTGGATTCTTCATTACACATCAACAGTTGAAGAAGAGTTGTGATGGATGACTGAGAAGCAGAGAGAAGGAGTAACGAAAACGACGAATCAGTAGACCTGGATTAATCCTATTTCACAAATCTCACGGTCCAGAACGTGTTGAACATTCGAAGGAGAGGCATAATCCGACCCCGTGCCCCCCTCCAATATTTTAACAAGAGCTTTGTTTAATATCACTTCACGATGTTTTTACAATGATTTCTCGATTTGAGACCGGGTTTTGGAGTTATGGATTTATCTACACTTCACCCGATCCTTTTTCCAAACACTTTTCCATAATGTCGGATAGTCTTCACAGCCCCCCGCTCAAGAGCAGGGGGGGCTGTGAAGACTATTGGTGAATTCTCAAAAGTACCAGAGAAAAAAGGATCTTTGTGAAGTGTTGAAACAAATAATGGGCTGGATCGGGCCAAAAAGGACAACTTTTATTCGCCCTCAAAATCACAAAATTTTATCAAAAGTGTGATTATTATTCGAAAATAGGCATATTTGTAATTTTCGGTGAGGGGGCACGGGGTATGATTAAGCCGAAGGAGACAGTGGGGAACTCATTAATTCGTCTGAAGACCCGATTGAGGTGATAGCGAACGAGAAAGAATTAAGAATGGGTTCATTCTGTGTCTTTCAAATGAACTTTTCGATATTGCTCTCGCCACTTCTGATTCACGATGTAAAATAATCGAAAACTTGTGAAATGCCCTTATCCAATCATATTGTTCCGTTTACCATCACTTTCAAATGATTTGTGTCGATTATCCACTCCCTCCTCACTCGTCCTTCCACTCCTCCCCCAAATGAACTCCCACATTCGTCTAAGTGGGTGGCGTGCTTATCTCAGTCGATCTCTGTGATCGCGAGAAAATAGTCTCTGTGTCTTTCTTTTCTCCAAAACGACTGTACAACGATTGTGCCTGCTCAGAATCGGCATTGGCAATGAATTCTCCAGCGTGCGGTTCAAGACAGCTATGTTCTGTTTTCCGCCCTTTCCGTGCATGTCGAGACGCTCTGGGGAGATTGCTTTCGTGGTTGATCCATCAGAGATGCCAATGTTAAGGTGAATTCACATTCACGCCCAGAATCTGGGAGAGATCCTGAGAATTCGGAACAGCACGGCGACCAAATTGTTCTCCCTTGCCGACCATCAACAGTTGTTCGAGGGTGTCGTCGAAGCCTTCCAAAAGGAGAGCGTGGGTGATCTTTTTCCCAGATTGTTCCACATCCGAGCCTCCATTCTTCCATTCATGCAGCCAAACTGGGATTGGGAGGAAAAAAGTCAAGAGAACACTCCAACATTCGACAAAGGAGAGACAACTGGAGAAGGCCATCACAATCGGAGAAGCGAGAACAAATTCCGATGTCGGACGATGAAAAGGACTTGTGTGAATGAGTGTGCCCAAAAGAGTTATGAAAGAGTCGAACAGATCTTCATTGAGGACGTGCCGATTTGTGATCAGAAATCTCACAAATTGAGAAGATGACACAACGACATTCTGAAAATTCTTTTCACGATGATTGAATGCGTCGACTGCGGTCGTGATTCCAACTGCCCTGAAGTTCGATGGAGGTTTGGCGAGGAAGAAAGTGAGAATTCTGATGAGAGAGTCGAATATTGCTTCATTTCCAGCTATTGGCAATTGATGACGTTGAACTGTCGCAAAGACTTTGGGTACGAGGTCTGACTCCGCAAATTGAAACTGGCGATGAGGAGATGACATTAGTGTTGTTTTCAGGAGTAATGACAACGTTGTTACAATCACAGTCGAATGGGGAGATGACAACAATATAATGATGCTCTCAACAAAGCCAGAAGGAGAGCCTCCTGAAGACGGAACGAGGTCGACTAAGAGTTTTGCTGCTTTTCGTTTGTTGTCCCATTTTGGTTTGAGGCGCTTCAAAAACAGGGCCGCCCTATCTTCAAGGGCTTTGTCAAACGGATACTCCCTTTTTACCAAGTCAACAAGCGAACAGAACACAGCTGATTTATCCTCAAACGACATCACAGAATTTGGATCGAAATTCAGGAAAGGTTCACTTTCTGGATCGATAGGTGAATGTGATTCGAGTGAATGATTCAACCGGGCATAATTTTCTGTGTTCAATGTACATGTTTCTTTGTTCATTTCAAGATGAGGAGGATCATCCCATGGTTGATCTCGTTCTATTTCAACTCAAAAATCATTGACAGCAGACGGTCTTCCCTTCCTTTGAGCTTACAGTGAATAATCCTGATCGTGAAATGATTGAATGACAAAATGAAGAATCGCTGTCCATGCTCCAATCAGCTGTGGCTCTTTCACATCTTCGACGGACTCGATCAACACGGCATTGTCAGTTCAACAACAAAAGCGAATCGGAAGGGGGCAGGAATACGAGAACCATTCGGCAATTGCAGCGATCGCGCTTTATCGTCCCAGGAAAGTGTCTGGAACCAAACAGTCCGTGTTTCGATGGCCGGACGAGGTCGACGGGGCAGGAGGGTATTTTTGGCTTCTTGAATTGTTTGCCGGTTTCGGGTTCGTTTAACAGGAGTTCCATTCGGCTGTTGTTTTGGCGAGTTTGTGTGAAGTGCTGAAGATGAATGAGAGGATCTCTGAGTTGTGTGTTCTCTTCTTCATCCAGAAAGAGTTTGGAAGGATTGCGGAACATGAATTGTCGGATCGTCGCCTTCCATTTGAGGCAGCAGGAGAGTGTGGAGGAGAGCATGGTGATTATCGAGTGATACGGGCGAGAAATAATCCAAATCATTCCGGAAAACCATGAGGTGATGCCAGAGTCGACAATGATCAAATACATATCGTGTTTGGTGTCCAAAACAAGTCAGAAACTGGTCCAAAGAATCGCTGGTTCTTGTTCGTTTCTACCCACGTCGTGGAGGTTCATGCCCTGCTGGTTGTTCCATTTGATCGAGTTGGCAATAATGTCTCCTCCGTATAATCCTCTTTTGTCATTTCGCAGCTTTTCCTCAATCACATCTGCGATGCCCTCCATTCTCAGCATTCGATGCACTGTTTTCGATATCTGTCGAACTTTTCCCCTTTCACAATTCCAGCCCCACTGGAAATTGACCATGAACACAAGAAAAGACCAGAATGAGCGATTCTCTTCGAGGAATGCAAGACAACTTGGGATCGCGAGAACAACTGGCATACGAATAACAAAATCCATCGTTGGTTGATAATGCGGACAGGTCCAGATGAGTTGGGCGAGGAGATCCAGAAAATACTTCGAAAGGTCTCCATCGATGATCAAAAATCGGTTTGCACACAAATGGGAAATATACTCCTCCGAAGGGAAGAGAACTTGCTTCAATACCGTCTCATGAACAGCTTGTTGTGCGTTGTCACCTTTAATTTTGAGCCGTGAGAGACCATATGGAGTTGTCAGCCAGAGAGAGCTTTGGACGATTTTCATGACGTTGATGTGCATATCGACTGCTTCTGCAAAGGAAAGAGACAGTGGATTGAGAGTGAGGATGAGTTGATGCATCAGATCAGCTTTGACGAGGGCAAGGCGTATTGTTGCTGAACAGTACACGATCAGATACTTGAGCATTTCCATTGCTGATGTTGCGATGACCTGACTTGGTGAAGAAACCAGCACCACAATAGACTGTATGAAGTTTGTCAACGATTCATCAGTGGCTCGCCCAAAGCTGTTGAGAAAAGCATCTGCCTTTTTTTGATAATTTAGATCCACAGATTTGAGAAATTTCACGGCTTTAGCTTCCAAGTAGATATCAAGGGAAGGCTGAAACTTCATAGTAGCAACAAGAGATCGAAAGACAGTTGTCTTTTTCTCTTCTGAATCAAGTGTATCTTCGCTCCAATTGAGGAAAGGGGAGCAATCCATTGAAAATGGGAATTGAGGGCAGGACAAATCAGAGTGGGTTGTACTTGACGAGGTGCCTATTTTCATGGAAATCTCTGTCATTCTCTACAATTCTGTGAAAAAAAAACTTTCATTATGGGCCAGAGTGAAAAGAGAAAGTAATTGACTGAGATGAAACATGTTTTAAGTTCTGCGACAATCAAGTGAACGACGAAACGCTGAAGAGTGTCAAAAGCAGATTCATCAACACAGTCTCTCTCTTTCTCTCTCAACAGCCCTCTCATCGACAGCTGCCGTGTCTACTGCTGCCTCGACAGGGACTCCACTGTCGTCAGCTATCCTCGCAGACACGAGACAGCACTGATGGAGGGAGGGAGTGAAGGCGACGATGTGATGTGTGTCCAGACAGAATCGCGGCCACAGCGAAGACGACGTGGCAAGTCGCGAGATCGGATGTGTCTGAGTTCTGTCGGTCTGTCTGTCTGTGCGCTGCTTTGTTGGCTTGTGCTCCATCCCTTCATGTTAGCTAACAGCAATCTCGTCCAGATCTCGAGAGCGTTTCGGGTTGGTTTGGGGAAGAGCGAGGAGACTGCGAGTCTTCAGTTGTGGTGTCGTCGGCGCGAGCGATGAAAAGCAATGCTGAGCTTCGTCTGCCACAGCAGAGACAGGCAAAGAGATGGGTGAGATGGGAGTTGTTGACTTCCTCCACTTCGCTCCTTCCTCTCCTTCTCACTCTTCATCCTTCTCTACATCACATCCATGTCTGTGGATCGGTTCTGCTTGTCCAGCATCCACCCACTTTGAGTGGCACTATCGTTCCTCCTCGTCGTCCTCTCACCTTCTCCGTTTGTCTCACGTCCGCCTGCCTTTCTCCTCTTCTTCTTCAATCTCACCCTTCCACTCTTCTGACTCTTGCCATCTCAATTCGTCGACGGTTTCCCGTTGGTTCTCCTCTTGCACTTTCTGCCTTCTCTCCTCCTCTTCCCCTTTTCCTCCACATCTCTCCTCCTTTCCCATCCCGTCCACTTTCGAGATTAATCTCTCATCGTTGTCCTTCCCGATCTCGTCCTTCCCTCTCCTTACTCGTCCTCCAGAGTCCGAAGAATCAGCACAGCAATCAGAAATGGGGGCAGAACCAGACGAGACGAAGAGAGGGGTGTGCGTGTGTGTCAGTGTGAGTGGATTAGAGGGTGAGAGGGAGACAAAAGCAGTTCGATAGGGCACGAAGGAAGAGAGGAGCCAAGAATGAAGAATTCGAACGAACAGCCACCAGCTCTGGTAAGATCGAGTGTAGTGAGGAGAGAGGCAGAGGGGAGTGGGAGGGTGTGGGTGGAGAGGGAGAGGCAGAGGGGAGTGGGAGGGTGTGGGTGGTGAGGGAGAGGCAGAGGGGAGTGGGAGGGTGTGGGTGGTGAGGGAGAGGCAGAGGGGAGTGGGAGGGTGTGGGTGGTGAGGGAGAGGCAGAGGGGAGTGGGAGGGTGTGGGTGGTGAGGGAGAGGCAGAGGGGAGTGGGAGGGTGTGAGTGGTGAGGGAGAGGCAGAGGAGAGTGGGAGGGTGTGGGTGGTGAGGGAGAGGCAGATGGGAGTGGGAGGGTGTGGGTGGAGAGGGAGAGGCAGAGGGAGTGGGAGGGTGTGGGTGGTGAGGGAGAGGCAGAGGGAGTGGGAGGGTGTGGGTGGAGAGGGAGAGGCAGAGGGGAGTGGGAGGGTGTGGGTGGTGAGGGAGAGGCAGAGGGAGTGGGAGGGTGTGGGTGGAGAGGGAGAGGCAGAGGGGAGTGGGAGGGTGTGGGTGGTGAGGGAGAGGCAGATGGGAGTGGGAGGGTGTGGGTGGTGAGGGAGAGGCAGAGGGAGTGGGAGGGTGTGGGTGGAGAGGGAGGCAGGGGAGTGGGAGGGGTGGGTGGTGGGAGAGGGAGAGGAGTGGAGGGTGTGGAGAGGGAGAGGGGAGGGTGGACGACAAATGGAGAGAGATCCAGAATAAGGAAAGAGAGTGTGAGAACGCTGGGGGAGACTGGTGAGAGAGAATCCGAACCATTCAGGCAAACCATGAGGTGATGCCAAGGCCGTCAAAGATCACACACAAACAGTGTTTGTGGACGAGAAGAAGCCAGAAACAGTTCGAAACGTTTGCTGGTTCCGTTCTGTTTCTATTTCTGTTTTTGGAGATTCATGCCCAGCAGGTTGATCCATCCGATCGAGTTGTCAACAATCCATCCCCCCTCTCCTGTCTTGTCGTTTCGCAGCTTTTCCTCAATCGCATCTTCGATGCCCTCCATTCTCAACAGTCGCTGAACTATCTTCGATATCTGCTGCTCTGTTCCCACTGTTGTGTTCCAACCTCGCTGGGAATTGATCATGAGGACCACAAAATACCAGATTGATTCATCATCCACAAAGAAAGTGAGACAACTCGGGATCGTGAGAACGACTGGCACATGAAGTATAAAATCCAGTGTCTGATGATGGTATGGACATATTCGGAGGATTTGGGCGAGGAGGGTCAGGAAATACTCGGATTGCCGTCCATCGATGATCGAATAGCGGTTCGTACACAGATGGCATATATACTTCTCCGAAGGCACGAGAACTTGTTGAAGAATCGTCTCAAAAATAACTTGCGGACCATTCCCATCTTCAATTCCGAGTTTTTCGAGACCAAACAGAGTTGTGAGTCTGACAGACTGGTTGAGGATTCTCATGAGGTGGATGTGGATATCGACTGCTTCTGCGAATGAAAAAGACAGTGGATTAAGGCTGCTGATGATTTGAGGGATCAGATCAGCTTGGACGAGGGCAAGTCGGAGCCTTGGAGAACAGTTCGTGAGTAGATTTTTGAGCAGATTGAGTGCTGCGGTAGTGATAACCTGACTTGGTGAAGAAACCAGCATTCCAATGGACTGTACGACGTTCGTCAACGATTCATCAGTTGTTAGCCCAAGGCTGTTGAGAAAAGCATCTGCTGATTGTTGATTCTCCGGAGACACTGAGTTCAGAAATATCACGGCATTCGCTTCCTGAGGGAAATCAAAATCATGGCCGTCTTGGATCAGAGCGACCAGCGATTGATAGATCTCTAATCTGTCCGAAGCTGACTCGATATGTTGGCCATCCCAATTCACGAATGCTGCATCGTCGAGAAGCAATGAAAGACGAAGATAGGACACACCATCATGGGAATGTTCGCCTACAGCTCTTGATGGAGACATGCAATCACTCATTAGCAGGAGAGAATAGGAGAAGAACAGATTATGGCTGGTGTCGGACTGGTCTGAATTTGAGAGAAAATGTCTCGAACAGATATTTTGAAATGATACATGCCTCATTCTTCTCGAGTTACCGACCTACCACTGACATGCCAATCTTGTCCAGATAATGGTTCGATCCGATCAATCTGAAACTCAACAATCGCCAAATGAATCTCATTCATTTCATTGCCACAACAATCATATTCACGGCAGCTTCTTTTGAGAAGGGAATCGAAAGCAGATCCCTCCGCCTTTTCCTGGACACGCACATTCAAAAATCGAACAACATCACGAACCAGAGTGAAATTGACGTCATTCATCTCCCAAATAGCATCTTTTCTTCGTGTGGATACCCAATTATTTCCAGGACGTTGAATCTGGAAGGAATAAAGACAGAGGTCCATATCTCTATTAAACGGAACGATCACGACACTCATAGGGGAGTTGATTCGTCAACTGCTGATGAGGATTGGCAGCTATTGATCTTCAGGATTCGAAATTCGACAGTTTCACTGACATCACTCTGCCTGAACAGCGAAGGACCCTCCTCTCTGATCGCGTCAGTCTCATCGTCCTGTGTGACCGTATCAGACAGTGATATTCACTCAAACGGGGCAAACTCTCCCTTTGTGATGTTGGGAGGATATTTTGATGGACAATCCCAAGATATTGGCAATTATCTGCATTTCTCGAAATGTCGTCACATTTCGTCGTCCCTTGTCTCCCTGATGCCTCTTGCCGAACTTGCGATGAGCGATTCTTGCCTGACATTTGGAACTGGCCCTCTGATTGGTTTTGTATGCGGCGAAGACCAGACAGAAAGAGGTGGGGAACAAGCAGACCTGCCTTGGAAGGTGTCGACGCTGTTGATGCAAAGCCAGATCATGAACACAACGAGCCATCCATCGGATTTGATTGTGGAAGACACTGAAAGGATGAAGTTGACTCAGCGTGTGACGAGCAGCTGCGTATTTTTGAGCACGAACCATCTTTATGGAACGGCGTGTGTGGACATGAATGCGAATGTGATGGGAAGTCTTCTGAGCTTGAACACTTCGTTCTCGTCATGCCTGACCGACACTCCAACCCATCTCAGCAAACACTACACAACCCAACAACCACTCCTCACACCTTCCTTCATCAAACTATGCACATTCAAAGCCTGCATCTCAACATCCGACGGCGGAGCGATCTGTCTCGACCGATTTGGCTCACTTCGCATCGAAGAGTGTTCGTTCAAGACGTGCAAGAGCACCGGTTCAGGCATGGGCGGCGGGCCCTTTCTTCAACGCGTCGACCGGAGCCACTTTCATCGCAACCTCGTCGTCATTCGTTGGCTGCCATGCACAAGTTGGTGGGTCAATCGATCTCTACCGTACACTATCGTCGACATTACTCAACTGTGTTTTCATCGACTCCGATTCAAAGTCGTATGGAGGCTGTGTGTATTCGATGTATTGGGACGCTCTCTCGACATCTTCCTCAATCACAAATTGTCTTGTCGAAAACTGCAGGACAACAAATACCGACCCAAATATCCCGTACAGCGGTGGTGCTCTGTACTTTGTCCAAGCATTCTCCATCCAGCTGAATTTTATCAATTTTCGGGGAAACAAAGCGGGTGTCAATCCCGGCAATGACATCATGTTCACTGGAACAATTCCTCTGATCACATCTGAGACGATTGTTGGATGTTCGTCAACATCTGACTCCCCTCGGATGCGAGTGTATGAAGAAACAGAAGGCACAAATAATCATCTCCCAAATCCAACAACAACTGCTTCACTTGTTTCATGTGTAGCTACAGCAATTGATTCAGACACTGCTGAATTCGCTCTGAAGATGAGCGAGACGATCACTGGAACAGTTCTGGTACTGATCGACAACACTGGTGGATCAAGATATCCAACAAGCGCTCAGGCACCGAACATTGGACGAGTGCTCTCTTTCTCATTCGACAACACTGACGAGAGTTCGTGTCGTGTTTCACGTGGCGAGAGTGGCCTCGTGCAAGAACCTCTCACATCTTATTCCGCAACACATCGTCGATTGTTGGAAGCATCGTTCTCTCAGCCGATTGTGTTCTGGACGAACGCGAGGAGAATGCTTTTCTCACTCTTTCTGGATCTGGGATCCCATCTGGCATCCTCTCTGTGACTCTCTCAGACAACACAGTTCTCGACTTTGAATTTCAACCAAAGTCAAATCTTGTCGTCCCTCTGACTGAAGATGCCTTGCCGAACTTGCGATGAGCGATTCTTGCCTGACATTTGTGGACTGGCCCTCTGATTGGTTTTGTATGCGGCGAAGACCAGACAGAAAGAGGTGGGGAACAAGCAGACCTGCCTTGGAAGGTGTCGACGCTGTTGATGCAAAGCCAGATCATGAACACAACGAGCCATCCATCGGATTTGATTGTGGAAGACACTGAAAGGATGAAGTTGACTCAGCGTGTGACGAGCAGCTGCGTATTTTTGAGCACGAACCATCTTTATGGAACGGCGTGTGTGGACATGAATGCGAATGTGATGGGAAGTCTTCTGAGCTTGAACACTTCGTTCTCGTCATGCCTGACCGACACTCCAACCCATCTCAGCAAACACTACACAACCCAACAACCACTCCTCACACCTTCCTTCATCAAACTATGCACATTCAAAGCCTGCATCTCAACATCCGACGGCGGAGCGATCTGTCTCGACCGATTTGGCTCACTTCGCATCGAAGAGTGTTCGTTCAAGACGTGCAAGAGCACCGGTTCAGGCATGGGCGGCGGGGCCCTTTTCTTCAACGCGTCGACCGGAGCCACTTTCATCGCAACCTCGTCGTCATTCGTTGGCTGCCATGCACAAGTTGGTGGGTCAATCGATCTCTACCGTACACTATCGTCGACATTACTCAACTGTGTTTTCATCGACTCCGATTCAAAGTCGTATGGAGGCTGTGTGTATTCGATGTATTGGGACGCTCTCTCGACATCTTCCTCAATCACAAATTGTCTTGTCGAAAACTGCAGGACAACAAATACCGACCCAAATATCCCGTACAGCGGTGGTGCTCTGTACTTTGTCCAAGCATTCTCCATCCAGCTGAATTTTATCAATTTTCGGGGAAACAAAGCGGGTGTCAATCCCGGCAATGACATCATGTTCACTGGAACAATTCCTCTGATCACATCTGAGACGATTGTTGGATGTTCGTCAACATCTGACTCCCCTCGGATGCGAGTGTATGAAGAAACAGAAGGCACAAATAATCATCTCCCAAATCCAACAACAACTGCTTCACTTGTTTCATGTGTAGCTACAGCAATTGATTCAGACACTGCTGAATTCGCTCTGAAGATGAGCGAGACGATCACTGGAACAGTTCTGGTACTGATCGACAACACTGGTGGATCAAGATATCCAACAAGCGCTCAGGCACCGAACATTGGACGAGTGCTCTCTTTCTCATTCGACAACACTGACGAGAGTTCGTGTCGTGTTTCACGTGGCGAGAGTGGCCTCGTGCAAGAACCTCTCACATCTTATTCCGCAACACATCGTCGATTGTTGGAAGCATCGTTCTCTCAGCCGATTGTGTTCTGGACGAACGCGAGGAGAATGCTTTTCTCACTCTTTCTGGATCTGGGATCCCATCTGGCATCCTCTCTGTGACTCTCTCAGACAACACAGTTCTCGACTTTGAATTTCAACCAAAACACACAACGTCCGAAATCTTGACTGTCCCTCTGACTGAAGACACGCCCACATTCGGAATTGGAGAGCCATTTCCGATCATCAACCTTGAATCAGAAACTCATTCTGGCCACACGATCGTTGTTCCTTGGCAGATCAAATTCGGTGTTCTTCCTCGTCTCACAACCATCCAAATACCCGAATATGACAAAGCACTAAAGACAGTCAGCATCACTCTGGAAGGAGTGGATATTGAAGGAACTCACAAAGTGACGCTGTCAGTGAATGAAACAGAAGAGACAGTGACGATTGATGTTGTGTTCAGTTCGTCGAAAGGACAACTTGGAGGAATCTTGTTCGACACCGAAACACCAGCGAACGTGAACATGTCATACAACACTCGATACGAGATCGTCGAGATGAAGAAGAATGATGTGAATGTGTTGTGTTTGGGAGACCTTTCATTCACAACGATGGCTGAACCAACTCGCCTTGTGAAGATGGAATGTGAATACGATGAAGCGAAGAAGACTGCTTTGATTCGGATGACTGGCCAAGTTTTGGATACAACGAAGAGATACGAGATTGAGTTGAGTGATTCAGAAAACTCGAAGAAAACGATTGAAATGACATTCGACTCGACATCAAAGTGGGAAGGATCCGCGATTCTGTATTCGCTGTTTGAATCAGTGGAGCTGGAATATGGGATGACATACACAGTGAGTGGATTCAAGACGAAAGGGGAGACATCACCGCATCCCTATGAAGACCTCACAATCACGATTGAGAATGAGCCAAGCCGTATTGAAGATGTCTCGCGTGTTCTGGATGGAGAGAAAACGAAGATGATCGTTTCTTTGTCCGGCCGAGAATTGAAGAGTGGGATGGGAAAGATTGGAGTTTGTCGAGGGATTTCGAAATGGACGTCAGACACTGAGATCGTTTCTGGTTCAGACGGGAAATGGAAAACAGAATTTCAAGTCGACTTCTCAGAAAGCTCGTCAGTTCTTGAATATGGATCGACATACACGCTGTGTGGATTGGATGGGAGTGTGTTCTTCGTGAACGAAGGAATCGCAATAACCGTTCCTAATCCACCAATTGTGAGCTCGACAATTTCGGAATTGAACGCCACCACGCACAGTTCGTTCCGTGTTGTGATGTCGGGATTTGATTTGCCAACATCAGGGTCTTTCACAGCGTCTTTCTCTGACAATGCTGGAACATTTGTGATTTCGTTGTCGGAATCATCAGAATGGAGATCGGACTGGATTGTGGTTTCGAAGACAAGCGCGTTCGAGTTCAACACGACATACACGCTGGCATCACTGATTGATTCGTCTTCTGGAACCGCTGATCATATCTTGTGTTCTGGAGTGATGATGACAACACCTCTCGGACCAACTTTGATTGGGGTTGGCGATATATCACTGACAGGAGCTTTGCTTGATTCTGTTTCGATTGTTGTGAAAGTTGCTCGAATTGTTGCCGACACATTCGAAACTTCAGTGTTCGACGTTGATGATGAAGCAAAGAATCACATCCCATTGTCGATCTCTTTCTCGTCATGCGCTTCCACAGAAGGAGTGATAACACACTCTGTGAGCTGGGACTCTCCGCTGCAATATGGTCATCGCTACGAAATTGCTTCGATGTCGAGTTCGACGATGGCTGTCTCAATTCCGTCCAAACTCGTCTTCGAAGTCCCAACGCCGCTCTCGTCTTTCAACCATGTCTCGCTCGTCCACAACTCGATCCACACCTTCATCCGCGTCCAATTGTCTGGAAGGGACTTCATTGGGAACTATGTCATGACTCTCACTTCTGGTTTCTCGTTTGTCATCTCTACTCAGTCGCCCACATCAGCTGTCTCTGAAGAAATCGCACTTGGATGGCCAGAAAGCCTCGCATTCGACACTCACTTCACCATCCAATCAATCGTCTCCACAACCCCTGATGTGAATGTTGTTTTGACTGACACACTGACCTTCACAACTCCGATGAGAACAGATCCTCTGAATCTGTTTGTGGATGGGGGATCAGGAGAGACAAGCCGGTTTTGTGGAGAATCATCTCGTCCTTGCTCGTCTGTGGAAGTTGCCTGGGAGATTGTTTCTCAGATTGAGGCTCGGACGCCAACGATTGGGATTGTTTCCTCAGCAACGCTTGGATCGCCGATTCGGATTTCGAATGGGATGGTTGCACTCATCTCCAACAGCGGATCACGTTCTCTCACAATCATCGCAGCCGGACAACTTGAAGTCGGTGATTCATCAACCTTGAAACTATCAACTCTTTCACTCGAAATTGACACTCTCACATCGGGCCGAACTGTGGAACTGATCACAGTCTCAGCTGGCTCTCTGATCGTGTCTTCGTGCGATGTCTTCGTGTCGACGACGAGTCTGTCTGTGTCTTTTGTTTCGTCGTCGAATGGTCAGCTGTCCTTTCCCAGTTCAACGATAACCATCCCGACATTGACGTCGAAGCCTTTTGTGTCAGTTTCGGGAGGAAGACTGAACGCTGGTTCTCCCTGTTCATTCATCAACCCAGGCACAGCCATCCATCAGTCTTCACTTCTGTCGATGGATGGCGGAGAAGTCGCTTTTGATGCTGCGTCATGGACTTCCGCGCAGAAAATGACATTTGCCTCGTCATCCTTCATCGCTCAGAGGAAAGGATCACTAACGATCTCAAACATGAAGATTGAGAACATCACTCGTGAAACTGGAGATGGAGGTGTGATCAGTGCCAGCCTGACATTGGCATCGGACAAACTCTCCATCGTCTCGACCATCTTCGTCACGTGTTCGTGTTCAGCTGGCAACGGAGGAGCACTGGCAGTGACGATCACATCAGGTTCGCTCGCGCTGAACGAGTGTCAGTTTGGGAGCTGTTCGAGTGGATTGGATGGAGGCGCGGTGTGGCTGGATCTGTCGCAGATGCCGACCTTGTCACAATATTCGCTGTTGAACATGCAATATGGAACAAGCAGTTTGACGAACACAGCATCTGGGAAAGGACACTGCGTGTTTGTGGTGGGGGAGGATCTGCGAAGAGTGGTTGTGGGAAGTCGATGGCGAGGGTCGTTCGAGGAAGCGGAAGAGGACGATTTGTGGGGAAGGGACGCAACAACGCAGCCATCAGGAATGTCGCTACTGTCGCTTCTGCAATCACACGTGATTGGGGTGGGAGAGGGAGGAAGAGACGATGGAGCAGGAACCATCGACGCTCCGTTCAAGACACTGCATCGCTGCTTCGAGGAAACAGAACAACGCGATGGATCGTTCTCTGTGGTTGTGGTTGAGCGAGCTCGGATCGGAACGAGCTGTTGGCTGGTGGGTAAGCAAGGATGGGCGATGGATGTGAGTGGAAGTGGAAGTGGAGGATCGTCTCTCAGCGAAGTGCTGTGCAGTGTGAGTGACGAGGAGAAGAAACCAGGAACACCTTCGTCGTCGCCACCGCACGCGATGATCACACTGAGCGGACAGACGCTCTCTTTCTTTGAAATTCTGTTCTCTTCATTTTGTGGGCCTCGCTCGATGCAGGCTGTTTTCTCGCTGCTGGCTTCGTCGTCCCTCACTCTGTCGTCCTGCTCGCTCTCCTCGTCGTCTCCCATCGCTGTCTCGCTTGTCTCCGTGTCTGACACATCTTCATTCTCCGCGGACAGCATGACAGTGAGCGATGTGTCGTTTGTTGGGAAGGCAGGGTTGGTGAAGTTTGTTGATGCAAGCAGAATCACACTGACATCGTGCTCGTTCCTGTCGATCTCGTTGGAAGGAGGAGCGCTGATGTGGGGGACGACACGCGGTGCCTTGAAAGTGACAAACACAGACTTCTCTGACTGCAAAGGAGAAGAGTTCGGAAGTGTGATTCGAGTTCAGATTGTGGGAATCACAGGAGCAATCACAAACAGCCGCTTTACGTCATGCTCAGCTGGAGTGAGGATGGGAGAGAAGAACGAGGGAGACGTGGTTGGGGGAGGATGTGTGGTGGTTGAGATGATGAAGCGAACAAGCTCGACTCGTCGTCTTCCCTCTTCGTGCGTCGACCTCTCGCTCTCCTCGTTCTCCGACTGCACGCTGACCAACACTGACCCCTCATCGTCTCCGTCGTCGTTGTCTTCGTTTGTGGGTGGGGGTGGATTCTTGATTTTTGGGAATGAGAACACCGACACCGCGATTCTTCAGAAAGTGACACTCTCTCGCTGCTGGTGCAAAGGGTTCGAGGAGATGGATGGATTCGATGGGGGAGTTGTGGTTGGGAGGAGGCACGCACTCTTCACCGATCGGCGTGGCAGCTCTGTTCGCGAGTGTCGAATGGGAAGTGTCCAGCTTCGATGATCCGCTACCCCCAATCGACTCCACACCTTCTGAAGAGCTCCCTTCCCATTCTCTTCAAAATATGGTGTTTCTCTCCTCACTTTAATCGTTATCTTCTTAACTTCATCAGCTTTTTATTTTGGCATTATTCTAATCCTTTCCTTGTTTGATGACATTTCGTCCGATCTTGATTGCCGAAAAAAAAGCCTCGTGAAATCTCAGGCAGCACCGAAAGAGATGGAAGAAAGGGAATTCGACTGTGTTTTCGTATTCACTCTTTTACATCATTTAGCGTCAATATTATAAGAGACAAGAGTGTCATTGTGTAATACTTCTTTTTTTCTGTCGATAATTGACATTTCACTGCATCTTTTGTTTTGAGACCAAAAATGAAATGACAAATGCATCGGGTTAACAGAAACAAACATCCATCCAGATCATTGAGGTTTTGGATTTCGAAAAATTTCTGAGCAGTGAGAGATTGGTGGCGAAGGAGAAAGTGGCCGCGATGGAGACTGGCGAGAGAGAAGCAGAATCGTGCGAACAAAGGATGAGGTGATGTCAGAGCCGACAAAGATCACACACAAACAGTGTTTGTTGCCAAAAAGAAGTCAGAAACAGGTCGAATGTTTCGCTGCTTCTTGTTTGTTTCTATTCATATTCTTGAAGGTTCATGCCCAGCAGGTTGCTCCATTCGATCGAATTGTTAACAATGTGGTCTCCAAAATATTCGTTTTTGTCATTTTGCAGTTTTTCTTCAATCGCTTCTTCGAAGCCCTCCATTCTCAACAGCCGATGCAATGTCTTCCACATCTGATGCTGAGTTCCCCTTGTTTGGTTCCATTCCTGCTGGGAAATGCTCATGCGCAACAGAAACCAATAGATTGCCTCATCATCCACGAAGAAAGTCAGACAACTTGGAATCGTGAGAATGATGGGTATATGAAGAACAAATTCCATTGTCGGTTGATAAGAAGAACATATTCGGAAGAGTTGGGCGAGGAGTTCCAGAAAAGCCTCGGATGGGTTCCCATCGATGATCGAATAGCGGTTCACGCACAGATGGCAGATATACTTCTCGGAAGGCACGATAACTTGCTTTAAAATCGTCTCTTGAACAGCTTGTCGTCCACTGTCATCTTTAATTCCGATTAGTTTCAGTCTAAATGGAGTTGTGAGCCAGAGAGATTGGTTGATGATATTCAAGAGATTGGTGTGGATATCAACTGTTTCAGCAAAAGAGAGAGACAGTAGATTGAGAGTGTTGATGATTTTAGAGATCAGATCAGTTTGGACGAGGTTAAGTCGGAACTTGGCTGAACAGTTCCGAATCAGATTGTTGAGCAGATTGAGTGCTGCGGTAGTGATAACCTGACTCGGTGAAGAAACCAGCATCCCAATGGACTGTACGAAGTTCGTCAACGATTCATCAGTCGTTAGCCCAATGCTGTTGAGAAAAGCATCTGCTGATTGTTGAGTCTTCGGAGAGACTGAGTTTAGAAAGATCACGGCCTTCGCTTCCAGAGGGACATCAAAATCACGACCGTCTTTGATCAGAGCGACCAACGATTGATAGATCTCCAATTTGTCCGAAGCAGATTCGACTGTTTGTCCATCCCAAATCATGATTGCTGCATGGTCGAGAAGCAATGAAAGACGAAGATAGGACACACCATCATAGGAATGTTCGTCTACAGCTCTTGATGGAGACATGCAATCACTCATTAGCAGGAGAGAAGTGAAGAGAGACAGATTATGGCAGTTTTCAGATTGTTCTGCATTTGAGAGACCCAGTCTCGAACAGATACCACAGTCATTCCGGCTTCCGGTATTTGGTTCTCATTTTTTTCAAAGAAAGGGTTGATCTCAATTTGTCCGCGAATTTTAGAAAAATAAACAATTAGAGCAGTGAGTGACATTGATATGATCACACGAGATGGTTGTTTGTTCCTCAATTTCAATTTCTTCCTGCTGAAGACGGTGTGGAGACTGGTCAACCGGACTCAAGTTGAAATTATGGATTGAACTCAATCTGAACTCATTAACGATTGCTTTATTTTCATTTTAGCATCACTTGTTCAATAATTACTGGCCTTTCCTGCTGTTTGATTGAAGAATGATAAATAGAAATGGAATTGAAAGCTCGTTCTCATTGATCACCCCTTTCTTGTTTTTTTTAAGAACCAAATACCGGAAGCCGGAATGACTGCATGTGGATCCAACCCGACCACATGGCTTCAACCCGACCACAAGATAAACGACCATCTTTCTTCACATCGTTTTTCTCATCTTTCAGTGGGTTTCTTTTCTAAAAATAAGAGAGAATAACACAGTTTCACAGTTTAAACCCAAATTCCTGTTCGGTCCCAATTAGAAGTAGGTATTCTCGGAGAAATTCAGATCGTTTCATAAAAATCTGAACTGCTGGAAATCCACTGTATTGTGTCAAATTATTGCTTTGATGAAGAGACACCGAATTGGAGTGTTGTCTGCTTAAGTTTGGGAGTTGGTTTGATTGTCTTGGATATCGTCAGATGATTTTTTGTTGAATTTGGTCGTTTGACCGGCACAATTGGAAGAGAAGGTTCCGACGGAGGTGTCTGAACGAAATTGAGCAATCGAGCTCGATACTTGCACTGTCCATACAGTGTGGAGGCTGTCTTTGGATCATCTGGACTTCCCTTGGTTTTTTTCAGTTTTGTCTGTTTCTCATGCATTTTCGTCATTTGATCGACAAGAGTCGAAATATTCAGCGGGTGGAGACCGCACACAGCCCACGAGGATTTTATGACATCAGGATGTGTTGCCGAAGAAAGTGCCGATGGGAGAACGCGAGTAAGCTCCGATCGATATGAACTGATACTCGTTCCGCTCTCACTGTTGAACTGTCGTTGTAATTCAGCCTTAAATCGAGCAAAGATATACCTGTCACAAGGTTGAGTGAGATTTGTCGAATGTGCTGGGAGCAGTGCTAAGACTATATTGTGGTCCTCAGCGAGTTTGTGAATGGATTGGTCGTTTCTTGACGGATGACCGTCCATTAGAAGAAGAGCCTTGTCAGTACTTGCTTTTTTCTTCGTGTGGATACCGAATACTTACCAGGACATTGAATCTGGAAGGAATAAAGACAGAGGTCCATATCTCTATTAAACGGAACGATCACGACACTCATAGGGGAGTTGATTCGTCAACTGCTGATGAGGATTGGCAGCTATTGATCTTCAGGATTCAAAATTCGACAGTTTCACTGACATCACTCTGCCTTTACAGCGAAGGACCCTCCTCTCTGATCGCGTCAGTCTCATCGTCCTGTGTGACCGTATCAGACAGTGATATTCACTCAAACGGGGCAAACTCTCCCTTTGTGATGTTGGGAGGATATTTTGATGGACAATCCCAAGATATTGGCAATTATCTGCATTTCTCGAAATGTCGTCACATTTCGTCGTCCCTTGTCTCCCTGATGCCTCTTGCCGAACTTGCGATGAGCGATTCTTGCCTGACATTTGGAACTGGCCCTCTGATTGGTTTTGGATGCGGCGAAGACCAGACAGAAAGAGGTGGGGAACAAGCAGACCTGCCTTGGAAGGTGTCGACGCTGTTGATGCAAAGCCAGATCATGAACACAACGAGCCATCCATCGGATTTGATTGTGGAAGACACTGAAAGGATGGAGTTGACTCAGCGTGTGACGAGCAGCTGCGTATTTTTGAGCACGAACCATCTTTATGGAACGGCGTGTGTGGACATGAATGCGAATATGAAGGGAAGTCTTCTGAGTTTGAACACTTCATTCTCGTCGTGCTTGACCGACACTCCAACCCATCTCAGCCAACACTTCGGAACCCAACAATACCTCACCCAATCTGCCTCCTTCAAATTGTGCACATTCAAAGACTGCTCCACATCAACATCAGCTGGCGGAGCGATCTGTCTCGACCGATTTGGCTCACTTCACATCGAAGAGTGTTCGTTCAAGACGTGTCACGCCACGCTCTCATCCACGGGAGGCGGAGCCCTTTTCTTCAACGCATCGACAGGAGTCGCTTTCATCGCAACGTCGTCGTCATTCGTTGGGTGCTCGAGTGAAAGCAATGGTGGGTCACTTCGTCTCTATTGTCCATCGTCAACCTTGCTCAACTGTGTTTTCATCGACTCCCCGTCAAAGTCGTATGGAGGCTGTGTGTATTCGGTGTATTGGGACGCTCTCTCGACATCTTCCTCAATCACAAATTGTCTCTTCGAGAACTGCAGGACAACAAACACCGACCCCAATATCCCGTACAGCGGAGGCGCCCTGTACTTTGTCCAAGCATTCTCCATCCAGCTGAATTTTATCAATTTTCGGGGAAACAAAGCGGGTGTCAATCCCGGCAATGACATCATGTTCACTGGAACAATTCCTTTGATCACATCTGAAAGGATCGTTGGATGTTCGTCAACATCTGACTCTCCTCGAATCCGAGTGCTTCAAGAAGCAACAGGCACAGATGAACATCTACCAAATCCACCAACAACTGCCACACATGTTTCGTGTGTGGGAACAGAAATTGATACTACCAGTGCCCAATTCACTCTGAAGATGAGCGAGATCGTCACGGGAACAGTTCTGGTGCTGATCGACAACTCTGGTGGATCAAGAACTCCAACAGGTGTCCAAGCACCGAACATTGGACGAGTGCTCTCTTTCTCACTAGACAATTCGATCGAAAGCAAGTGTTCTGTTTCACTTGGCGAGAGTGGCCTTGTTCAAACACCCCTCACCGATTATTCTGTTGTCAGGTCGTCGGTTGTTGGAAGTGTCATTCTCTCCGCCAACTGTGTTCTGGACGAAAGCGAGGAGAATGCATATCTCACTATTTCTGGATCTGGGATCCCATCTGGCATCCTCTCTGTCACACTCTCTGACAACACCGTCCTCGATTTTGAGTTTCAACCAAAACACACAACATCCGAAATCTTGACTGTCCCTCTGACTGAGAACTCACCAAAGTTCGGAATTGGAGAGCCATTTCCCATCGCCAGTCTTGAATCTAAAACCATGCCAAGCCAGTTGATTGTTGTTCCTTGGCAGATCAAGTTCAGTGCCCTCCCTTATCCTCGTCTGACAACTCTCAAAACACCGGAATATGACGAAGCACGAAAGACTGTCAGCATCAGCTTGGAAGGAGTGAGTCTTTCAGGAACTCACGAAGTGACACTGTCAGTGAATGGAACAGCAAAGACAGTGACGATTGATGTTGTGTTCAGTTCGTCCAAAGGACAACTTGGAGGAATCCTGTTCGACAACGAATCACCGTCGAACGTGAACATGTCATACGACACTCGGTATGAAGTGGTGGGACTGACCAAGGATGGTGCCGATGTCACATATGACGCTGATCTTTTCTTCACGACGATTGTTGAGCCGACTCGTCTTGTGTCGATGGAATGTGGATACGATGAAGCGAAGAAGAATGCTTTGATTCGGATGACTGGACGAGCATTGGAGACAAAATCGACATACAAAGTTGGGCTGTGCATTTCTGGGACTCTGAAGCACACCGTTGAGATGGCATTGAACATCGATTCTGGATTGTGGGAAGGATCAGCGATTCTGTATCCGTCAAGTTCTGCAGAGCTGGAATATGGAAAGACGTATGATGTGAGCTCGTTCCAGAAAGGAGGCAACACAACTGAGCTGTTGTTTGAAGCAAACTCGATCGAAATGATTCCAGAGCCAGCACGACTGGTGAAAGTTGAGTCGAGAGATGCAGATGGACTGAACTCGACGACTCTCACTCTCTCCTCTCTTGCACTAACAAGTGGAGCCAAATACACACTCGAACTGAAAGGCACACCACTTGACTCGTCTTCGAATTCTGCACACGTGGTTCTTGTGTCGTTCACAGCCACATCGCAGCCAACACACTCCTTCCTTCTCTCGCTGTATCCGATTGAGGATGCAGATTTAAAATATGGCCACAGCTATTCAGTGGATTGGATGAAGACTGGAGACATCCCAACCGTCATCGAGACTGATGCCTGCTCGTTCTCCACTCCTATCTTGCCAGAACGGCTTGTGAAGATCTCGTGTGATGGGACATTCTCGGATCCCAAACAGAAAACGATCACTGTCACTTTCGAATCACTCGGCCTTCGATCGTTGACGGAGTATTCGATTGTTTTGAAGTCAACCACTTCCGATGAATTGCCCTCTCACACGAAAACACTCAAATTGAAGACCGACGCGAGTGGACTCCTGGCTTCTCACACAGCAGTTCTGTTCCCCCGAAAGACCGACGCAGATGAACTCGAGGGACAGCTGGAGTTTGGGTACACATACACCGTGGATAGGTTCAAACGAGGAGAGGAGACTCTTCTCTATGACACTGAACACATTACTCTGACGACTCCTCCTGAGCCAGCTCGTTTGACCGAGATTTCGTGTACAGGATCGACCGACAAAGAGAAGAAGGCGACACTCTCAGTGACGGGAAGGAAGATGAGGACTGATGAGACATACACACTCACATTGAAAGTGAAGGACGGGACAAGCAACACTCAACCGACAGTTGATGTGAAGTTCACGACAGCTGAAAGCGGAACTGGATCAGCTGTGCTCTTCTCGACAACATCATCCGAGGTGCAACTGGACTACGACACATCATACGAAGTGATTGGAGTGACTGACTCTGCCACGTCTCCAATTCTCTTCGAGGATGGACTGACATTCACAACGATGACTGAGCCAACTCGCCTTGTGAAGGTGGAATGTGAATACGATGAAACAAAGAAGAATGCATTGATTCGGATGACTGGCCGAGTTTTGGATACAACGAAGAGATACGAGATTGAGCTGAGTGATTCGAACAACGTCAAGAAAACGATTGAAATGAAGTTCAACGCAAAATCATCAGAATGGGAAGGGTCGGCGATTCTTTATTCGCTGTCTGAATCAGTGGAGCTGGAATATGGGATGACATACTCAGTGAGAGGATTCAAGACGAAAGGGGAGACATCACCGCATCCTTATGAAGACCTCACAATCACGATCGATGACGAGCCAAGCCGAATTGAAGGGATCTCGCGTGTTCTGGATGGAGAGAAGACGAAGATGATTGTTTCTTTGTCAGGCCGAGAATTGAAGAGTGGGATGGGAAAGATTGGAGTGTGGAGAGGGTATTCGAAATGGACGTCAGACACTGAGATCGTTCTTGATTCAGATGGGAAATGGAAAACAGAATTTCAAGTCGACTTCTCAGAAAGCTCGTCGGTTCTTGAATATGGATCGACATACACGCTGTGTGGATTGGATGGGAGTGCGTTCTTCGTGAACGAAGGAATCGCAATAACCGTTCCTAATCCACCAATTGTGAGCTCGACCTTTTCGGAATTGAACGCCACCACGCACAGTTCATTCCGTGTTGTGATGTCGGGATTTGATTTGCCAGCATCAGGAACAGGGTCTTTCACAGCGTCTTTCTCTGACAATGCTGGAACATTTGTGATTACGTTGTCAGAGTCATCAGAATGGAGATCGGACTGGATTGAAGTTTCGAAGACAAGCGCGTTCGAGTTCAACAAGACATACACGCTGACATCACTGATTGACTCGTCTTCTGGAACCGCTGATCATATCTTGTGTTCTGGAGTGATGATGACAACACCTCTCGGACCGACTTTGATTGGGGTTGGCGATATATCACTGACAGGAGCTTTGCTTGATTCTGTTTCGATTGTTGTGAAAGTTGCTCGAATTGTTGCTGACACATTCGCAGTTTCAGTGTTCGACGTTGACGATGAAGTGAAAGTGCTAATTCCATTGTCGATCTCTTTCTCGTCATGCGCTTCCACAGAAGGAGTGATGACACACTCTGTCAGCTGGGAATCTCCGCTGCAATATGGTCATCGCTACGAAATTGCTTCGATGTCGAGTTCGACGATGGCTGTCTCAATTCCGTCCAAACTCGTCTTCGAAGTCCCAACGCCGCTCTCGTCTTTCAACCATGTCTCGCTCACCACCAACTCGATCCACACCTTCATCCGCGTCCAATTGTCAGGGAATGCCTTCATTGGGAACTATGTCATGACTCTCACTTATGGTTTCTCATATACCGTCACTGCTCAGTCTCCCACATCAGCTGTCTCTGAAGAAATCGCTCTTGGTTGGCCAGACAGCCTCGCATTCGACACTCCCTTCACCATCCAATCAATCATCTCCACAACCCCTGATGTGAATGTTGTTTTGCCTGACACACTGACCTTCACAACTCCAAAGAAGGAAGATCCTCTGAATCTGTTTGTGGATGGGGGATCAGGAGAGACAAGCCGGTTTTGTGGAGAATCATCTCGTCCTTGCTCGTCTGTGGAAGTTGCCTGGGAGATTGTTTCTCAGATTGAGGCTCGGACGCCAACGATTGGGATTGTTTCCTCAGCGACACTTGGATCACCGATTCGGATTGAGAATGGGATGGTTGCACTCATCTCCAACAGCGGATCACGTTCTCTCACAATCATCGCAGCCGGACAACTTGAAGTCGGTGATTCATCAACCTTGAAACTATCAACTCTTTCACTCGAAATTGACACTCTCACATCGGGCCGAACTGTGGAACTGATCACAGTCTCAGCTGGCTCTCTGATCGTGTCTTCGTGCGATGTCTTCGTGTCGACGACGAGTCTGTCTGTGTCTTTTGTTTCGTCGTCGAATGGTCAGCTGTCCTTTCCCAGTTCAACGATAACCATCCCGACATTGACGTCGAAGCCTTTTGTGTCAGTTTCGGGAGGAGAACTGAGGGCTGATTCTTCCACATCGTTCATCAACTCCGACACAGCCATTCATCAATCTTCATTTCTGTCAGTGAGTGGTGGCACAATCGTTCTTGAAGACACAAAACTATTGACACCACAAAAGATGACATTTGCCTCTTCCGCTCTGATTGATCAGATAAAAGGATCACTGACGATCTCTAACATGAAGATTGAGAACATCACTCGTGAGACTGGAGATGGAGGTGTGATCAGTGCCAGCCTGACATTGGCATCGGACAAACTCTCCATCGTCTCGACCATCTTCGTCACGTGTTCGTGTTCAGCTGGAAACGGAGGAGCACTGGCAATGACCATCACATCAGGTTCGCTCTCGCTGAACGAGTGTCAGTTTGGGAGCTGTTCGAGTGGATTGGACGGAGGCGCGGTGTGGCTGGATCTGTCGCAGATGCCGACCTTGTCACAATATTCGCTGTTGAACATGCAATATGGAACAAGCAGTTTGACGAACACAGCATCTGGGAAAGGACACTGCGTGTTTGTGGTGGGGGAGGATCTGCGAAGAGTGGTTGTGGGGAGTCGATGGCGAGGGTCTTTCGAGGAAGCGGAAGAGGACGATTTGTGGGGAAGGGACGCAACAACACCGCCATCAGGAATGTCGTTACTGTCGCTTCTGCAATCACACGTGATTGGGGTGGGAGAGAGAGGAAGAGACGATGGAGCAGGAACCATCGACGCTCCGTTCAAGACACTGCATCGCTGCTTCGAGGAAACAGAACAACGCGATGGATCGTTCTCTGTGGTTGTGGTTGAGCGAGCTCGGATCGGAACGAGCTGTTGGCTGGTGGGTAAGCGAGGATGGGCGATGGATGTGAGTGGAACTGGAAGTGGAGGATCGTCTCTCAGCGAAGTGCTGTGCAGTGTGAGTGACGAGGAGAAGAAACCAGGAACACCTTCGTCGTCGCCACCGCACGCGATGATCACACTGAGCGGACAGACGCTCTCTTTCTTTGAAATTCTGTTCTCTTCATTTTGTGGGCCTCGCTCGATGCGGGCTGTTTTCTCGCTGCTGGCTTCGTCGTCCCTCACTCTGTCGTCCTGCTCGCTCTCCTCGTCGTCTCCCATCGCTGTCTCGCTTGTCTCCGTGTCTGACACATCTTCATTCTCCGCGGACAGCATGACAGTGAGCGATGTGTCGTTTGTTGGGAAGGCAGGGTTGGTGAAGTTTGTTGATGCAAGCAGAATCACACTGACATCGTGCTCGTTCCTGTCGATCTCGTTGGAAGGAGGAGCGCTGATGTGGGGGACGACACGCGGTGCCTTGAAAGTGACAAACACAGACTTCTCTGACTGCAAAGGAGAAGAGTTCGGAAGTGTGATTCGAGTTCAGATTGTGGGAATCACAGGAGCAATCACAAACAGCCGCTTTACGTCATGCTCAGCTGGAGTGAGGATGGGAGAGAAGAACGAGGGAGACGTGGTTGGGGGAGGATGTGTGGTGGTTGAGATGATGAAGCGAACAAGCTCGACTCGTCGTCTTCCCTCTTCGTGCGTCGACCTCTCGCTCTCCTCGTTCTCCGACTGCACGCTGACCAACACTGACCCCTCATCGTCTCCGTCGTCGTTGTCTTCGTTTGTGGGTGGGGGTGGATTCTTGATTTTTGGGAATGAGAACACCGACACCGCGATTCTTCAGAAAGTGACACTCTCTCGCTGCTGGTGCAAAGGGTTCGAGGAGATGGATGGATTCGATGGGGGAGTTGTGGTTGGGAGGAGGCACGCACTCTTCACCGATCGGCGTGGCAGCTCTGTTCGCGAGTGTCGAATGGGAAGTGTCCAGCTTCGATGATCCGCTACCCCCAATCGACTCCACACCTTCTGAAGAGCTCCCTTCCCATTCTCTCTCAAAATATGGTGTTTCTCTCCTCACTTTAATCGTTATCTTCTTAACTTCATCAGCTTTTTATTTTGGCATTATTCTAATCCTTTCCTTGTTTGATGACATTTCGTCCGATCTTGATTGCCGAAAAAAAAGCCTCGTGAAATCTCAGGCAGCACCGAAAGAGATGGAAGAAAGGGAATTCGACTGTGTTTTCGTATTCACTCTTTTACATCATTTAGCGTCAATATTATAAGAGACAAGAGTGTCATTGTGTAATACTTCTTTTTTTCTGTCGATAATTGACATTTCACTGCATCTTTTGTTTTGAGACCAAAAATGAAATGACAAATGCATCGGGTTAACAGAAACAAACATCCATCCAGATCATTGAGGTTTTGGATTTCGAAAAATTTCTGAGCAGTGAGAGATTGGTGGCGAAGGAGAAAGTGGCCGCGATGGAGACTGGCGAGAGAGAAGCAGAATCGTGCGAACAAAGGATGAGGTGATGTCAGAGCCGACAAAGATCACACACAAACAGTGTTTGTTGCCAAAAAGAAGTCAGAAACAGGTCGAATGTTTCGCTGCTTCTTGTTTGTTTCTATTCATATTCTTGAAGGTTCATGCCCAGCAGGTTGCTCCATTCGATCGAATTGTTAACAATGTGGTCTCCAAAATATTCGTTTTTGTCATTTTGCAGTTTTTCTTCAATCGCTTCTTCGAAGCCCTCCATTCTCAACAGCCGATGCAATGTCTTCCACATCTGATGCTGAGTTCCCTTGTTTGGTTCCATTCCTGCTGGGAAATGCTCATGCGCAACAGAAACCAATAGATTGCCTCATCATCCACGAAGAAAGTCAGACAACTTGGAATCGTGAGAATGATGGGTATATGAAGAACAAATTCCATTGTCGGTTGATAAGAAGAACATATTCGGAAGAGTTGGGCGAGGAGTTCCAGAAAAGCCTCGGATGGGTTCCCATCGATGATCGAATAGCGGTTCACGCACAGATGGCAGATATACTTCTCGGAAGGCACGATAACTTGCTTTAAAATCGTCTCTTGAACAGCTTGTCGTCCACTGTCATCTTTAATTCCGATTAGTTTCAGTCTAAATGGAGTTGTGAGCCAGAGAGATTGGTTGATGATATTCAAGAGATTGGTGTGGATATCAACTGTTTCCAGCAAAAGAGAGAGACAGTAGATTGAGAGTGTTGATGATTTTAGAGATCAGATCAGTTTGGACGAGGTTAAGTCGGAACTTGGCTGAACAGTTCCGAATCAGATTGTTGAGCAGATTGAGTGCTGCGGTAGTGATAACCTGACTCGGTGAAGAAACCAGCATCCCAATGGACTGTACGAAGTTCGTCAACGATTCATCAGTCGTTAGCCCAATGCTGTTGAGAAAAGCATCTGCTGATTGTTGAGTCTTCGGAGAGACTGAGTTTAGAAAGATCACGGCCTTCGCTTCCAGAGGGACATCAAAATCACGACCGTCTTTGATCAGAGCGACCAACGATTGATAGATCTCCAATTTGTCCGAAGCAGATTCGACTGTTTGTCCATCCCAAATCATGATTGCTGCATGGTCGAGAAGCAATGAAAGACGAAGATAGGACACACCATCATAGGAATGTTCGTCTACAGCTCTTGATGGAGACATGCAATCACTCATTAGCAGGAGAGAAGTGAAGAGAGACAGATTATGGCAGTTTTCAGATTGTTCTGCATTTGAGAGACCCAGTCTCGAACAGATACCACAGTCATTCCGGCTTCCGGTATTTGGTTCTCATTTTTCAAAGAAAGGGTTGATCTCAATTTGTCCGCGAATTTTAGAAAAATAAACAATTAGAGCAGTGAGTGACATTGATATGATCACACGAGATGGTTGTTTGTTCCTCAATTTCAATTTCTTCCTGCTGAAGACGGTGTGGAGACTGGTCAACCGGACTCAAGTTGAAATTATGGATTGAACTCAATCTGAACTCATTAACGATTGCTTTATTTTCATTTTAGCATCACTTGTTCAATAATTACTGGCCTTTCCTGCTGTTTGATTGAAGAATGATAAATAGAAATGGAATTGAAAGCTCGTTCTCATTGATCACCCCTTTCTTGTTTTTTAAGAACCAAATACCGGAAGCCGGAATGACTGCATGTGGATCCAACCCGACCACATGGCTTCAACCCGACCACAAGATAAACGACCATCTTTCTTCACATCGTTTTTCTCATCTTTCAGTGGGTTTCTTTTCTAAAAATAAGAGAGAATAACACAGTTTCACAGTTTAAACCCAAATTCCTGTTCGGTCCCAATTAGAAGTAGGTATTCTCGGAGAAATTCAGATCGTTTCATAAAAATCTGAACTGCTGGAAATCCACTGTATTGTGTCAAATTATTGCTTTGATGAAGAGACACCGAATTGGAGTGTTGTCTGCTTAAGTTTGGGAGTTGGTTTGATTGTCTTGGATATCGTCAGATGATTTTTTGTTGAATTTGGTCGTTTGACCGGCACAATTGGAAGAGAAGGTTCCGACGGAGGTGTCTGAACGAAATTGAGCAATCGAGCTCGATACTTGCACTGTCCATACAGTGTGGAGGCTGTCTTTGGATCATCTGGACTTCCCTTGGTTTTTTTCAGTTTTGTCTGTTTCTCATGCATTTTCGTCATTTGATCGACAAGAGTCGAAATATTCAGCGGGTGGAGACCGCACACAGCCTCTTGAGGATTTTATGACATCAGGATGTGTTGCCGAAGAAAGTGCCGATGGGAGAACGCGAGTAAGCTCCGATCGATATGAACTGATACTCGTTCCGCTCTCACTGTTGAACTGTCGTTGTAATTCAGCCTTAAATCGAGCAAGATATCCTGTCAGGGTTGACAGAGATTTCTCGAAATGCTGGAGCAGTGCTGACTATATTGTGGTCATCAGCGAGTTTGGACTGGATTGAAGTTTCGAAGGATGACCGTCCATTCAGAAGAAGAGCCTTGTCATACTGCTTGACTCTTCGTGTGGAACCGAATATCTTACCAGGACATTGAATCTGGAAGGAATTTGACAGAGGTCCATATCTCATTGACGGAGCGATCTTGACACTGTTTCGAGTTGATTCGTCAACTGCTGATGAGGATTGGCAGCTTTGATCTTCAGGTTCAAAATTCGACAGTTTCACTGACATCACTCTGCCTTTACAGCGAAGGACCCTCCTCTCTGATCGCTCAGTCTCATCGTCCTGTGTGACCGTATCAGACAGTGATATTCACTCAACGATGGCAAACTCTCAATTGTCCAATGTTGTCTTCGAAGGACAATCCCAAGATCTTTCAACCATCTGCATTTCTCGACCAACTCGATCCACACCTTCATCCGCGTCCAATTGTCAGGGAATGCCTTCATTGGGAACTATGTCATGACTCTCACTTATGGTTTCTCATATACCGTCACTGCTCAGTCTCCCACATCAGCTGTCTCTGAAGAAATCGCTCTTGGTTGGCCAGACAGCCTCGCATTCGACACTCCTTCACCATCCAATCAATCATCTCCACAACCCCTGATGTGAATGTTGTTTTGCCTGACACACTGACCTTCACAACTCCAAAGAAGGAAGATCCTCTGAATCTGTTTGTGGATGGGGGATCAGGAGAGACAAGCCGGTTTTGTGGAGAATCATCTCGTCCTTGCTCGTCTGTGGAAGTTGCCTGGGAGATTGTTTCTCAGATTGAGGCTCGGACGCCAACGATTGGGATTGTTTCCTCAGCGACACTTGGATCACCGATTCGGATTGAGAATGGGATGGTTGCACTCATCTCCAACAGCGGATCACGTTCTCTCACAATCATCGCAGCCGGACAACTTGAAGTCGGTGATTCATCAACCTTGAAACTATCAACTCTTTCACTCGAAATTGACACTCTCACATCGGGCCGAACTGTGGAACTGATCACAGTCTCAGCTGGCTCTCTGATCGTGTCTTCGTGCGATGTCTTCGTGTCGACGACGAGTCTGTCTGTGTCTTTTGTTTCGTCGTCGAATGGTCAGCTGTCCTTTCCCAGTTCAACGATAACCATCCCGACATTGACGTCGAAGCCTTTTGTGTCAGTTTCGGGAGGAGAACTGAGGGCTGATTCTTCCACATCGTTCATCAACTCCGACACAGCCATTCATCAATCTTCATTTCTGTCAGTGAGTGGTGGCACAATCGTTCTTGAAGACACAAAACTATTGACACCACAAAAGATGACATTTGCCTCTTCCGCTCTGATTGATCAGATAAAAGGATCACTGACGATCTCTAATAGTGGTGTTAGAAACCCGCACGCGTTCAGAAACCCGCAACGGGGGTCCAAAAAACCGCAACCGAACGATCTTCATCATAATCTCACTCTTTCACCATTTGTTCACATTATCCTCTATTTTTCTCACATTTTCGAAAAAATCTATCGAAAACAGTCGTGAAGTGACGTAATTGAATCTGACCTTTTCGAGACTCTGCTTTGTCATCAAATACTACTCTGTTCTGGCTTTCTTGTTGGGTACGTTGTTGTGAGCTTCAAAAAACATTGTCTCAGTGATCGGATTCATTTTCTTCTCTTCTATTCTTCATTTGAATGCACAATCATCGATGTCACTGTCCTTTTGTCTTCTTGACGTAAATCTCTGTACGATTCAAGATATTATCTCCTTCTTCGAATGTACTATCTATCGGATAATCACAGGTATGATTTCAAGAAAGAGACATCCTTCATTGTTGACATTTTGTGATTCATCCATGAATCGCTGAATCTCACTCCCAATGGTCGGATGGATTTGAAAAACATTTGGATTTGAGAATTGACACTTGTTTTGTGGCTGAAAGACATGCAGTGAGTCATGGGCTTGGAAACATCAAATTGTGTTTGAATCATGGCCCATTTATGTGAAAGTCACTTTTCACGAACGTGTTTTTCTTTTTCACTTCTTCCTAAAAACTTCTTAATTACTTCTGTAGAGGACATTAGAAAAACAGAATAATTCATGAATGAAGTGGCGGTTTTATCACGCTGGTTGCGGGTTTATGAACCAGAGCGGGTTTCTAACACCACTATAACATGAAGATTGAGAACATCACTCGTGAGACTGGAGATGGAGGTGTGATCAGTGCCAGCCTGACATTGGCATCGGACAAACTCTCCATCGTCTCGACCATCTTCGTCACGTGTTCGTGTTCAGCTGGAAACGGAGGAGCACTGGCAATGACCATCACATCAGGTTCGCTCTCGCTGAACGAGTGTCAGTTTGGGAGCTGTTCGAGTGGATTGGACGGAGGCGCGGTGTGGCTGGATCTGTCGCAGATGCCGACCTTGTCACAATATTCGCTGTTGAACATGCAATATGGAACAAGCAGTTTGACGAACACAGCATCTGGGAAAGGACACTGCGTGTTTGTGGTGGGGGAGGATCTGCGAAGAGTGGTTGTGGGGAGTCGATGGCGAGGGTCTTTCGAGGAAGCGGAAGAGGACGATTTGTGGGGAAGGGACGCAACAACACCGCCATCAGGAATGTCGTTACTGTCGCTTCTGCAATCACACGTGATTGGGGTGGGAGAGAGAGGAAGAGACGATGGAGCAGGAACCATCGACGCTCCGTTCAAGACACTGCATCGCTGCTTCGAGGAAACAGAACAACGCGATGGATCGTTCTCTGTGGTTGTGGTTGAGCGAGCTCGGATCGGAACGAGCTGTTGGCTGGTGGGTAAGCGAGGATGGGCGATGGATGTGAGTGGAACTGGAAGTGGAGGATCGTCTCTCAGCGAAGTGCTGTGCAGTGTGAGTGACGAGGAGAAGAAACCAGGAACACCTTCGTCGTCGCCACCGCACGCGATGATCACACTGAGCGGACAGACGCTCTCTTTCTTTGAAATTCTGTTCTCTTCATTTTGTGGGCCTCGCTCGATGCGGGCTGTTTTCTCGCTGCTGGCTTCGTCGTCCCTCACTCTGTCGTCCTGCTCGCTCTCCTCGTCGTCTCCCATCGCTGTCTCGCTTGTCTCCGTGTCTGACACATCTTCATTCTCCGCGGACAGCATGACAGTGAGCGATGTGTCGTTTGTTGGGAAGGCAGGGTTGGTGAAGTTTGTTGATGCAAGCAGAATCACACTGACATCGTGCTCGTTCCTGTCGATCTCGTTGGAAGGAGGAGCGCTGATGTGGGGGACGACACGCGGTGCCTTGAAAGTGACAAACACAGACTTCTCTGACTGCAAAGGAGAAGAGTTCGGAAGTGTGATTCGAGTTCAGATTGTGGGAATCACAGGAGCAATCACAAACAGCCGCTTTACGTCATGCTCAGCTGGAGTGAGGATGGGAGAGAAGAACGAGGGAGACGTGGTTGGGGGAGGATGTGTGGTGGTTGAGATGATGAAGCGAACAAGCTCGACTCGTCGTCTTCCCTCTTCGTGCGTCGACCTCTCGCTCTCCTCGTTCTCCGACTGCACTCTGACCAACACTGACCCCTCATCATCTCCGTCGTCGTTGTCTTCGTTTGTGGGTGGGGGTGGATTCTTGATTTTTGGGAACGAGAACACCGACTCGGCGATTCTTCAGAAAGTGACACTCTCTCGCTGCTGGTGCAAAGGGTTCTGTGAGATGGATGGATTCGATGGGGGAGTTGTGGTTGGGAGGAGACACGCCCTGTTCGCAGATCGACGAGACAGTTCGGTTCGAGAGTGCAGAATGGGAAGCATTGAACTGCGATGTTTCTCTCCTCCGAATCGAATCAATCGCCTTCAGAAGAACTCTTGATCTCAGAAAAGGGTGACATTGTGTAGTAATTCTTTTTTCAGTCGTGTATTGACATTTCACTGCATCTTTTGTTTTGAGACCAAAAATGAAATGACAAATGCATCGGGTTAACAGAAACAAACATCCATCCAGACCATTGAGGTTTTGGATTCCAAACAATTTCCGAGCAGTGCGAGATGGGCGGCGAAGGAGAGACTGGCGACTACTGAGCGAAACTGGAGAGAGAAGCAGAATCGTTCGGGTAAACCATGAGGTGATGTCAGAGCCGACAAAGATCATACACAAACAGTGTTTGTTGTCCAAAAGAAGGCAGAAACAGTCCGAAACGTTCGCTGCTTCTTGTCTGTCTCTGTTCTTACTGTGCAAGGTTCAAGGCCTGCAGGTTGCTCCATTGAATCGAGTTGGCAACAAACCAGTTTCCATAGAAGTCGTTTCGGTCGTTTCGCAGCTTTGCCTCAACCACATCGTCGATGCCCTCCATTCGCAACAGTCGATGCAATGTCTTCCCCATCTGTCGCTGATCTCCCCTTGTTGTGTTCCATTCCCGCTGGGAAGTGAGTATTTCATTCATAAAACTCCAGATTGAGCGATTCTCTTCAAAGAATGTCAGACAACTGGGGATCGTGAGAACAACTGGCATGTGAAGAACAAAATCCATCGTCTGTCGATGATATGGACATATTCGGAGGATTCGGGCGAGGAGTTTCAGAAAAGCCTCGGATTGGTTCCCATCGATGATCGAAAATCGGTTTGCACACAAATGGCAAATATACTTCTACGAAGGCACGAGAACTTGCTGCAGAACCGCCCCGTGAACAGCTTGTTGTTCATTCCCATATTTAATTCTGAATTCTATGAGCCCATCTGGAGACGCGAGCCTGACAGAAGTGGCGATGCTTGACATGAGGTGGATGTGGATGTCGGCTGCTTCTTCAAAAGAAAGAGACACTGCATTGAGAGTGTTGATGAGTTGAGGGATCAGATCAGCTTGGACGAGGTCAAGATGGATTTTAGCTGAACAGTTCATGATCAGATTTCCGACCACCTTCATTGCAGCTTCAATGATTGCCTGACTGGGTGATGAAAGGAGCACCACAATGGATTGCACGATGTCTGTCGAAGATTCATCAGTTGCTAGTCCTAAGCTGTTGACAAAACCATCGGCAGCTCGTCGAACAAGTGGATCCATGTGGATAAGAAATTTCACGGTTTTAGTTTCCAAAGAGTCATCAAGGATAGGCTGCGCTTCATAGAGGCAATAAGAGACTGAAAAACAACGGCCTTTTCGGTTCCAGTTTCATTTCGATTGTATTGCCAATTCAGGAATGTTGAGCAATCTATTGAAAATGGAAACGGAGGGGTTGACAAATCAGAGCGTGCTGTACTTGAGGAGGTGCCTGGTTTTACGACAATATTGCTCATTCAGATTGATTCAGCGAGAAAACTTTCGTAATGGGTTCGAGGAAAGTGTGAAAGAAAGAGTTTGAGATGAAATAACTGTCCGTAAGGGACAATATAAATCAACCAACGAAGACTGAGACGATCCATGAATGAAGAAGTGAGATGGTGATCGAACAAGACAAGTGAAGAAGGCAGAAGAAGAGACGAATGTGTCAAGGGGAGTGGTTTCTCATTGCTGTCTGGTCCAGTCTCTTCCATTCGTTCCCTTCCACAACTCGGGACCAGTGTGCGGGTGTAAGTGACACACGAATCTATTGCAAGGTGAAGGAGTGTGTGACAGACAGTGTTCGCACGTGCTCGTCCCTTCTGCTCCTTTGCGTGAAGGCTTCCTGACACTCGCTGTGATTGTCATCTCTCGTTCAGTTCTCTTCCATCCATCACAGTGCGAGTTGCTCGTTGTTTGAGAGTGGAGTGGAAGAGCGACGAAGGAGAGCGGGAGAGGCGGAAAAGCGTGCGAGAGATCGACTCTGTCGCATCACACATCGAAGAAGAGGCAATGTGTTGAGAAGGGGAAGTCCATCGAATCAACGACGTCGGGTCCTCATGAAGACGTGACGGCACCGACGAGACACGCGAAGCGATCAGAAGCGGGTGTCGACCACGATGGAACTTGGCTGGCCACTGTCGTCATCCATCCAAACTGTCGAACATGAAATCCAACCAAGTGGTTCAACACGATCGACTTCTGCACAACTCTATCTCCCCAACCTCATCTGGAGCGTTGAGTGTGGTGAGAGCGAGTGGAAGTGTGCACAAAGGATGAACATGAAGAAGAGGTGCGAGAGCTGGTTGAAGGTGAAGAACATCGGCTCGGTGGCGTCTGAATCATCACTTGTTCTTGCCTGGTTCTGATGACGATCCAGACGGTTCATTTTTTGCTGAACGTTCAGTCTGATTGAAGTGCTTGCAACATGCTGCCCGTCACGTTCATTTCCCGCAGATTGTGAGAGTCACCAGGAATTGGCGGGAGATCATCAAGAAATAGTCGTGCCTCGTCCTCTCATTTGGAGCGGCAGATGCGAGTGGGAGGGTGTGGGTGGTGAGGGAGAGGCAGAGGGGAGTGGGAGGGTGTGGGTGGTGAGGGAGAGGCAGAGGGGAGTGGGAGGGTGTGGGTGGTGAGGGAGAGGCAGAGGGGAGTGGGAGGGTGTGGATGATGAGGAAGAGGCAGCGGGGAGTGGGAGGGTGTGGGTGGTGAGGGAGTAGCTGGTGTGAGATTGACGAGGGATCAGCTGGTGTGAGTGTGACGAGGGATCAGCTGGTGTGAGTGTGACGAGGGATTAGCTGGTGTGAGTGTGACGAGGGATTAGCTGGTGTGAGATTGACGAGGGATCAGCTGGTGTGAGTGTGACGAGGGATTAGCTGGTGTGAATGTGACGAGGGATTAGCTGGTGTGCATGAAGAAGCATTTTGGCTGATTTGTCTGTCCGAAGAGACGAGGGAGCACACACGCGAGAAGGGAGTCGGGAGGAAGGCCCAAAAATTCAGTCGATTTGTCTCGAGCGTCCATCCAAGTGTGGGTGGCCGACAAAGATCACACAAACAGTCGTTTCGTCCAAATCGAGTCACAAACAGTGCGAGATGTCTGCTGCTTCTTGTCTGCTTCTATTCCAGTTCTGGAATATCCACACTCAGCAGGTTGTTCCATTCAATGGAGTCGGCAACAATATCTCCACCAAAGGACGTTCTTCTGTTGTTTTGCAGCTTTTTTTCAATCACATCTTCGATGCCCTCCATTCTCAGCATTCGATGCATTGTCTTCCACAACTGTCGCACTTCTCCACGTTTTTTGTTCCATTCCCGCTGGGCATTGACCATAGTATACAGACAATCCTGGATTGAGCGATCATTTTCGAAGAATGTGAGACAACTTGTGACCGTGAGAACAACTGGCATACGAAGAATAAAATCCATTGCCGGTTGGTAAGAAGAAGATAGTTCGAGATGTTGGATGAGGAGAACCAGAAAAAACCTGGATTGGCCACCATCGATGATCGAAAATCGGTTCACGCACAAACGCCTAATATACTCCCCCGAAGGGACGAGAACTTGCTTCAAGATCGCCTCGTGAGTAGCTTGTTCTTCATGGCTATCTTCAGTTCCATGATATTTGAAACCATATGGAGTTGCGAGCCAGAATGATCTGATGATGCTTGTAATGACACAAGTGTGGATATCTTCTGCTTCTGCGAATGAATGAGACTGGGGATTGAGAGTGACGATGAGTTGAGGGATCAGACCAGCTTGGACGAGGGCAAGAAGGATTTTTGTTGAACAGTTCCGGATCAGAGCTTCGATCATCTTCATTGCTGCTGTTGTGATAATCTGACGAGTTGAAGAAAGGAGAATAACAATGGACTGTATGAATACTATGGAAGATTCATCTAAGATCGGTGCAAAGCTGCTGAGAAATGCTTTTGCTTTTTCTCCAGAATACGGAGACACAGATTCGAGTAGTTTCACAGCTTTCATTTCCAGATTGGCATCAAGTGCAGGCTGTAACTTCACAGTGGCAACGAGAGATCGAAACGCAGCGGCCCTTTCGTGTTCAGATTCATGTTTGCCCTCTCTCCATTTCAGGAAAAGAGAGCAATCCGTTGAAAATGGCAACTGAGAGGAGGATAAAGTAGAGCGTGATGTACGTGAGGAGGTGGCTTTTTTCTTGATCTTCATGGTCATTCTGTCTGACTCGGAATCGTATCACTCGTTATGGGTTCGAAGAACAATCAAACAGAACAGTAGTACTCAAAAAACGAAGATGATGATGATAAGCGAATGAATGAAAGAGACATTGTAGAAGAACAGATGAAGTGATGCCTGTGTCTTTTCGATGGTTGCCCACACTGCGTTTGTTGGTGGACCAGCCCTCATACCTGCGATTGTGGCAAAGCTCTTTTGGAGTAAGTGTGAGGAGCAGCCAGTCGACGAAGTTGCGAAAGAGTCGACATCATTGTCGGGCGAGCTGTTGAGAGTGTCAGTGAGCGTGGAGATGAACATTCCGTTGAGAATGAGAGTGGGATCCGCTTGAATCCCTTCATCCACAACGGCAATGCAAGAAGTGAAAGCGATTGGGTCTGGTGGGGATGGACTGGTTTGTCTCGTTGAAGCCAGCGCAGTCGAGATGGATATCGTGCTCTTCGGTGTCAATTCTCATTGTTTTCGTCCAAATTGCAGGTCGTGCTCGAATGAGAAGCGATGGTTCAGGGGTCATTCTGTCTGTCGCCCTCCCCAACCGAGTCAGCCAGGTGTCCACCAAACCATGCAGGAACAGACTCCCAGCGTGAATGGCGAGTGACTGGTCATTGCTGGCTGTTGGGACAGAAAGGCAGGGTCTGTGTGCTCTTTACACAAACCAGTGCTCATCAACGGATTGAGTGAGACCCTGGGTCCGGTAAAGACGGTCCATGGGTTGGCCGATCAACAAACAGAATAATAAAAGTTTTATCTGTTGAAAGAAAAATCCCGACCCGAGAGGTTAATCATCGAGCCGGTTCTGCCCAAGTGGGGGCGGTTGATGAGCAAAAGGATGGGATCAACCCATTACTCCAGAAAAGCCCCAACGGGGATGAAAAACTGGAGACAACGAGAAGTCAGAAGGACTAGTGAAGTGGAAACCACCAAAAGGTTACAATTGTAAAAACGCCGCAGTGCTAAAGACATACCGATGTCCTCCTTCAACTGCTGTGTGGCAGAGAAAGAGGTTGATGAGCACTGGTTTGTGTAAAGGATGTCGCAAGCTCCATCCGACACATAACCAGGGCTCATCAACGGATTGAGTATTGAAAAGGACTAAAATCAAGTGTATAAGTGATAATGAAAAGATGAGAGAAGAAGATAACTTCTACGACTCTACCCACTTGCTCCCCTTTACATTGTCAACGGCCGTGCTTCCTCCAAAGCTGGCACCAGCAGTTGGCGAGCGAGGAGTCTTATCGGACGATTAGGACTGGAGCGGAGCAGTAGTCGATAGCGACGGTGGCTTCGCCAACCACGTGAAATGACCATTCGGGAAACTCCACTCACGAACAGATGGTGAGGAGTACTCGACTCGCTACCGGAAGCGAGGAGATCCACCGAAGGCTTCGCATATCCCAATGCGGAACGAGTGATGAAACAACTCGACTCACATGTGAGTTCTTCTGAATCAATATCGCAATCGTCGTTTCGTTCAGTCTAATCACAACACGTCCAGACCATTCCAGACTCTTCTCGAATCCTGACATCGATGACATGGCAAACTCATTTCGATCTGAGTCTCGTTGAACGATTTTGTTGAGTTGACAGAAAGTGGAGTCCGAACTATCTCTCCGACAGTCTTATCTTTCTTCGTTGTAAACACTTCCAGGATCAGTGAGAAAGGAATCAGATTCATTCCTTCCATCGTCAAATCAAATGCTTGTGCTGTCTTTTTCAGCGTGCTCGTCGGTGATGAAGAGAGGCTGGGATGAAGAACGTGGCATTCGCATTCACCTCCTTCCCACTCAACACACAATCTTCGTGGGACAGCCAAAGATGAGGATGGTCTGCTTTCCCATCTCCACCATTCAGACTCCCAATCTTCAAGTGTCCCTTTCCAGAACAGTGAATGCTGTGACGAAGAGAAGGGAATGAAGAGATGTGAGGGCTATTGTCGTGAAACGCACTCGTTTCCATTGTCAGGCTGTCTCCCTTCATGTTGATCGCTCCCTGCGAGAGGGATGTGAGGTCTGTCTGTTTGATGGTTGTCTTGCTGTTCACCAAGTTCAGAATGCCACTCTCTCACAAACACAGATCAGGAGTTGTTTCCAGGTTAGAAGGAGGAGAGGGTGAGTGTCCAGTTAATGAACATATTTCGATTGTCAAGTGTCCTCCAACCATTCGAATGAAGATGTGGGAGGGCGAGTCAGACAGAACTACCTCAACATGATGAATCCACAATTAACCTCCAAAAACTTCAACCATTCCCTCTCCTTCCACTTCGGACAACGAACGAGGGAGCACTAACAGTTCCATTGTCATTGTCGATCCAGATTCAATCACATCTCCGTGTTGAGGCAGCATTCTCCCTTGTTCGAGATGTGTCACGTTGTGAAAGATCGAGAATGACAGCGACAACATCCTCATTCCTTCCACAATCTTCCATCTATCCTCAATCGAGGAGCAAGGTCGCTTTCGATCCCCACAGAACAACGTCGAAACTGATGACGAGTTAGAAAGTCGAGTCTGATATCGTCGCACCGAAGATGGTCTATTCTTGATCCGTTTCAGTCGCTTTGATCGTTGTGATTGTGTTTGAGAGTCGTCGGTCATCCAACTTGGAGTTCTGCGGATTGTACTTCGGTTTCTGAGGTGACTGCTGCGATGAAGGAGTGTGAGGAGTTCAGAGTCACGTTCAGCGATTCTCCAACAAGCAGACCGGTTCCAGTCATCGTCACAGTGCAACCGGTGTCTAGAGAGTCCGAGTTCTCGAACTACATATCTGTAAATCTAGGACGGATTAAAATTTTACTGTGATTTCATCCTCCAGATGAGATTCGGTCGATTCTGTCCAGCTTCCATCCAGCGTGTCTTCATCTCCAACTGCGAACTCTGCTTGGCAGCGTGTGCAACTCAGAATCTCCGCTCTGCAGTGTGTAATACGCAGAATCTCCGCTTTTAACGACATTGAAGCGGTTGTGCTTCTATTCGACAAACTCACTTGTCCAGGTCGAGGAGCTGATCCTGCTCTGCGGTAGTCACTCAACTTCACAACTGACCATTCCGCAATGTCAGCGCGAAGAGGCTCTTTCTTCATTTGTATCTCAGCTCCTTCAAACTTCGACGGAATTGTCTTTCCAGTGTTTTGACCCAAATCCTTTCAAATCAGCAACTTTTGAAGATAGATACTTGTTGTTCGTCAACAAACTAGAATTGCCTCTTGCTTTCCGGTATTGGTAGGCGTGTCCTCTCATGTTGCCCCGCTGCTGGACGGGATGAGAGTTCACAACCAAGATCGCCATGGAATGGATCTGGCGACAAAGGAGGCAATGCTCCGTGAGACAATTCGAGCGATCTTTCTCTGATCGACTCTTGTTGGACACTTCCAACACACGTCTGAATATTGAGAGGCCGTTGTGCGAATCATTACGCACGTCCCACCCCTCCAATAGTTCAGCGTGTTTTTCTTTTTATGAAAAGAGCATGCAGACTGGCGTTCTTCTTGTTGAGATCTTGCTGGACTGTTCAACCGACTGTGTGTCCCTCTGCGAAGCTTATAGCACCGAAATGCCGTCAAACTAGAGTCGGTGTGCGAATTAGAATTGATGTCCAGCTCCCGCCAATGTTCTTCGAGGTTTGGAGAGATTGTCTTCTCTAACTAATCAAGTTTAATATGATGTATTTTTGTCTGTTTCAAGGAAATATGTCACAGTTGACCCTCGAACATGCTGAATTCGCTTGATACGGTGCTTCAATCTTCTTGATGACTTCTGCATCCAAGTCCAGTTGTGACCGACGACTTATTTCGGATAAGGAATTGATCAGTGCAAAATAGTCCGTCATATTGTATTCTTGATCAATAATCACGGGTCATTGTGGAGCATTGGAGGTCTGATCTTCACAGGCGATAAAATTCCTATTTCAGTTGATTAGACCTTCGGATACGGGCACCGTCAACTTATTGAAGTACTACCGAGCCTTTGATGCTGAGAGATGTCCCAAATGTGATGGAGTTCAACAATTTCTGGATGGATATTTCATCTTTCCATTCCTTCCAAGGAGTATGTTTCTTCGAGAAAATCTTGCTATTTCTCAACCACCAAATCAGCTGTAATCTTTATCTGTCATCTGCCGTCGGTGTCTAACTTCTTGTCGGACGACATGGGCGCAATGTTGGTGTTGTTTGATCAAGATGTGTTGTGGCTTGTCATTTTCGTCTAATGCAAGTGCAAATGATACCAGATGATGTGGTGAAGATTTAATTGTTGATTCAAAGAAGAATGAATGGTTTTTGCGAGCGGTGGGGATATCGGTTCCCAAACGTGAGAGTGGTGTTTGAACAGTCAACTTCACACCATTTGTCAGGCGGTGATAGAACATCTTCGGCACCCGTAGCATCCGGAACGTCCGATGAGCCGACATTGACCTTGAAATCGGGATTAATTCATTTTGGGATCGGAACGTTGAATATCAGAGCAATTGCTCCTAGAGACCATTCTTGACGTTTGTAGCGATCGTCATTGATGGTGGATGGCTGTCAGAAGCCGCTGGATGGGCGTGAGGAATTGTATATACTGATACTGATGTCCTGATGTGGTGCGACGTCCAAGAATAGCTGCATGAAGATAACTTGAACCGAACTCGTGTAGATGTCCATCTTCATTTGTAATAATGTGCGTTGAGAGAAACACAATGTGTTCCGCACACCAGAAGCTGTTGTGGTGATCAGCCTGATGATCATCGACGCGTCCACCCAGCAATAGAAATTGCCTCCGTATAATCCACTCGCAAATGTGCCAAAACAAATGGAGACATATCTGGGCTCCATGTGATTGTCCTCCGAGGAACCATAAAGGGCGACGAGCGGCTTAAATTGGTAGTTGGATCTTGAGTAATCGCCAACTACAATTGATCATCAAGTCTAAAAATGTTTTGGTGTGTTTCCAATATCACCTAAAAGTTGGTTTCTTTGCTTTCCAATTGTCGTTGTGAATCGTTTTCTTGCATGTCATCGAGGGTATTCATTCCGTGGAATAGTCTCGATTACAATCCCGTTCCATCCACAATTCTCGCGTAAATGTGGACACTTGATGCTTCACTTCCGCGATTTGGATATGGTTCGGTTTGTATCCCTTGGGCGAACAGTTGATTCCGTTGTCACTGATGTCCTCCAACATTTGACGACTAGTCTCATTGTTCGAACGAAACAATGCATATTGTTTCAGTTTGTTGGCAGTAATCGTTCTGTGTTCAGCTTCTACATCTGTAGATGATGAATCCGATATCGACATCAGCGACAAAATTGTTATTAAGTAACCAGCCTTGTATTTGGTGATCTTTTGATTCGAGTTCAGAACTGCATTTCAATCAAGAAACTGTTCGCGCTGATCTTTCTGGTTCGGGATCGTTCGGACGAGAGAATAATCGGTCAGAAAAATGTGTTTGTGAATGTCTTCCGTTGAACTGATAATCTGTCTTGAGATTCCAGTTCTGTCGTCCATGTCCATATCAGACGAAGATAGTTCGTCGGTTTGCAAGAAAACGGATTCACAAGATGTTAACGTTTGTTTGATCGGCCAACCCATGGACCGTCTTTACCGGACCCAGGGTCTCACTCAATCCGTTGATGAGCCCTGGTTATGTGTCGGATGGAGCTTGCGACATCCTTCTCACCAGTCCATCGTCGGCACAAATGAATGGACGACGATCATTAGCAGTTGGCGTCGCTCCTTCCGACAAACACCCACAATCCCCCAAATGCCGAGACACGGCAGTGTGTCACGCTGGGTGTGCGAACACAGTCGATGGAGTTGGAGACAAGAGTGCATGTTCGGTGGCGAGCAGGGTGAGATCACGAGAGAGGCGGCAAAGGAGAAGGAGAGTGTGGCGACGATCGAGGGATACTGGCGAGAGAGAATCTCAATCGTTCTGGCAAACCAAACCATGAGGTGGCGCAAGAGCCGAAAAAGATTTCACAGAAACGGTCTTGTTGCCGAATGATGCCAGAAACAGTTCGAAAGAATCGTGGGTTCCTGTCTGTTTCTATCCACGCCGCGGAAGGTTCATGCCCAGCAGATTGTTCCATTTGATGGACTGTGAAACAACACGAACTCCGGAGTACGCACATTTGTCGTTTCGCAACGGTTCTTCAATCACATCCTCGATGCCCTCCATTCTCAACACTCGATCCACTGCCCTCCCCATCTGTCGCTGGACTCCCCTCGTCTCGTTCCATTTCCGCGCCTGGACGACCAGCAAGGACAGAAGATACGAGATCGAGTAATCGTCGTCGATGATCGCGAGGCAACTCGGGATCGTCAGAACGACTGGCATGTGAAGAACAAAGTCCACTGCAGGGCCATAGTTTTGAGAGATGTCGACGAGGTCACAAAGAAATGTCATGAAATCATACGACAGGTCTCCGCTGATGATCGAATAGCGGTTCGCACACAAATGACAAATATACTTCTCCGAAGGCACGAAAACTTGCTTCAAGACCGTCTCATGAACAGCTTGTTGTTCATTCCCATCTTTAATTTCGAGTTCTGAGAGACCATGTGGAGTTTGGAGCCAGAGAGAGTGGCGGAGCATTTTCAAGAGATGGGCGTGGATTGAAACTGTTTCAGCAAAAGACAGAGACTGTGGATTGAGTGCGATGAAGAGTCGAGGGATCAGATCAGCTTCGACGAGGGCAAGTCGGATTATCTTCGAAGAGGATGCGAAGAGACTGTCGAGCATCTTCATCGAAGCTTTGATGATGGGCTGACTGGGAGTGGAAATGAGTACCACAATGGATTGTATGAAATCTGTCAAAGTCTCATCGAGAACAGATGCAAGGTGGCCGAGGAAAGCATCGGCTGGCTCTCCGCCATCCTGGAGATGTACAGATTCCAGAAATCTCACGGCTTTGGCTTCCAGGCTGTCATCAAGCACCGGCTGCAACTTCACAGTGGCAACAAGAGATCGAAAGACAGTTGTCTTTTTCTCTACAGAATCAAGTGTGTCTTCGTTCCAATTCAGAAAAGGGGAGCAATCCGTTGAAAATGGCAATTGAGGGCAGGACAAATCAGAGCTTGTTGTACTTGAGGAGGTGTCTGTTTTTATCGAAATCTCAGTCATTCTGACTGACTCGGAGAAAAATCTTTCGTTATGGGTCAGAGTGAGAAGAGAAGGAAATAGAATGATATAAGACAGATGTCCAAAAGTGACAATAATAATCAACCAACGAAGACTGAGGGAATCCATGAATGAAGAGAAACGAGAATCGAGTTTTGAAAATCAATCATTCTGCGACTATCAAGTGAACGATGAAACGCTGAAGAGTGTCAAGACTGATTCATCAACAGTTCCTGTCTCCATCACCCTCGAATGACCTCTCATCGACTGGAGCTGCTTCGACTGCTGAATCGACAGGGATTCCAGTGTCACCAGCTGTCCTCGCTGACATGAGACAGCACCGACGCATGGAGTGAGCGAAGGCGACGATGTGATGTGTCCAGCCAGAATCGCGGCCACTGTGGAGACGACGTGGCAAGTCGCGAGGTCGGCGGTGTCTGTGTTCTGTCATTCTGTCTGCATGCCGCACTCTTCGCTTGTCCTGATTCGCCTCAATTCAGCCAACAGCAATCTCGTCCATCCCTCGAGTGTTGTCGGAGTTGGTTTGGCGACGAATGAGGGGACTGTGAGTCATCAGTTGTGGTGTCGTCGGCGTGAGCGAGGAAAGAAACGACGATATTTGTTTGCCACAGCAGACACAGACGAACAGATGTGCGGGATGGGAGTTGTGGACTTCCTCCACTTCACCCCTTCCTCTCTTTCCCACTCCTCGTCCCTCTCTCCACCACATCCATGGCTGAGGATCGGTCCTGTATGTCAAGCATCCACCCACTTCGAGTGGCTCTGCCGCTCTTTCCCGTCTACCTCGCGTCTGATCTGTTCGTCGGCTGTCGCCTTTGCTTCTACTCCGTTCCCATCCTCTTCCCGCATTTGTCCACATTCTTCCTGCTTACCCTTCCATTGCAATCCAGTTTAGAGTTGAATCTTCTGGGACAAATGAATAGAGAAGTGAAGGGAGAAGAGCTTGACGATGAGGGGAGTGGGAGGGTGTGGGTGGGGAGGGAGAGGTAGAGGGGAGAGGAAGGGTGAGGATGGTGAGGGAGAGGCAGAGGGAAGTGGGAGGGTGTGGGTGGTGAGGGAGAGGCAGAGGGGAGTGGGAGGGTGTGGGTGATGAGGGAGAGGCAGAGGGAGTGGGAGGGTGTGGATGGTGAGGGAGAGGCAGAGGGAAGTGGAAGGGTGAGGATGGTGAGGGAGAGGCAGAGGGAAGTGGGAGGGTGTGGGTGGTGAGGGAGAGGCAGAGGGAGTGGGAGGGTGTGGGTGGTGAGGGAGAGGCAGAGGGAGTGGGAGGGTGTGGGTGATGAGGGAGAGGCAGAGGGAGTGGGAGGGTGTGGGTGTTGAGGGAGCAGGGATCGAGAACGACCATGAATTCGGCGACGGCATCTTCCGATGATTCCGAATCGGCGGGAGAGAGGCGGATGAGCGATGGGGATCCAGAATGCGGAGGGAGAGAGGCAGGCGGTTTCCGAGATCTCATCTCATCCCAAGATTGCGATCAATCATCAAGAGAGCTCCGTTTGAGACAACCATCACGAAAGAATCATGGAGACACAAACTCCCAGAAATCGTCACCATCGATTCATCGACACTTTGCCTTCCACAAAGGAGCAGGGCGAGAGTGGCGGCGAAGGAGGAAGTGTGGCGACGTTCGAGTGAGACTGGCGAGAGAGAATCTGAATCATTCCGGAAAACCATGAGGTGACGCCAGAGCCGACAAATATCACACCCAAACCGTGTTTGTTGTCCAAAAGAAGGCACAAACTGTAAGAATCGTTCGCTGGTTCCTGTTTGATTCTATCCACGTCGTGGAAGGTTCATGCCCAGCAGGTTGTTCCATTTGATCGAGCTGTCAACAATGCATGCCCCAGTGTATCTGTTTCTGTCATTTCGCAGCTTTGCTTCAATCACATCTTCGATGCCCTCCATTCGCAACAGTCGATGCACTATCTTCCACATCTGATGCTGATCTCTCCTTGTTTCGTTCCAGTCCCGCTGGATACTGTTGATTTCAGACAGAAATAACCAGATGGAGTAATCATTGTCGATGAATGTGAGGCAACACGGAATCGTGAGAACGACTGGCATATGAAGAACAATTTCCATTGTCGGTTGATAATACAAACAAATTTGGAGGAGTTGGGTGAGGAGTTCCAGAAAATGCGTGGATAGCTGACCATCGACGATCGAAAATAGGTTCGCACACAAATGGCAAATATACTTCTCAGAAGGCACGAGAACCTGCTTCAGAATCGTCTCGTGAACTGTTTGCGGTCCATTTCCATCTTCGATTCTGAGTTGTGCGAGAGTATTCGGAAATGCGAGCCAGACAGAATGGCTGATGACTGTCAAGAGATTGACGTGGAATTCTTGAGAATCTGCACGGGAAAGAGACAGTGGATTGAGAGTGATGATGAGTTGAGGGATCAGATTAGCTTTGACGAGGGCAAGTCGGACTTCGGCTGAACTGTTCCGAAACAGATTGTTGAGTATCTCCATTGTTGTTGTGATGATGGCCTGACTGGGAGTGGAAATGAGCACCACAACGGACTGGATGAAGTTCACCAACGATTCATCCGTAGTTCGCCCAAAGTGGTTTAGAAAAGCATCTGCCAATTTTTGACAATTTAGATCCACAGATTTGAGAAATTTCACTGCCTTAGCTTCCAGAGAGACATCCAACGCAGGTTGGGACTTCATAGTGGCAACGAGCGACCGAAAGACAATTGCCTTTGTCTCTACAGAATCAAGTTGGCCTTCGTTCCAATTCAGGAAAGGTGAGCAATCCGTTGAAAATGGTAACTGAGGGGAGGACAAATCAGAGTGTGTTGTACTTGAGGAGGTGCCTGTTTTATGGATTATCTGGCCCATTCCGTTCAATTCAGTGAAAAAAGTCTCGTTATGGGTCAAATCATACTGTCAAGGACAGGTTTGGACTTCGTCATCCTCTTATGGACAGCGATAGAACTGGTAATGGTTTTGTTCCACTGTTGTGTTTCAGAAACAGAAATCAGAGAAAATGGAAAAATAAGGTTGGAACAGGTGTATCAGACAGAGGAAGGAGAAGTCCTCCACGATGTCAGAGTGAAGTGAATGAAAAAAGAGTTTAACGGAACGACAGACACTCGTGAGGTGTGCAGGAAAATTGAGAAACGAAGAGAACAGTATGGAGTGCCTTGTGTGGTAACGAAACTGACAAACCAAATCAAGATGGTTAAGGAGGTGAGATCGATCGAATCGCATTCGGAGTGTCCCAGATCTAATAAATGGTGGCATGACTGAAGTGAGCTGAACGAGAGGCGATCTGGAGCCACTTCCGAGAGCGAAGTCGATCGTGCACCAATGTGAATAAGAGGGATGGATGTGTGGAAATCAAGAAGAGTGGAGGAGATGAAACGAAGAACTGTTGAATCCATCATGTTAATCATGACATGTCAATGAGGTGATGACGTGAGTGATATCTCGAACGATAGTGTAGTTGGAACATGTTTGAGCCATCAGAAGGAGTGTTGTGGAGGGGGCCCAAAGAAGTTCCAGCTGTTTTTGAGTGTGAGAGATGTGGTGATGTCCAACTTGTCATGTGACTAGGGTCCATCACGACAAGTTGGATGGAATGAAGTGATGGTTGTGTAGTGTTATAGTGTCAATTTTGGGAGCAATCAACCCGTGACTCTGGAAGTGACAGCGACGTCGTTCTGTTGAGGCTGAGCAGGAATCGGCGATTTGACTGTCTGAAGGCTCAGACGGGATTTCACGTCAGAAAGTGACGGCCGGTCGTTCGGGTCGAATGAGAGGCATTCCTTCACAAGATCAGCCATCTCAGTGTCATCCCAGTTGTGGATCAGCGGGGTCACACCGGCTTTCACCTGTCTGGACGCATTGATCGCATCCAGTTCCCCGAAGGGCACGTTCAGTCTCTAACTCCCACAAGACGAGGCCAAGCCTAAAAACTGCCGCCTTGAGAGGGTTGGAGACGACTGCCGACTCGTTGTTCTCTTTGCTTTCTTGTTCCGGCGCATCCCATCGCCGATCTTCTTCCGACTGTTTCGTCGTGTTCTGAAAAGTGTTGTGCTCGTTCTCAATCTTCAAGCAGACAGTTCCACACTGATCCAGCAGAATCCAGTGAGGAGAGAGTCTCGTGATCAGCTCGCTGTTGGGGTGCTCTTTCACAACTTTCTCCAAACCTGACACGAGCTGTCTCCGAATCATGGCTTTGTTCAGATCGAGCTTCTTCTCGACGTGGAGTGCTCGATAGAGCGTGTCTGCTCGGTTGACGACGACCCCAGCGTGGTCTCCCTCACATTGCATCGCTGTGATCTGGTTCTGAATGTGTGTCCGTTGTTGTGCACTCGACGTGGAATGAAGATCGTGGCTGTTGGCATGAGACACAGCGAGCATCGATTGATTCTGAGGAGCGCCTTCAGTCGAGGTGTGGATCAGCTGCTGAGCGGTTGTGAGGTGGTCGACATCTTCAATCTTCACTTCATCTGGGAATGTGGATGCGTCGTCGAGTTCTTTCTTCTCGACAGTTTCTTGTTGCTTCTTGTTTCGACGGCGAAGGACGAGAAGGATGATCAAGATGACGAGAAGGGTGAGGATGGCTGCACAGGCGATCGGGACGATAATCATCACTGCTTGAGCTGCTTGAGATATCTTATCGGTCGAACCTCGAGTCAGAGAAAACGAATCGGTGTGTTCTCCTGATCCATAAAGGAGACGGCAGCGGATGTCGTGTTTTGTGTTTAAATCAGAGAAGGAATCTTTTGGAAGAGCGAACAGAATCGTTGTCTCATTCCATGTCTTGTTTTCTCGATCAAAAGGGAGCTCGATGTGGTTGCCTTCCAAAAATGACGTTTTTGAGACGGCAATGTGTTCGAAGATCTCCAACGTCAGTCCACACGGAACAAGGACTGTTCCTTTCATTGTGACGTCGTATTCTTTTCTAGTTTTGTTGAAGACGCTCTTCGAATCTGCAGAAATCAATGTTGGAGTGAAGAACGGCGCTGGGAGAACATCCGATCCATTCTTCACTGTGCAATTGGTCGATGCAATCCAGTGGTGAGGAGACGACGAATCCCCGTCCCCACTAGCGACACTCACAATAGTCACATTCCCATCGTGGCAGTCCACATTATGTCTGAGTGAAGGGAAGAGAGTGTGGTGATGGACGTTGGAGGAGAAGGTGCACGAAGTGAGCGTGAGCGATCCTTCCCGAGTGGTGATGGCTCCCTGGTTGAGTAACGTCATTTCTGTTGAGTGGAGATGAGTGGAGCAGTTTTGGAAAGAAAGAAGGCTATCGTCCCAGCTGCAGAGTTGTGGAGTGTCTTCAATGCTGTTGTGTGTGGCCACATTCGAGAATGAACATTGGCGAAATGAGACGTCGTCACAATCTGTTGTTACGACGAGATGAGACGTGGTGCAGTTTTTGGTGTGGATCTCGACAAGTGAAGTCGATCCAACCGAAGAAAAGACAAATGGAGCAGACGAAAATGTGTGATGAGCGAGTGTGATGTTGGAGACGGCAACTGATTCCCCAGAGAGATCAAAAAGTCTCCCATCGACTGCTTCTGATGTTGTGAGGGTGAAGTTCGTCACTTTGACCCGACCATCTTTCATCCGAATGATTGTCTGGTTGTTATCGAGTGAAGAGGCGACGCTGATGTATGTCATGTCCACGTCACCTGAAGCAATCTGGATCAGTTCTGTGTTTTGCTTCATTCCTGCGTTGAGTGTCAGACGAACCAATTCCGCTTGTCCTCCCAAAATCTGAACAAGCATCGCATTCGACGGTGCTGTTGATGAGACTGTTAGGGAGTTCAGTTTGATGAGGTCAGACGACGAGACAAACACGGCATCGGGATTGTGAGTGTCTGGAAGTGAGATGAAGAGGTATTCAGCGGTGAGGGTGTGGTGGAGAGATGACGTGATCGATCCATCTGACAAAACATGGACTGTTGAAATATTCACTCCCCCTCGAATCTGCAGCTGTCTTGACAGAACGATTGAATTGGTCAGATCCACATTTCCCATCACTTCCATCTCGGTTGTACTCTGTTCTTCCATTCGGAGCAGAGACTGGTCGATTGTTGGGCACCAGACGCTGCTGTATCCGCATCGATCATTTCCATATCCATCCCGTTCCACACCGACTGGGCCAGCGTGTGGAAGAAGATAGAATAGAAGAGAGGCAGAAAGGTCGAATTCTTCGTCGATGCTCCAGAGGCAGTTCAGATCGGTGTCCTTTGTGAACGAGTCAGCGAACGCTGGATCGTTGACGGCGATCCACTTCGAGATGTCTTTTCCGACAATCTCAACAAAACGAGCGGTTGGCTCTGCAGGTTGTCCATAGTTCAGTTTTGTCAGGGCGAACGATGGAGTCTCAATCGCAGAGAAGTTGAGGAGAATCGCAATAGAATCTGGAGACGACGGCATCGAAGAGAATGTCAAATCATCAATCGTCAGCCTCATGTCTTGTTTCATCGAAGTTGCGAGGAGTGAGCCCCTTTCCTGCGAGCGGATGATTGAGTCAATTGCGCACGATTGGAGAGTGAGCGAGCCTTCGGTGTGAGTAATCAGCGGGCACGACAGAAGAACGAACGAAGAGAGAGAGCAGTCTGAAAGAGAGAGTGATCCAGAAACAACAGTGAAGAGTGATTGGTCTCGTTCATTTGTCTCTTCATTAGACGGCGAGGACAGACCGAGCGGCACAAATGCTAGACGCAAGAAGGACAAATTGTTAGACTTAGAAACAACAGACGCATCGTGTGACACAGACAACTGATGAAGAGCGGAGAGAGGAGATTGGATGATGGCGGGTGTTGTGTCAAATGAGAGAGTGTCTTGTTGAGTGATGTCCCCGTCGACGACAACTGGTTTCCCTTCACCCACTTTCGACAGACCATCGCTGAGTGACGAACACGGCAACACAGCCAGACCACACTTGGCATGTGCATTTCCATCGGGGAAGACATACAGAGTCTCGATATCGTAGGGATACCAGGTGTAAATCAATTTATCGAACGATCCGTTCTTATGCTTCGCGACGAAAAGGTTCTTCTCTCCCAACGTAAAACGATCATCTGTTTTGGTTGGAGCCCAACTCTCAAACTTAAGTTTGGCTTCGGCAATTTCGTCATCGTTTTCCACCTCGATCAAGACGAGACTTCCCGTCCCATTCGAAGTGATCGACGAGAACGGCGAAGAAGTCTGGGTGAATGTGAAGGTTGATCCCTTCTTCAGATAAATGGCTGTTCCGAGTGTGCTGTGTGTGAAGACCAAGTTTGAGAGAGAACTCTCGGTTAGATTCAGGCTGCCTGAGTCTTTCACTTCAATCAGATTGATTGTGGAAGGCGAGAGCTGATTTGATAGTGGATTGGATGGTCCCATCGAACAGGACGACAGTTCAAGCGTTCCCGTCGAAACAACAAACACAGTTGCTGATGTGCAAGTTGACGAGATGGCGAATTTCAACGATGAGAAAGTGAGAGTGGCAGTGAGATTGTTCAACTCAACTGACGCATATTCATCCATTTGGATTTCTTGGATGGAGCTGGAAGACTTGATTTGGAAAGTGTTCTCGAAGACGAGTGGAGAATTGAGGGTCGTCGAAGAGGCAAGAGAAATGATGTTGATTGAGTTGAGCGACGCTGATGTGAAGGCTGACTCCAGAATATCACATTTGAATTCGCTTGATCCACAATTGGGATGATCATGTGCTGCCGCGTCAGTGCAATCCAGGATCACTTCAGTTTCTGGTGAAACAAGCCAAAACACTAGTGACGATGTCCTCCATTTGTGTCCCCATTCCATTGAACTGTCTTCGCCGAGGAGTGTGGTGAGATCAGATGCAGAGTAGCTGTTCGTCCAGAGATCAGGATCAATTTGCTGTTTGAAAGAGGACCCGTTCAGCGAGAGGATACTGCCATTTGACAAACCAGACGTAACAGAAGACAAATCAGGGGATGAAAAGACAATCGTGCCAGTCGTTTCGAGGACGATGAGCGGGGTGTCTGTGAAAGAGAGATCAACAAAACGGCAAATGTTCATTTTGAACGAACCGTTCCCAAGTTTCCCGGTCTCGGAGGGTGTTGGAGAAAACTGCACGAGAGGGACAGAGAACGTGGGTGGGGAAGATTTGACTGAAGAGTTGAAGGTAACATTATTCAATGCAAGGTGACTTCCAACAGAATGGATTGGTGAGAACGATATGGTTGTTTCTGATTTGTGAATGATTGGACATTTTTTCATCTCGACCCATCCTTCAGCGGAAGTGACATCGACAACCCGATGATGAGGCAGAAGAGAGAAGCAAAGGTATTCAATTGAGAGGCGAGAACGATCATTGATTGTACACATTGAACATTCGTCAATCAGAGTGTCAGGGAGGGTAAGGGTTGGTGGAGTTGACGTCCATGACGTGAGAGAGGCGTGCTGATCGTTCAGAGTAACGCATTCGCTCACAAATTGGAGGTCAGTGTACCTCGCAACACGAGGATATACAGATCCATTGAGATAAGTCGAACGGAGGAATTGAAGGGTGTACCCGAGGGTCTTGCACTTGGCGCTGGGCCACTTACAAGTATCACGATCGGATCCAGCTTGTGTGACGGAAATTGTTGGGTAATTCAGGAATGCTGAGATGCGATCACGCTCTGTTTCATCAGAAATGCCCTCCACTTCGAGATGGGGCCACCGACTGTACGATTGTCCACCACAGTTTTGGAGATAGTTTGCACCTTTCCCATCGATCACTTCGAGATCGACAAACACATCGTTCCCAAATCCGGCAGTATTCTGATCGAATCTGAAGTTGGTGAGTTTGATAGGTCTTGCATGTGTGGATTTTCCTCGGACGTGGATCGCTCCTCCTTTCCCCACAAGCTGGCCTTCATGTTCTGCGGTGGCGGAGCATGCTGTGAAGGTGGTGTAGTAATAGGTGTGTTCGTAGATGATTTCATTCGAGCCGCTCAGAAACATGGAGATTGCTCCTCCATTCAGAGCAGAGCATTCAGTAAATGTGGTCTCGATCATATGGAGATTGCACGATGTCAGATGAAGTGCACCACCGTTCTGAGCAGAGCACTTTGAATATGTCACTCCTTTGATGATAAAGTTCGACCGACGACAACAGATAGCTCCGCCGTTGGGAGATGAGCACGAAGTGATGGATCCTTTCTGATGAGTAATCTTGCTGGACTCTGCGACGAGGACACTTCCATCTGTCGAGCTGTTGAATGATGTAAATGTCATTGAATCGAGTCGTAATGTAGAGTCAGAGATGTGGATGAGTGGGACAGTTGTATTGCTTGTGGGTGAAAAGTTGGTGTAATAGATGGCTCCCGAGCATATTCCTTGAATTTCAAAGAATGGCTGGCTTGAATATGAGACGGCGAGAGTGCTGATGTAACTGAATGAGAAAAGTCCGTCAAGACTTGGTCGAGTCGCTTTGATGAAAGGGACACCATCAACCTGGATTGTGGATGGGAGGCTCGATGAATACATTTTCACTGTGTGGCCGGTTGAGGAAATGAAAGGATGTGAGAGAGGGAGAGCCGTCCAGTCTGCTATCATTTGAGCGAGAGACAGAGACGAGTCTTCATCGACTGAGAAGACAGTGTTGTCGAGTTGTTGGAAATAGAAGTTCACACGCATGAGAGACAGAGACGCATTGATGACTTGGCAGAATATTTCAGAAGTTTGTTCAACGTTGAGAGCGGATCCAGAGGTTAAGTCGATGCTTGTTGAGCCATTCCGGAACAAGAAAGGAGAAAGTGTTTCAGTGTAGTCATAATCAGTGGAAATGGCTGTGTGAGTGTTGTTGTGGAGACGTACTCCCAACAAGAAGAGCAATGTGGTGTTTTTGAGTAATTCAGGGCCAAGACATTTGAGATCTGCCCAAGCCAAATAGTGATTCAGGCCGTAAGACATGAACTGAAGAGACGGCGGAGTCGGAACGATGGGGCGCGTCGAATCAACGAGAAAGTGGTGAACTGAAGGGATTGACTCGAAAGTGTTGAATTTGATGTCTCGCTGACTTTCCAAGAATCCATCGATGATGCCATCGTCTCCTTTGTTTTCATTGTCAACACCAGATCCAGCCTTGTTTCTGTCAAAACGACACCATTCCATCATCACAGTGCTGGAAGTGTCGAGTGATGCAATGTCAATGACACCTGCTCGCCCATTCGAAGCACAACCTCCAAAGCGAGAGTACACAATGGTCACAGCACCGCTTGTTTGTGTTTGAACACAGCTGGCGCATTGCGTGGTCGCCACGGGATTCGGATCTGGGCCTGATCTGATGATTCTCACGAAGAGCGTGTCTGATAGAGTCAACGACGCACTTCCAGTGACGGCGATGAGAGCTTCCGATGATTGTGTGTTGTTGAAGACTGAGCTGACGATTCGAGTCTGTCCAGCTGAGAGCGAGACGAGGTTGGATGTCTGTCCAACGAGATCCTGACAGGTGACACTTTTCAGTTCCAACATTTCGTCCTCCGACATTGAGAACAAGACCGAGTCTGGTGTTGAGGGAACAAGCAGAATGGATCGAACTGTCAATTTTCCATTTCCGAGCACGTTAAATCCAGCTGTCTTCAGTTGAGTCGTGTGATCGGAGAAAGCTTCCGTGCCATTTCCACCAATCTCAACGACGACTGAGACTTGCAGTGCTGTGTTCGCTTCGAAAGGACCATCCGACATCAAGACGGAATTTGGGGTGGATGAGAGATGATCAAATGCATCGGAGAGTGTGGGATAAGTTTCTTGCGATTGTTCTTGGCTGGCTGGCCAGGCCCCCACTTTCATCTTGTTTGGCGAAGATCCTTCTGGTGTCGTGAAGACAAGCCAGTCTGAAAGTGTGTTCCCATTTTCAGTTGTTTTGAGGGTTCGATTGGAGACACATCCGACGACAGACGAACCATTCAGAATCGATGTCGAAGACGAGCTGAAACGGAGATCGGCAATATCCGAATCTTGAAGACTGAAGACACAGTTTTCGAAGAGCAAAGAACAGTTTCTGTCCACAAAGAGGATGTTGGCTGTGTTTCCTGTGATGTCATCAAATGTACAGAAAGAGGCAACAAGAGAGGTGCGCATGATGTGGAAGACACCCGCTGCCTTCGTTCCGCTGCATTTTGTGAACGAGACAGTGTCAAGAGTAAGAGATCCTGAATCAGAAATCACAATCAGTCCGTTCTCATTCGTCGTGATGTCATTAAAAGTGCAACCATGGAATACTGCTGGTCTGGTTGATGAGAAGAAGAGGGGTGGCGTGGAACTTGATGTCCGAGTTCCACTGAAGATAGTTCCTGAAACGTACGTGACAATCTCACAAAAATCATTTTTGAGGGTCGTCTGCTCGAGGAGACAATCCACAATCAAGGCTGGATGCAACTTGGACTTTATCAGTAGAAATGTGATGTCTGCCTTCCTTATGTGTGTGCGAGTCATTGTGAATGGGCTTGGTGATTTTGCGGTGTAGTGATAGATTGTCGAGTTGGTGTCGAGAATGGAAGTGTCAGTGATGGAGATGGCGTTCGAGTTGAGAACTTTGCCGTTCATGTAGACAATGCACAGGCCTTTTGACGAGCCATCGCCTTTCAACTGACAATTGGTGATGGAGAGTGGTGCTGTTGCACTTTCAGCTTCGTACGATGCAATGAATCCTCCGTTCCAAGTTTGTGTTTTCGATCCTGTCAGAGTCATGTTGCTGTTGGTGATCTCAAGACTTGTTCGGATGTTGTACCCTCCCACAGCACCTCCATTATGATTGGTCATCGCCGGATCGCCCGGATACCAGTCGACGAAGGAACACGACGTGATTGACGACTTTGTGCCAACTGGGGCGGCTTGTTGTGAGTAGATGAGGATGCACCCAGCGTAGATGAATTGATTATATGTTTTGGAAGTCACTGAGCACGTGCTGAATGAACAGGCGTCAATGAGCAGATGGCCAAGACGTGTTGTGGAGTAGAGGCAGGACCCACCTTGCATCGATGAAGAGGAGGAGACTGTGACAGTGTAGTGTATGTTGGAGAACGAACAGTTTGTAATCGTGACAGTTCCTACCTTAAATCGTGTGAAAGGATTCTTTTCTCCGTCGTACACCTGGTTTGTGTACGGGTCATCGGAATTCGCTTTCGTGTTTCCTACGATGGATGGCCGGTCGTGAGAGTATGTGTTGCAATCACTGAACGTGCAATTTGACGAAAGGAAGTCTCCACCGCCGTTCATGTCTCGCAGAGTCGATCCCGAAAGGTGGTTGTTGCAGCGAGTGACGGAGCATCCGAACATGCTCTGCCGAAGATTTCCGTCGACTAAAGGGACAGATTGCGGGGAAGAGGACACATTTGAAAAGGTTACATGCGCAAGAGTGGTTGTCATCCGATCTGCGGAGGTTGAGAAGCGGTTATTCTTGGTCTGCTTTTGTGCAAGCCCATCTGAACCAACGATCTCCTGGTTTGACAGAGGTGGCAACAATGTTCACGCTTATTTGGGTTCCAACTGTGTGACTCAGAATGTTGTTGACAAGCGGGACGATTCTGTCCGAGGGGCTGACGAGTTGGCACGAGATAATCGTGACTGATGACTTCCCCAGATCTGTTCCTTCTTTCACAATGAACAGAGGCGTCCATCCAATCCATGAGAAGGAGCAATTCGTGGTGGAGAGCGAGGAGGATTGAATTTCTGCACAGTGGATTGGTGTTTCGTTTGGGGCTGATTGATAGAGATTTGTATGGAGCCCTGAAAGTGAGAGAGAGGAATTGCTCATCACAAAAAGTGTCTGGTAGTTTCTGTTCTCGGGAGTGTCTGTGTTTTCATGTCGATTCGATTGTTGACGTGAAAGTGTTGTTTGGTTCTGTGCAGCAATTGCAACTGATCGCGAAGACAACAAGATGGAATCGCAGTGAAATGTTCCTTCTGGAAGAACTAGTGAATGGGGAGAGTTGTCTGTATTGTGTTCATAGGCGTGGTCGAGGTGTTCCTGGAGAGAGCTTGTCGACAGTCGTGATTGGAACGAACGTGTGACAAAAAGGAGAGAAACGACATGAACGAGCATGTTGGAGTCGGAAAACAAATGACGGGAGAGGGTGAGGCTCTGGATACGGAGTGAGCAAATGTGACAAAAGCCAATGTATGGGTTGATCAATGTAACTTGCTCATTTGAGCTCAAATAAGCATCAGAAAAGAGTAAAATGGCATTTGATCAACTCTGGATCCGTCGCTGCCCATAGGAGAAGAGTTTAACATGTGTACATTCCTCCTCAAGAGATTTGGTCACTTTTCTGTTTTCCACGGCTGAGACTGGTTTTCATAGCGATCGCGCTGAATACTTGTGATACGAGCATTATATCAATTTATTCGCATTCAGAAGTGCTGTTACTCTCAGCGTTCCAGACGGGGTGTCTCTCTGAGATTGTTCATCTCACACTGAATTCTCCGATCCCATGTTCGGTTCATCTCCCAGGACACTGTCATCATTCATTGTTTAAACGCTCTTCAACATTTTTGAGGGAATCTAATGTTTTCCTCGCCCTCAACAACCATCCTTCCCCGGCTCTACTCATCTCCACCATATTAGGCCGGCCGTCATCGAAAATGTTGTCCAACAGAATAAACATGATCCCAGGTTGGATTTCTAGCGGGTTCGACTTCACACGATGTTTCTATTAGCTTCTCAAAGCGAGGGCTTTTCTCTCTCCTCAGTTCTGCGCTGTCCTCATTGATAAACAGCTGTGAACATCGAGTAGAATCTATATGGTAAGATGAGTGCATGTGTTCCGTTTTGAACTGTCGGGACAGACATAGAAGACAGAGTGTGTGTTTTCAACATCATGCGATGATTGTGAATCATCCAGACTTTGACCGAGAGATAAACGATGGAATACAAATAAAGATTGCCTCTTAATGATTATATCGGAACGAGATATCCAGAAAAGACCTGGAACATTTTCTGACATGATCAGACCCTTAATGTTTCGGATTGGATTACGCGTAATTCGGCGGTTTTAAACAGAATCTCCATAAAGCGACTTGTCCAATCGATCAATCACAAACATCATGGTTTGTTATCTCCCTCGACATCATGAATTATCTCTCTTTTCCCGATAGGCACCCAAAGCTGACGAAAACAAACCAAAGAAACAGGTCAAGTCCCGCTCTCTCCGCGCCGGACTGCAGTTCCCTGTCGGTCGTATCCACCGTTTCCTCAAGGACTCAGTGAGCCACCGTGGACGTGTGGGAGCAACAGCCGCTGTGTACTCTGCTGCCATTCTTGTTTGTTCTTCTGTTTCACTGATTTCATTCTCTCCGCTCGTTCAGGAGTATCTCACCGCTGAAGTCCTCGAGCTTGCTGGAAATGCATCAAAGGGACTGAAAGTGAAGCGTATCACACCACGCCATCTTCTCCTCGCCATCCGCGGCGACGAGGAGCTCGACCAGCTCATCAAGGCAACCATTGCCGGAGGAGGAGTCATGCCCCACATTCACAAGGCGCTCGTCAACGAGAAGCCCTTGAAACGTTTGTTCTCTTCTGCTCTCGCTTCATTTCTTGCTCCTTCTTCGTCTTCAGCCAACGACGTTCCTGGAAGCCAATAAGCCCATTTCAGTCCATCTTCATTTCTTGTTCATCATTTTTGAATTTGTCTGTGCAAAAAGAAATTGATATTCTTGAGAACATTCATCTTGTCGTGAGGACATTGGAAGATTCTTCCATCACATCATTGTCTGGACACTCTCGGCTTATAAACACTAACATTGTCAACAAATGTCCCTCCAAAGATTCGGGAACGAACTCACAGCGTTCGAACTCCGTGTCGACAGCGGATAGACGAAAAATGAGCGTGGGAAATTGAATGGTTATTTTGTTCTGGTTCGATCGACGTTCTTGATCTCTGTATCTGAAAATTTGGATTGATATGTTCACTGATTTATCTGCTCCCAATGAGTTTCTGCATGCTCCAATTCAGGTTGATGTGAATGCTGTTGTATGAGTGTCTTAGACGCCATTCTTTCGTTGACATACTTTCGGTTCTTGTTCGTCGCTCATGACGTCATTCTCTCTGACTCTCCTGTTGTCACTTGTATATCTCTCATTCTCGCTTGACAGAAACTGTTGATACAAAAGGCTTTGGAACAGTTGAAGTCTGGAAACGCAGAACAACAACTCGCTGGAACGAAGGCACTTCGCACTCATCTGGAAGAATGTTTGTTTCTGTTATTTTTTATTCATAATTTCGTGGTTATTTCGTTGATTCATCTCTTATACAGCCGGAATTGGCATCGGAGTGATTTCGCAACATTGCCTTGAATGTGGGTGTTTGGAGCCACTTGTGCAGATTGTAACCACAACCACCAATCCACATCTCTTCGTATGTTCCTCTTCACTTCCACCACTTTCTTCCATTCTCTTGTCTCTCCCTCACCCTCGCCGTCTTCCCCGATTCTCTCGCAGGCGTTGGTGGATGGTCTTCTTCATGAAGTTGTGGCGGCTGCAGTACTGCCCGTGTTTGTCCGTCCGACGGATCTGATTGCTCCTCTCGTCACTCTCTCGACTGTCTGGCCTCTTCTCTTTTCTGACCGTCTCGCTCGCTCCTCTCCGACAGCACACAAACCCCACAATCGCCGAATCGGCCACACACTCTGTTGGGTCTGCTCTTCCTTCTTCTCCATCCTTCTCCTTTCATCGCCTTCGCCCTCGCCCAGTCTTCTCTGCTGCTCCGTCCGCTCGCCCTCCGAAATGGAGAGTGTGCTGAGTGGAGGGATTGTGGAGCGGGTCTGCCGCGAAATCGAGTCCTGTTCGGACACAGCTGCCCTGACCTCACTTGTGGGTGTGCTGGGAAATGTGTGCAGAGGAATCGCTGGCTTCCGTCGTTCGGAAGAAGCGAAGAAGAAAGCCAAACAACCAAAAGAGGGAAAAGACGAAGCTGAACACACAAACGAGGACAACGACAGCTTTTCAATCTTTGTGCGAAGTGGCCACGCGCTGGAAATGGCGAAACAGACACTTCTGCAACTTGTGTCTCGGATGCGAACAGGCAAGGACGATGTGGAGGAAGAGGAGGGACGACACCGAACGAGGCTGAACCAGATGGTTGGGGGAGTTCTGATTGACTTCTTTGCGGAGACAGTTGGAGGGGGCAGGGCAGAGCGAGTGGGGGCGATTGGGATTGATTTGGGGAAGGAACTGGCAGAGATGAGAAGAAGGGAGGAGGAGAGAGAAAAGCGAAGAGAGGAAGAGAGAAGACTGGAGAAAGAGGCACGCCTGAGAGAACAGCGAGAGATGGATAAGAAAATGAAGGAAATGGCACGAAGAGAAACTGAACGAGAAGAAGCGTATCGAAGGAAGATGCAAGAAGTGGAGGAGGAGCGGAAGAGGAACGAGCGATTTGTGGAGGAAGGGAGGAGACGAGAGAGAGAAGAGGAGGAAAGGAAAGCAATGGAAAGAGTTCAGATCATCCCAACTGCTGTTTGGGAGCCGAAGCTGTCGAGTCGCGTCGAAGGGAAGAAAATCATCGCGACAGACTCATCAGCAGTCACAATCCCTCTCTCTCCAGTTCTGACAGAGGGGGTCTGGCTCGTGGAAGTGAAGGCTGGTCAAGTGTTTGATAATGCACTTGGTTTCTTTCAGACACCGTGGGATCAGGATTGGTCGAAGTATCTCGGGAATGATCCAAACAGCGCCGACTACAATCGCAATGGAGGAATCTGTCATTCTCCAAAAGCGTGCAAGCGTGGAGGGGGATGGGCAGCGGGAGATGTTGTGGGAGTGGAAGTGGACATGCAACAGAGGCGAGCATTCTTTTGTAGAAATGGAAAGCGACAGCCGACGATCTTCACTGCGATTCCACCCAAAGTGCAGGTGGCTGTTTCATTCTACCAAAAGAATGAAGCCTCGATGGAACTGGTGACATTCAAACAACTCGCACGCACATCATTACAAACAGGTGCTGACGATAAAATTGTTGCTTGGTGAGAGAATGGACAACTTCAGAGCCTCCCTCTCACTTCATTTTGCTCACCTTCAGTTCTTCACTTTATTCGACGCTTCTGGATCATCTCCCTTTGGACTATGCATTTCTCAACGCGATGCAAAATGTTCTTTATCTTGTGTTTCACTACCATCACTCTCGCCAACGAAGATTTGACGTTTCATACCCTGTTCCACTTCATTCTTCATTCTAAAGTCGTTTCTCCTTCTCAAAACACATAATCGACATTTTTGAGGGATTTTTCTTCGTTTTTCGAGGTTGAGAGGCGTGAGGTTTGCGTTTCACAAGTTAAGAGACACAAAGAAATGACAGTTGAATCGAATGATCTCGTTGAGGGCCAGATCAGACTCGCTCACCTCCCTTTCGTGCAAACAAGTTTTCTTGAGAAATTTCTCCCTTTCAGAGGAACGTATCACGTGAAAAGCTTCTATGGATCTCACAAACCGACACAAATCTCGTGAAAACAACAGTGAAACCATCTTGCTTGGAAATTGTTCAAATGACATCGACCAAGGTGATACTGCTCTTCAGAACTATCTTCCTCTGTGTGATGAGCATACATCGAATGAAGAGCAGGTTTGCCGTCACACTTCCGTCATCTTGTCAGATTCGACTTCTGAATGAATTGGCGAACCACAGTGTGCTCGTCTTCTTTCGTGAACTCTCTTTCACAATCCTGTTGTTCCTCTCACAGTGTCCCTCTTTCTTTCCTTGTGCCGTTCTGTCTCATCGTTGCCTCTTTCTGTCTTCCTCTTCTCGTCGATGATGTACTGGAACGACTGTCCAGACATTGAGGCTGTGTGCTCATCTCTGTTCTTAAAGTCTCTTTCTGATTTCACTCAGGTCTGTCTGTGCCTCTCATCGATCGCTCGAGACCGAATCAGTTCGTTGAGCTTCTTCACTCTCACCCAACCCCTCTTTCAAACAGTGGCTTCTGTTTATTCCAACACACAACCTCCGAATTGCATTCGTTCCACGCTGGCTACCCTTTCTCTTTCAGACATCCCACAATTGGCTGCTCAAAGTCTGACTCTCTACGCTGAGCATGTTCAGAGATGGTGCACCACTGACCATCCAATCCAACAAATTTCAGACCATTCACCTTTCAACATACCTGACACGAATTCTACTCCGTTTCTTGTGATTCTGGCGAAGAGAATCAAAGCTCACTTTGAGGACGTCCAACAGAAGTGGGTGTTGTTGAGAAGCACAGAAACAGATATTTCTGAACATTCAAAGGAGATGGTGGATTCACTGACCACACAGATCTCCTTCCTTCATATCGAATTGCAGACGTACCGAGTTGATACTCTAAAACCATGGAAACTGCATGAAGTATTCTCTCTTTTCCCTTCTCTGTTCTTTTTATGTTCTTTTTCTGTTCTTTTCGTGATTTCTTACACTTTCACATGTTTCACTGTCTTCATTCTTCAGGTCCTCGCTAAAACTGGGATCTTCTCTCTGATGAAGGAACTTCGGGATGTAAGTCTCGAAATGGTTGAGATCCTCGAAGAAGAACCTCTCACGGCAGAACCAGGTGATGAAACGATGACATGGGGGAACGTGACATTCCAAGCAAGAAAACCTCACACGCGTCTCTCCAGACTTCGAAAAGAAGTTCATGATTTCATTCAAATTGTGTGGTTATTTGAAGAATGTTTTGTTGGGTGCAGGTCATCCCTCTTGACACCCCTTGTCGAAGCTGCATTCGACGATGATGTCGCCCTCCTCCCAACGTGTCTTCGCGTCCTCTCTCTCCCTGACCAGTCTCTCAAGAACAGGATTCTTACTTTTCTGGTCCAATTTGTCAAAAACAATCACGACAGACATTCCAAGATGATGGAAGAACGTTGGATCGAACAGTTCTTCGCTTTGTGCCAACCCGACTTCTCCCAACTTTCATCTTTCTGTCAAAGCAATTTTCTCTATTTTCTTTCAGCGATGTTTGATGCATATTTTCATTCATCTCCAACATCCACTCGGAATGTCCCAAAATTGATGAAAGATGCCGTTTTCACTCCTGTCCGCCTCTTCATTCTGGAACTTCTCCGAAATGAACAAAAAATCGTCAGAATGCAAAATTCCTCGGATGTGAAATATGTGTTGTTGAATCTTCGTGTGTGTTACGAAGGATTGTGTTTTCTCTCAACTGTCGTTGGTCTGGACACGGAATTCGAGGAGAGAATGGCAGAATGGGAAGTGGGATGGATTGCGGACTTGGAATTTAGGGACACCCTCACGGATAGACTCGACACAATGCGCATTTGGACAGAAGGCTTGAATGGAGAACATCGACACAATGTGAAGAGGAAAATCGTCCTTCTGTCGCGAAATGGTTGGGAAGACGCTCTGGAGACCAGACTCCCCATTGTCGGGACTCGGTCCTGGGTGTCAACCGAACTGTGGGTAGCTGAAATTCTTTTCAAGAATGGGGTAAATTTGGAGCTTCCAATGTTCTGGGACTAATTCCTTCATTGCTCACCCATTTCTCCTCTCGCTTTGAAGCTGTTTTGGAAACAAGTGGATGAAGAGTGTGTGATACAGACGAACAGGATGACAATAGAAAGATGACTCAATTCCCAGAAATCCAGAAATCACCTTCAAAACACAGCTAAACACGTTCGTTATCAGCTCCAAGAACAGGATTCACAGCGTCGTTCCTGACACGCCCTCATTCTCTCTCCACCTCTCCCTCGCTTGGAGTTTTAGTTGTTCGGCTTCAGCTCTTCTCCTCCAAACACCAACGACGACAGCTGAGTCCACTCTCTCTCGTCTGGCTGTGTCTGTGCGGATGGCTTCGCTGATGTCGGTGCAGCTGCTGTCGGTTCTTCCCCCATCCAGTCTGTTTCCAACGTCACCGACAGCTGCGCCGCATTCGATCCCTTCTCGCCAGTCGCCAACTGCATTCGGTCATCCGCTCGGTGTACATCTGTCGTCGGTGTCGCTTCTTCTTTTTGATGTTGAGGCTGAGCTCGTCTGTCCTCCTTCCGCTCTCCGTGACCAGTCCACTCTGTCTGAGGCTTCCACGAGAACTCGTCTGTCATTCGCTTGTCTCTTCCTCGTCCTCGCTCTCGCCCGCTCCGTCGCTGTCCCACGTGCGAGGCAGCTGCCATCGAAGGTCCAGTCAGCTGCGACCCAAATGTCACTGCTGGTGACAGAAGAGGGGTGCGGATCGCTGCGAGAGGCGAGAAAGCGAACGGCGATTCTGTCGACACAGTTCGGTTCGTCGTTTGTGGTGATTTGAGAAGACCAGCTCCTGTGTTGCTCGTCTCTTCTGAGCTGCACAACACCGACCAGCGTTGCCAGCTGCAGAGGCGGTGCCTCCCAGTTTGGACTCGTGTTCAGCTGTGCTCGTGTTTTGATCAAAATGTCACGACATGGTTGGGGATACACGGAGAGCGGCACTTCGCGATGTGACAGTGGCTGGTTCGGAGCTTGCGACGACTGAATTGTGGGCAGGATCGATTCTTTCGTCTCATTTATTGTGTCCTCGTCGTTTTTCGTCGTCTCCATTCCGGGTTTCCACTCGTACCAGCCGTGTCTTCGGGGAGATCTGGGAATGCGTGCGGATTCCGACGGGAGGGACAGTAGAAGCACTCCTCCCGCTCTGCCTCCTTCCCTCCGCCCTCGCTCCTTCTCGTCCCCCTTCCTCTTCTCCATCTTCCTCTCTCGCCCTGTCTTATCTTTGTGCACCTTCTCAATCGTCGTCTTCACGTGTCGTCCATGCAGCGTCGACTCCAACTCGCTCCACACCTTCTCAATCCCTCCCAACACAAACTCAAACACATCCCCTTCCGCTCGCTCAATCATTCGCTGGAACACGCAATTCGCAAATCGGTCGGAAATCAGTCCTGCCAGCTGCGGCTTGTTCACCATCCCAAGCAAGTGCTCGCGCGAGTCCTTCTCCATCAGCTTCTGTCCATCCCACGCGCGGCTCGGCGGGTGGAACAGAGGCGTGAAGGATACTGCTTGGCCAGATGTGGATGTTGGTCCTGCCACAGCTGGAGTCACTGTCATCGAGTCGAAGCGAGAGAGTGAGTTCTGGTGTGAGGGAAGGAGAGGAGGTTGGGTGAGGGAGAGTGGAGGGGAGGGTGTGGTTGAGGCGTACGTGTTCATTCGGAAGCTGCGGAATCCCAAACTCTCGTCGAACAGCCCAAACATGTCCAGCACAACAAACACGAAGCCCTCGTTGCTCACAACCTCCACCACTCGCTCTGCCACGTTGCTCCCAAACTTCGACCTGCTCAGAATGTGCAGATGGCCGGTCAGGTGCGTGCACACTGCGTCCATCATCCTTCGCTCCTCGCAGTCCAACATGCGCTGCACAACGTAGTTCCCAAACGCATCCGACGCCAGAAACACCGCACTCGACATCAGCGGCGTCAGAAGCCGCACTTTCTGCTGTTCTGTGCAGTCTCCAAGCAGCGTCTGCATCACACGGCTCGAGTGTTTGTTCGTACAGATCTCGAACAGCACTGTCTCCATCGGCTTGATAGTTGTGTCGCCGATCAGCGGATTCGGCTGGTCGGCGATGTCTGATCTTGTCGTTGTTGGGTAGGACGGCAGCGAGAGCATCGATGTGTTGGTTGGGGGTGTCTTTTTCTTGTCTTCAGATGACGTCGTGTCCCCGAAAATGTCGCTATCGAAATCAACTTTTGCAGAAATTGTGATAATGTCCTGCGGCAGCTCCAATCACCAGAAGAGTCCCCGATCACTTCAAAGATCGCAGACGAGCAGAAAATGATGGGTGACGGGGTCGGAATAGCCATGTCAAGACTGTCTCGCACGTCTGCCCTCGTTCGCTCCTCGATATCCATATCTTCACGCTCGTCAGCTTCGCGTGACAGAATTGCACCGATGATGTCAACAGAAGAGTTTTCATTCAACAGAACAACAAGATAGTCAACGGGAGGGCCAGAATACATCGAGTTTGTCGTTGCTAGCGATGTAGGCATCCGAAGCGGGTCTAAATAAGAAGGTCGGGATGTGGGCAACAATGGAATCGGCGCCGACATCGATAGGTCGTGGGTGTGGAAAGGTGTCGAGGGGAATGATGAATCTACGTCGAAAGCAAGTTAAAATTTGGAGGGAGGATGTCCTTTCAAAGGAACGGAAGGCCGGATTTACAGACTGACTCATGATGGGAGGAGGTGAGAAGTCCGGAAGATGCGGTGGGAGTTCGGTGTGGAATGGAATAAAGAAGGATCGATGAGATCTCCTCAATATGTTTGACACGATTGGGTGTCGATCAAGCCATTATTTGATCTCTCCAACTATGAATCTCCTTCTCTTTGCCCTTTCGTGGGTTTATTATGTATCTCCATTAATCACACACTCCTCCTCTGAAGTTATACAAGGATTAACAGCGTTCGTGGAGGATCACTTGAACAATCAGAATCAACCATCATTCTCCAAGCCATCAACAGTTATTCTCCCAAATGGTGCCTTTCATGCCAATCACATGCATGTCTACTCCATTAATCTTCAGCTTTCAGGATCTTCCACATCCATCTCTCACCGAAGATCAATTCAGAATGACGAAACACTCACAGATCCACAACATCTGAACCATGAAGGATTTCGTGAAGGAAAGCATGTTTCTGTGATATTTGATGTGTGGAACAGCACATTTCGACTTGAGAATCTCGAGCTATTTGCGACGACGCTCGATACCGCGATCAGTTTGATCCGCTCGTCGACATTTGTGGTTTCTCGGAGTGAGATCACATCGTGCCCGACCACGTCTCCATTTGTGATTGGGGATTCAGGAATGGATTCGTCAGTGTCTGTCTCGATCATCTCGTGCAGCCACCGATCAACTTCAAACTTGCCGTCTCTGCTGCCTCTGGTGAGTGGCCCGCCATCGTTGTTGTCCTCAATCCGCACAACTTCGAATGAAGAAGGACATTCGGATGGATTTGGTATTGGCTCACTTTCGATAGTCGGAACTGGCCTCAAAATCGATTCTGCCGATCTGGTCGTTGGAACGGGCCCGCTGTTTGATTTCGGGATTTCGAACGAGAATGGTCTGTTTGGGGTTGCTGAATGCTCGGTGTCTCTCTCAGCCTCTTCGCTGACAAACACGACGAGCACACGCTTGCCGTCGAAATTAGCTCGTTCGTGCTCATTTGTGACTCAGCATCTGATTGGGGTTTCCGTATCAGAATCGACGAATCATCTTTGCGGGACAAGCTGCATATCGTTGAACTGTTCAGGATCGTCGCTCCTCTCGAACTCTTCGTTCTCTTCCTGCTTCACCAACGAAGCACCTGCACCAGTCGGACGACCAACACAAGATTCCAGCAAAACCATCCAAGAACACACAGACTCCACACGCCTCGTTCGTGACGATCTCAGCGAGTCATTTGCCGACCTTGAAGTTTGGGTCATCTCCTGCACGTTTTCCGGTCTTGCAAGTGAGTTCTATGGGTCTGCCATCCTCATCGATACTTTTGATACGGCTGTGGTTATCACAGACAGTTCATTCGAGAACTGCCATTCGACGGGGTTCTTTTCAGACGGTGGAGCGATCACTCTCCGTCGCAACACACCACCCGCTGCAGGCAGCAAGTTCTCTCTCACTCTCTTCCATTGCGACTTCTCGAATAACACTGCAGGCAGCACTGGTGGACATCTCTTTGTTCAGAACTACAGTCCTGTGACAGTCGCCCAGTGCACATTCAAAGATTCACGATCGAGCACAGACACTCCTCTCAACCAAATGAATTCAATCCACTTCATCTTCGATGACGACTGCCGTTTCGACAACACAACCATCTCCAGCAACGAGGGATCGCGCGTTGGAGGGATCTGTTTCGATCAGGGACTGGAAACAGGCAAGATCGTCCTGACAGATGTCCTCTTCAAAGACAATGAATGCTCATCAAGCTACCTCCGTTCACTCCTCACTGATTGCATGTTTCAAAATGACATTGGAGTGGCGAACAACCGGTTCTTCGACTGCTTTTCGACGTCTGCACTGCCGCGTTGTGGGACCAATTTTGCCGACACACTTTTTCCCGACTTTATTGGTCCAACTATCAAATCTGTCAGCCAGACGAAACAGAAGAATGAGAAAGGGGATGGATACGAGGTTGCACTGTCGTTTGTGGGAGTGTTCACAGGCACCAACAGAAAATATGATGTGACACTCGAAGCTGCAGATGGAACTCGACTTGTGGCAAAGAAAGTGTCATTCAACAAAACTGTCGGAACAGCAACATTCACACTCGGCAATCCAAGCGTTCCTGGTATCACCCCCTTCAGCTCGTACAAGATCGTTAGTGTGGAGAAAAGTGTCATTGAATCAACAAGCAATGAGTTCGATGTTGGAGAAGGGGAAGAGCCAGACTGGAAGTGGTGGCACCACACCTCAGAAAGCCGCGCAGACAGCATGGTTGGTCTGTCGTTCACAACACTCCAAGGACCGACTCTGACCGACATAAACGCTGGACTGAACCCGTCGAACGTCGACGAAGCGATTGTGGTTCTGTCGATTTTCGACGCCTTGGTAGGGTCGTTCACCTTGTTCGTGTATGACGTGTTAGATCCTCTGAAACAAGAAATCTCGATTGGACCTTTTTCGATTTCATCAACATCAACCACTTCCTCCCACATAGTCCCACTTCATCCATCAGGAATACTGTTGTATGAGAAGACGTACATCGTGGCGTCAATTTCATCGTCAACGACAACTGTAACTCACGGGTACCGCTACTTCTCAGTCCCCGCTCGGCCTCCTCTCACCAAAGCCGCGTTCTTATTCGCTACCTCGTCGCACACATCGTTCAATATAAGAATCGAAGGAGCAGATCTTCCTCAGGACAAGGTATACGAAGTCACGCTGGATGGGTTCGACACGCCCATCGAAGTGACATTCACAACCACCACGTTCGGTTTGTCGGAAGAATTGGCGTTGGGATGGACAGACAGTCTCAACTTTGACACAGCATATCCGCTCGTCTCGTTGATCCACAAGGAAACCACACACTCTCTTCCGTGTAGTCACCTGACACTTCAGACAGATCCTCGCCCCGATCCTTTGGAGCTCTTTGCAAACGACTCAGTTCACTCTGATCCGAAGTTCTGCGGCGCTAAGGAGCGTCCCTGTTCGTCGTTGGATGTTGCTTGGCTGATTGTGGAAGCATACTCCGCACAGACAGTGTCACTCGTGGTGATCAAGGAAGCATCTCTCTCCTCACCAATCTCCATCGGAGTTGCACAGGACGTCATCGTTAAACAGCATCTTCTGACCCCAACACTCGTCATTCCCTCCACAGCCTCACTCGGCGACTCGACTGGTTTTATTTCAGTCTCTGGGACACTGGAAATGAGAGAAGTGAACATTGATATTCAGGCCGAAGCACTGTCGTTTGTGTTGTTTGATGTGGAGGAGGGGAAATTGGTTCTCAAAGATGTTCAGATCTCGGGTGTTCTATCGTCGTCTGACCTTCTGGATGGGATTGCTGGGCTGTGTGCGTGGGAGACAGGATTGATCAAACTGCACAATGCTAAGATGGAGACGCACTCGTGTGAGTTCTCGTCGATTGAGATGGGAGAGATTTGGATGGAGTCGAGTAATCTGTCGCTGATCTCGACGCAGATCCTGAGCAATGGAGCACGATTCTCGTCATTCCCATCTGCTCAACAAGATGTGATGTGCAAGTCAGGAACGATTTCGATTCTTCCTTCTGCTTCCGACACGACGGAAGATCATTGGATCTCGTCGTCGTCGGAATGTTCAGTGACTCTGAATGGAAGCGAACTGAAATGGCCTCATTTTGTTGCTTCACTTGATGCGACGAATTGCACAAGCACTCAATCGAAGAAGAAAGACTCTTTTTCGGTTTCGATTGTTGGAACAAAACTGATTCCTTGTGATCTGAAACTGGAAGTGTCTGAATCGTCATCGTCTTCTCAATCATCAAAATTGAACAGTTTACCAGTTGAGATTCCTCTGTCGTATTCATCAGTGGATTTGTGGAACGAGACTCATCTGAAACTGTCGATCGCATCGTCCTCACTGTCGTCTCTCTCGTCGAATCAGAAATGGTCTGCCTGCATTGTTTATGGACACAATGAACACACAGATTCATTCGTCATCCTTCCCAGCTTGAAAGAAAGGAGAGGTCAAGCGCTCAAAAACTCACTCCCCTGGCTCGTTCCTGTCATCGTCGGTTCTGTTCTCCTCCTCCTCGCCCTGCTCGTCATTGTCGTTGTTGTGATCTGCCGTCGAATGAGGAAATCGTCCAAATCAGAGTCGTCTGAACTGCTTGGCCCGCACGAACTGGAACAGGAACATGTGGTGAAGGAGGACTATGATCATTCTTCAATGATCTGGTTCAGGACAGAGTTCCGAAGAGTGAGATACATCTCTGACATGAACGAAACCTGAACGGAAGATATTGGGTTAGATCTCTTGACATTATCTTTTGTACTTTTTCATTTGGGAAAACATTACACATATGAACGAGAACGTCGAAGTGCTACTTAGAAAACTGGGTGAGTACCGAAATTTCGCCGCCGAGGTCATCACAGTGATGCAGAATCCGGAGCTTCCCCGAGCTCGTGAATTTGTCGGCATTCAGATGCCAGCGTACCTCGTGGCTGCGGCTCCGGCATTGTTCCATGTCCTCAGATTGATTATGTTGGCCATTGACGTTGGATTAGGACTTAACTCAGACGAGTGGGTGGCCCCCCTCACGGGACTCCCACAGGAGGTTGTGCGACCGCATCAGGTGATGACGCCGGATATTTTTGCACACCATCAGACTCCACAAATTCAAACGCCACAGCTACAAATGGAGGTTGGTGTTACGCCTCCGATCTTTCGGCCGGAGGCGCAGAGGCCGATGGTTCGATTTGATCCGATCGTTCAACAGGGGCCGGTAGGAGCCCAACAAGTACATGAGGATGTTCAGACTTTCCATCACATGCTCATGGAGGCGTCCCGGGAGCTGCCGCTTTTCACCTGGGACCAGCCGGCCTTATCAACAGTTCGCGAGGTAGTCAAGTTCGCTGAGGAGTTGAAGTTGAATGAGGACGTTCTAAAGCAGTTTGTCACGGCGAAGAATAGGAAGGTGGACACTCTGCTGGTTCAATTGAAGAAGGAGGCGTTTGTCAATGTCCAGCTGGCTGTTGGAATGTTTGAATCCGTTCGACAGGGAATGCCGACGGCACAGGCATTGTGCCTCCAAGGGCTTAAGGCGGCCGAGTTGGTGAAGCGCGTTGAGCAAGTTCGGAAAGTTGTCCTTTGCGACGTCCTGCCCGGTTCGCAAGGTGATGATCGGCAGGACGACAACGCCCGGAGGCAGAGGGAGCTTCTGCAACAAGAAATGAATCAGGCGAGACAAGTGCGAGCGGCGGCGGCGGCTGTGAGACAGACCCAGCAGCCTGGGTTTTTTCGTCCCTCAGGCCAGAATTGGGGGCAGGGACACAATCAGAGCAGAGGGTGGAGCACCAGAGGGCTACAGAATCGGCCAGGCCCGTGGAGAGGGCGGCCCCCACAACAATTGGGGTATTTCCCAGCACTTCAGAACAATCAAACACACCAACCGAAACAGTAGGAGCTCAACAGCAATGCCATGTCACCCAAACACATTCACATCACCCCACACAACCATCACCACAACATTCAGTCGTCAATCTAACTTCATCTTCAAAGATTCAGTTCAATTACCTTCTCAGTCGTTTCTTTCAAAGGCAGGAGTTCGAGAGGAAAGACCATGGAATTGGTGGGTTCCTCTCGCGACGAGCAGAGAGCTGGGCCGAAGCAGGATGGCCCAGTTTGAAGGAGGGCATCGTGATTCCATTCAAGTCAGTTCCAAGCAGCAGAGGACAATCTCGAGTAATTCTCAAGAGCGAGAAGGAGAGGGTTGCATTCGGAGGCATCATCCAGAAGGAGCTGAAGGAAAGGATGATAAAAGAAGTGCAGGAAGACACAGTGATACTTCTCAACAACTCATTTCTGGTGCCGAAGTCCGACGGGACATTTCGCCGGATCCTCGACTGTCGGCCGGCGAACAAACTGCTGACGGCCGAGCACTTCAAGATGGAGGGGACAAGAGTGGTTTCCCAACTCATCAAGCCCAACGATTGGATGAGCAAGATCGATCTGACTCTTGCTTACCAACATGTGCCAATCCACCAGGCATCTCGACCGTTTCTATGCTTTCAATACGGCATGAGTTTTTATCAACACTCGACCCTGCCGTTTGGGCTGTCGTTAGCCCCGTTGATCTTTACGAAGTTGATGAGGGTCGTCGTCTCTCGACTGAGGCCGACCGTCCGGATGATAGCGTATCTGGACGATATCCTAGTGTTGGACGAGACGGAGGAGGGTTTGATGATCAAGATCGAGAGGGTACTGATGGAACTAGACAATTATGGATTCACTGTCAACAAGACGAAGTCGCAACTATGCCCCGCCCAGAAGATGGAGTTCCTGGGTTTCATCTGGGACAGTCGGACAATGAGGGTGACTGTCCCCGAGGTGAAGATGGGGGCGGCTCGGAAGAAAGTGGCCGCCAAACTCAGCCGGGCACAAAGCGGGAAAGCGTGCAAAGCATGGTCACTTGCTTCCCTGATCGGCACACTTCAGTCAATTTCCCTGGCGGAAGAACAAGCGCATATCAGGACGCGACACTTGACACACAAGAAGGAAGAGATGCTCCTTCAAGGCTCTTTCTCGGCAACTGGGTTGTTGGGGAAGGCGGAGATAGACGAGTTGGAATGGTGGAAGAGTCGTCTCACAAAGGTGCTATCTGGGAGTATCAGTCCGTTCGTACCGACGGTGACCGTCACGACGGACGCGTCAGAATGGGGAATCGGAGCAATTTTGGAGAGACAAGGATTGGACAGGATCGTGTTTCAGAGTCGCTTTGGAGAGGACGAGAGAGAAAGGTCGTCGAATTGGAGGGAGATGAGGGCCGTTGGAGTGACATTGTCCGTGATGAGGAGAGAAGGCAGGATAGTGACCGGGGATCATGTTCTCCTTCGGAGCGACAACTCGACAACTGTGTTCGATGTGAACAGGAGGACGTGCTCGCTAAGTCTCCTCCCTCTACTCAAAGATATCCTCTGCGAAGTCGAGGCTTTCAAAGGAAAGTTGATGGCGGTACATCTCCCCGGAGTGGAGAACGAGCTGGCAGATCGCCTCTCCAGGATGGAGGACGGGTCGGACTACATGCTGAAGAGGGAAGTGTTCAGGAGGATATGCACTCAGATGAGGTGCCTCCCGACGTTGGACGCGTTCGCGTCGGAGGCAAACGCCCAACTACCGCGATTTGCAAGCTGGAGGAGGGAAAGGACAGCCGTTGCGACAAACGGGCTACTCATGGATTGGAGGGGAGAGGTAATCTACGCGTTTCCCCCAAACCCTCTGCTTCTTCAAGTCGTACGGAAGATCGCGAGAGAAGGCGTGGAAGCATTAGTGGTGGCGTTCGACTGGCCAGCGCTGTTGGGCGTGGCAGAGCTGGAAAGGTTGGCGGAGCGAAGGATGATAGTAGGGAGAAGCCGGGATGTGTTGGAAGAAGGAGTGGGATTGAGAGCGTGCGGGGCAAGATTACCGGATGGAGTGCTGCTATGTTGTTGGATTCGAGGGACATCTGGGAGGAGTTAGCGAAGATGAAGGGCTTCTCAGACGAAGCCGTGAAGCTGTGGAAGAATGGGCTCACTGAGCAAACGAGGAGCAACTATGCTGGTGAAATGAGGAGGTGGATTGAATGGTGCGTGAGGGAAAACCGAGATTGGGAAGCGATTGACGACGCTGCGGTCATCAATTTCCTTTCTCAGAGGGCCGGTAGGACGAGATCACAAGATACTGCAAGATCAGCACTAAGTTTCCTGTGCAAGCATGTCGGTATTGAGGATGTGAGTCAATCCAAGGCTGTCCAGCTGTATTTCCGTGGACAAAAACGAGCTGATCCGAAGCAGGCAAGGTATCGAACGATTTTCGATGCAAAACAGCTGGAGGATGGGATTAGGAGGATGAGAGAAGTGGCCCAATCATGCGAAGATTGGCAACAGATTGTGGCGACATCTATGATTCTGAATCACGCCATGAGGTACACGGAGATGACGTCGATTCGATGCGGGAGTGTGGGATTGGAGAAGAGTGGAAATACTATTATGTTGATCGCAAGTTTAAAGCGAAGTCCTGAACCACAGAGAGTGGTTCTGAGAGAGGACGAAATTGACAACGAGTTGAGGATGACAATGAGTTTGGAGAAGGTGATTCAATTGATTCGAGCCGAACGGCCAAAGGACTGGGAGACAGTTGGTCTCTTCTTCGATGTTGGAAAGGGAAGAGAGCGAAGGGTGGATGAAGTGCGCGGGTTGGTGGGACAACTGATGAGAGAATCCGAGATCCCAGACACCTTTAAGCCGTACGCTACAAAACATGCTGGGATCTCCGCAAGGATCCGCAAGGGAGAGTCAATCCCTTCTGTCGCTGAAGGCGCGCGGTTGTCGGTCAAGTCGGGTGTGATCCAGAAACACTACATCTTGCCCTTGACTCCCAAGTCTCACTCTTCGGAACTCTGTCCTGAACCAGATCATTGAAGAATGATCATCGGTTTAGGAGAGAGTGAAGAAGAGTGACCTCCCTCCCACCCTGGCAACATTGATTTCGTTTGATTTTAACTTCTTCACGCTTATCTTCAAGTTTCAGTCGCCTTCGGGCTGTTGGATTGGTTGCCGTCCTTGTGTTCGGCAAGTTTCATCTTCAGGGTTTCTTCTTCTTCTTCGGTTCTGGTTGTGTGGGGGTCTTTCTCCCAAGTATCTAACCCAATATCTTCCGTTCAGGTTTCGTTCATGTCAGAGATGTATCTCACTCTTCTTCACTCTCTCCTAAACCGATGAAGTGACAGTGGCGAGCACGTCGAATGAGATTCATCGTCCTGAGGACTCTGCACAACAAGTTGTGAATCTCACACACATTTCTCCACAAACAGACAATCACCTGGATAATGAAGCAAGTGGAGGACGAATTGATTCTTGTCCTGTCGACGCAGTTCAATGTGAAGGGGAATTTCCGATTGTGGCAGTTGATGGACACGGCACACTGTTCAATCGACTTCACAAAGGAGATGGAATTGCGGATGGGAAGAAGAGAGAGATTGAGAGGAAGATTGTTCTGGGAATGATGAAGATGATTGAAGAGAAGCGGCACCTGTCTTCTGGAACTCGAATCTCTCCTCACTGGATTATTCTGAATCAAGTTGACGCTGTGTTCCTTCGTGTCCAATCGGAAGTTGAAAAGAAGGAAGTGGAGAACTCGACCACTCGTGATCAGCATCAGCCACAGCAGTCACTCACGAATACGAGTGTGAAAAGTGGAGTTGACGATATTCGATGGCGAGCACCAGAACAAGGGGAGTCGGAGGGAGAAGTGAACACGAACGTGAACGAGTCGATGGTGATGGTTTTTCGGCTCGGCCTGATCGTGTGGGAGATTGAGACTGGTCTTGTTCCGTTTGGTGAGATTGACGCGGTGAGTGCTCATCGGAACTTGGCGGCTGGGATTCCGCTTCCTCTTCAGCGAGTGTCAAGCTCAAGCACTCGCGAGCTGATTGAAGGATGTCTTCTGATCCAACCCGACCAACGCCCCTCGCTCCAACAGATTCTGTCGAAACTGAGTGAACAGCCGGCAGCGACTGAAAAGCAGGACATGAAAGATCCCTTCGCCCCGTTTTGACAAATCATCCACCACACATCCATGTCATCCCTTTTCTTCTTTGTTCATCACACAATTCCTTATCTGCCTCTTCTCTTCCTTGCACGCGATTTCATCATTCATGTCACCTATCACTCATCAAATCGCTTCCAAAGAAGAGCAGCATGCCACAATCTGGAAAACACGCCTCCCACACTTCACTCCCTTCACTATGTCGCCCTCATGCGATTGACGGAAGTCATTCCACTTTGGACAGAAAGGTGTTAGCAAGAGCGAGTCTCTTCGCATCTCTCGTCCATCGAGACCAATTGAGCCAGCATCCACACTTGTCTCTGTCTCTCACCCACACCACATCAATTCTGCACAACGTGCAGTTCTATATCTCCACCACACTGCTTCAACCACGTCGTCCTGTTCATCTTTCACTCACGTGAATCTGAGCAGTGATTGACGTGTCTCAGTTCGACTTTGTCGCTCTTCATTATAGTTGTCTTCTTTTCCTTTGCTGTTGTGTTGTCTCGTGTCGGGCGTGTCGCTCGCTTCTCTCAGCCCACGTATGCCTCTGGTTGATAATCCAGGGGACGTGAATTCCAACCGCAATTGTCCCGAACGCCTTTTTTTATTTGGTTGATTGAATCGAGTGCTCCTGGGATGTCACGCCTCTTTTTTCTCTCTTTCAACAAAACCATTTCGTTTCCACTGCCTCATTTCTTTCATTGCTCAAATGGGTGATTTTTTTTGAGATGTCAACCTACTTCTTCAATGGGTTGATCGTGATCACTTCGAACTTTTTCTGATGGACTAAATCACAAAACAATTCCATTGTAGTGGACATCTATTGAAAACTTGTAGGTTCAACCTCCTATTTATGCTCAACGTCCACAGTAGCGATGATGACAGGAGGGACAAAGATTGAAACTAGAACGAAAAAAAACTCCGTTCATTTTCACCTCACCTTAAATCTCGTTTTATCCCTCTTTTTCTAAAATTCAAAGTTATAGGAGGCCTGTAGAGCTCAGCGATCAAAGGTGACATATCATAAAAAATCTCCCAAATCAATGAGGCAAAAAAGTCAAGAAGTGTAATTCCGATGAACCATTTCTGTTAACCAGTAAAGGGACGATTTGATTCATTTCATCATTGACTCTCTGAAATAGCTTTTCGCATCAACTCAATCACATGTGCGATTTTCTCACACCACAGCATTGTCCCTTCAGATTTCTCACTCTGAACACGGTACCGGCGATGAGGACCGAGAGGAGAGTACAAAATGAAGAAAGAATGTGATGGTGAACAGACGAGCGTCGCCTGTTCCAGCGGAATCGCACGGACGAGAGATGGAGAGATTGGCTGGGAGAGTCAAGAAGAAAATGACAGAATAACCACAAAAGAGAGCACACCATGTCCAGTGGAAAGTAAAACAAAGTATTAGTCGTGAGGAGAGCGTAACGGGGACGGAGAAGTGGAATGAACTGTCCTTCGAAGAAGAGCAGGCCCTCCACAAGAACACTCCCTTCATCCATTCTAAGAAGGAAGAAAAAAGGGGAAACGGGGAGGAGATGGGATACAGTGAAACTTCTTTTCTGACAACAGTGATGGTGTGGTTGACGATGGTGACGCCGCGACAGGAATAAGAATCTGGCAACACAAGACGGAGAGACGATGAGGGGGAAGGGGATATTGGTGATTCTGGAGTGTAATTCGGAGTTGTTGGCCTTGCTGAATAGGGAGGGTCTTTTGAAGATGGTGAAACTTCAGATGAAGAAGAATGGTTAGATATGCAAGAAAAATGGTCCAAATCCTCCTCTGGAGGGCATATTGATTCGAAATCTGATTCATCAAGGTCAACTTCCTCACCTTCGCTCTGTTCGAAGTGATGAAGATTCGAGGTGGTTGATTCCGGGGATATAGGATTAGCTAATGAAAAAAGAATGGAATTAAGGTCACAGAAATAAAGATAGATGATGAACCTGTTTGACAAGCTTTATGATACTCAGCACGGAGCTGGTTTTGTCGGAGTCGGAGTTGGGTGAGATCTCGTGTTATGGCATGGAACCGAGGGTATAGATCACATAAGATGAGTGAATTTCTTTTTGTTTGGTTCCGTGTCTGAGATTTATCAAGTTGTTTGTCAATTGCCTTCGAACAATCATTGAGGAGATCCGAGAGACACAAGCAGATGATCTGATCGGTGGACACATCTAATCCGGTGGATAAAAAACATTTCACACTGATTATTTTGAGGAAACAGAGTAAGTCCTCGAGAAGGCGACTCAATTCATTTGAAAAAGAAGTTTGGAGGTTGGCGCGACGAAGTTTGGTTAGGAGAATCGTGCACGTCATTCGATAGGGTGAACTGTCCATTGTAGGTTTGTTGGTGATCAACGAATCCTGGACACGACATTCGTAGAATGTTGATCTGACCCGCAACCCCTAAGGATCGACTGGTTGTGATTGTTCTTTTGGCTAACCAGATTTGAATTCCCCGTACAAAGAACATACATTTCTGACAAGGAAAGATGAGATGGTAAAGGGCGTTGAAAGAGGAGCAAAACTCAATCACGAGGAAAGGATTTGGGTTGACTGTAAAAGGAAAAAGAGAAGAAATGGCAATGAACAGATACTGGTGAAAAAGAAGTTCAAATGTTTCTGAGAAATTAAAATGCGTCGCTGTTGAATATGAGCGTGAACGAAAAAAAGGAAGAAAGACAACTCTGAAGAACTGCACGAGTGACATGTGAATCGGGTGCAGAGAAAGAAGACCAGCTTCGACGAGACCAGCAGGGAGAGGAGGGGTGCACACCTCTCGCCAGAGTGACGTGTAATAAATTGACGTGGGGGTCTCATCGAAGAGGGTGAGGTTAGGGTTCGGAAGGAAGGGATTGAAATGAGAATGAAGAAGTGAATGGGACACGGTGAGGTGATGAAATGGAGGCATGTCAGAAGAGAGGAGGAGAAAAGGTGATGAAGTGGTTATTTGTCCACAAGTTTCTCATTCGTGCGAGAATGTAGGACTTCCCCGACAATCTTCCTCTCTTCCTTGTTTCCATGTTCCTGAGACGACGAATAGCTCGCCAATTTCTGGTCAATCTCGTTCAGGAGCGGTCTCTCCCGTGCTGTGATGGTCAGACAATCTCGCACGATGGACATGAAGTCTTCGTCCACCTGCGAGTGAGGCGGGAGGAGACCAGCGCAGATTTGACGTGATGCATTCGTCGCATCGATTTCCCCGAAGGGAACTTGACCAGTCCTCATTTCCAGCAAGACTAGGCCAAGCCGAAAAACCGACATTCGCTCGTTGTCGTTGCCTAACTGCCCATTCATCTGCTCTGGGGCTCGCCATCTCTCTCCATCGTCCACAGCGATCGAATTCCCATTCTGATCAACTTTGAATCCTGTTTCTTCCTGCAGTCGAATGCACACTCGATCCTTCGCGTCAAACAGAATCCAGTGTGGTGTCCATTTTGCCAGCGAGACGGAGAGCATCTCTGACTTGTTCAGATGCGTCAAGCCCTTCACAATAGACCTCCCAATCGTGACAGCGTCCACTTTTTGCTTGTTCTGCCCGTGCAGCCTCTCGAACAGTGTCTCCTTCTTCATGACAATCTCAACTTTGCTCGTGTCGTCACATACCAACACTTCCACAGCTTCCAATCCCGACGGTGGCAATCCACTGCCTGAGTTTGTTGAGTGTTCAAGTGTGTCGAGTTCAGCTGGGAGTTCACTCAAGTTGAGTCCAATGTGTGATGTGTGAACATGGTTTTGATCAAAGAAGTTGTAGTCAGCGACTTCCATCTTTTCGACCACATCAACATCCATTTCAGTTGCTGCTGTGGCGTCTTTCGGTTTTGTTGTTTTCCGACGTCGGTGGCAGAGGACGAGGATGACAATGAAGACGAGAAGAGCGACAACGAGAACAATGACGAGAGGAATCCACCATTTCATGTTGTCTCTCACGGCTTCCGAGAGTCTGTCGGATGAACTCTTCTGAATCACGAAAGACGTTGACGATCGAACGTCATTCCCAAAAATCAGTCGTCCTCGCCATTCCAGTGACGAGTCCAGATCTTTCACGAGCGATGGCGGGATGTCGAGAGAGATTGAGTTTTCTGTGAGTGACGTGCATGTTTCAGATGTCAGTTCCAACTGGGTTGTGTTTCCTTCTGTTTTCGATTTCGTGATTTCCACAATCTCGAGCCACAATCCACATGGAATCAGAACCGAGCCGCTGATCTCAATCGAGAACACTTTGGTCTTCTTGTCCAGAGTGCTCTTCGAACCTGATGAGAGAGTTGGAATGAACAATGGTGTGTCTGGTTGTGCATCCTCACCTGACAATGAACAGTCGTTTTCAGAGATCCAGAAGTGTGGATGCTTCTCGCCTGATCCATCGCCGCTGCTCAGACTCTCAATTGTGATGAGGCCAGCGTTCGAGCAATGAATGTTGCGTCGGAAGGAAGGAAAAGCAGAGTCGCTGGGAGTGTTGTCGTGAAATGATCCCGCCTCGAATGAAAGATGGCCTCCCTCCATGTTGATCGCTCCTTGCGAGAGATGCGTGAGTTTGGCAGTGTCGATTGATGTTGTGCAATCGACAAGACGAACAGAACCGCTCGACCAGCTGCACATGTCTTCTGGCAATTCTTGTGAATTTGAAGTTTGGGCGGAGCCAACAATGGAACAGCTTGTCAGAAGAACACTGCTCGAGTCTCCAAACACAAACACGAACGAGTCAGACACACTCTCAATCAGGACGAGGATGTTGCTGATCTGGACTGTGGCTTCTTTCACTTCAATCATCCCCTTCCGCTCTCCCATCGACGCTGCTGAAGGAATGAGGAGTGTTGGTCCAGCAAGTTGATCCTTCGACAGAATCAAGAATCCATTTGAAGGGACGACAAGTGAGGTGGATTGCGTCGTCGAATTCTTTATTTTCATCTCCACTTTTGAGATTTTCACGTCTGATGCGATCTTCCACGCAAAGTCAACTGTCGCACAAGGAGAGCTGCTCTCTCCACAGAAGAGTTCATCATTTCCGGTGTTCTCATCAACGTGCAGTGTCAGATTCGTCGGCTTCACTCCTGTTTTGAACCAAACTGTTCCGACGGGAAGAACTGTGTCCTTTTCTGGGCTGACATTGGTGATTGATTCCAGAGTGTAGTTTGTGTCGAACTGGAGTGTTGAGGGAAATCCAATTAAGAGTGGAAGAGAGGTGACTTCAGTTTCAGCGTTGAACAGAATCGTGAAAGAGGGTCCATCGATGAGAGCGACGGAGTAGGTACCCTGAAGATCCAAATCTGTTCCAGACAGAGTCACAATGCACGAGGTGTGGAGGGAACTTGGGTATGAGAACGATGCTCCTTTCACTTTTGGAGGATGAGGGATTTGGAGAGTGAGACCAGAAGTGACATGAATGGCTGTTCCATCGCGACTCGCTGAGCTGATCGAGTATGTCTCTCCGAACACGAGACTGTCTTCCTCGTTCGCGTCGACAGTGTGAGAGCATTCCACATTTCCAGCGGTGTTAACACTTCCAGTGATTGTTCGGGTTTTGCTCGGATCGGAGTGAGTAAGAACAACAGAATAATCTCCAGGAGACAGCACTCGACCAGTCAGTGTCACAATCACTTTGTCCCGCAACGAGTTTAGTCGACACTTTCCATCCTCAATCCGAGTTGGTTCTTTCTTCGTAAAGAAGGTCAAACCATTTTCGAAAAAGATCGGGTTCTGAGAACTGTCTTCCATCCCAACAATCTTGTACAAAGTGTCGAACGTCATGTTCATCGATGATGGCAATGCTTTCGAGTAAAGAATCCCTTTCAGTTCTCCAATCCCCGATTCAGAGAATGAAACCGACACATTCACTTCGGGAGCGCTCGTGCTGCTTTCAAGAACAATCCAGTATGTCCCCGAGAGTTTGATTCCAGACAGAGATGCCGACACTTCTCGATCCTGATTTGAATATGTCGCCAAACCGACAGACTTCAGACGAGATGGTTCAGCTGGCACTTTGAATGTCACATCACTGTCCACAACTGTAATCACTTCAGAAATCGAAAGATCTGTTATCACATACGATTTATCAAACTGAAGTTTTGCACTCGTTTCTCCAAAGATCGGTGTGGTCATCGTGTGCGATGTCGATGACCCGTCAGCTGCGAATGACGAAGAAAGTTCAATCGGTGATCCTGTTGGCTGTGAGAGAACATCTAATTCTTGAACAAGGATCGTGAAATCTGTCGATTGGGGGAATCTGATCCCTGTGAGATCTATTTCTGCTGCTTTTCCAGTTTCAGTGTCGAGTGAGCCCAACGCTGAAGTGATGCGGGTTGGTTCCACGGGTGTTGAGAATGAGCAAGCGTCTGTGTTGATGAAAATGGAAGTTGCTGATGACGAAAGGTTCATGGACGACACGGTGTACACGTGGTTGTACTTCACCGTCTGAACTGGATACAGACTCGCAGATTCTGTAATTGTTGGCGCTCCATTCACTTCAATCACAACTTCATGAGCGGTGTTCGATGTGGATGCATCTTTTGGAGTTCCTGTGAGTGTCACACGGTATGGTTGGTTTTGAGTGAGTTGTCGAGTGGAGAGGACAATGGAAATGGTGTTGAGATCAGATGTCGATCCACTTTCCACTTTCACCAAACGAGACGGTTCATTCATGAATGTCAGCGAGATCTCCTCACTGTGCATTTCGCTCGAGTCTGACAAGCGGATCACCTTTGAAAGCGAATAGGTCTTCCCATATATCAGTCCAGTTCCGGTTTCGTCGGCTCCTTTCAAGTTCACTCGCGATTCCCATCCTCCCGACGTTTGTGTTGAAGCCTGAATGATTGTCTCGCTGTTGTCGAGCGAGAGGGTGACATTGTATCCACCCAGGTCGTTCAAGAGAATCCCTTCCACCGAAATAATCGCCTCTTTATCCTTGTTCTCATAGCGCTCAATTGAAGCAGACACAACTCGGCTTGGTTCTTTCATCGTAAAGAAGGTTAGACCATTTTCGAAAAAGATCGGGTTCTGAGAACTGTCTTCCATCCCAACAATCTTGTACAAAGTGTCGAACGTCATGTTCATCGATGATGGCAATGCTTTCGAGTAAAGAATCCCTTTCAGTTCTCCAATCCCCGATTCAGAGAATGAAACCGACACATTCACATCGGGAGCGCTCGTGCTGCTTTCAAGAACAAGCCAGTATGTCCCCGAGAGTTTGATTCCAGACAGAGATACCGACACTTCTCGATCCTGATTTGAATATGTCGCCAAACCGACAGACTTCAGACGAGATGGTTCAGCTGGCACTTTGAATGTCACATCACTGTCCACAACTGTAATCACTTCAGAAATCGAAAGATCTGTTATCACATACGATTTATCAAACTGAAGTTTCGAACTCGTTTCTCCAAAGATCGGTGTGGTCATCGTGTGCGATGTCGAGGATCCGTCAGCTGCGAAAGAAGACGATAGTTCAATCGGTGATCCTGTCGGCTGTGAGAGAGCATCCAACTCTCGAACAAGGATCGTGAAATCTGTCGATGGAGGGAATCCGATTCCACTCAGCGAGATTTCTCCCTTTTTTCCAGTTTTCGAGTCGAGTGAGCCCAACGCTGAGGTGATGCGAGTTGGGGATGCTGGTGTTGTGAAAGAAACTGTCGACGGGATTGAAACAGGGGCAGTCGCGCTGGTCATTCGGAGCACAGAATACGCCGTCGAGTACTTCAAAGTGGAAGATGGATATGCAACTGCTTCTCCCCCTCCGAGCCAGTTTGTGCTGAACGAGACAGGAATCGAGATCTCTGTCGACTGATCCTTTTCAACAACGACGAGCGAAAACTCGGAGACAGTCGCTTTGAGAGGCATTCGCTCACCATTCAGAGTCAGCACGATCACATTCGGGTTGTCGCTCTTCAGTGTCGGTGTGTCGATTGAGAGCAGAGTTGGTCCTTTTGTTGTTGTGAATGTCTTCTGGTTCACAAGGATCACGTCATCGTCATTCGAGAGTTCATTGATTGTGTACGTCGTGTTCAGGCTCCAGCTGAAGCGATGAGCCTGTTATCCACACAGGGCTCTCGCTCAGCATGAGAGAGTGTTGACGTGTTAAGGGTCGGTAGATCAAACACCTCGAATGAATCACGAATTCACAAACAAATCATTGCAACAAACCGGAAACGACAGCCGGACAACCCCCGCTGAGGACCCACCAGCCTGGGTTGGCCCCGCCGTCGAACATTTTGCAGCCACATTTGCAACAGTTTTGCACAGTATTGTTGGAGAAAATAAGGAAAAGACTGAACCCAGGCATCAAAACAGAAGGAATGAACGAGAAAGGCTCATCGATTCCGACTCCAACTCCGATAGCTCAGATGAGAAGACATCACAACTTCTGTTGGAGAAACGAAAGCGTCTCCCTCCGAAGCCCACACAGATTCAAAAGAAAGTAAAACACAAAAGAAAGGCCGATGGATCAACACAGATCGATTACAACAGTGACTTTTCGGAGTCGGACACTCGCTTGCAGCTTGTCCCATCTCAACCACATCAGAATCTACGCAGCTTCGCCTTAACGTCGCAGAAATTGATTCAGATGTACATCCCAAAGTTTTCTCTCGATTGGCTATCATCGACACTCCCAGCAGAAGTCCTAGATGAAGTCAGAGGATCAACTGAGTATCTCCGCCCGGCATTCAAAATCGCCAGCAAGACAAAAGACGCCCTTCGCCCCAACGACATGCCTGGAAAGATTGACACTATTGCTAAGTCGGCAGTAGACAGCCTTCTCGTCGCCCTCTCAGCCTTGTCTGAATTGCTCGTTAGCATGAAAAGAATAGAAGTACCTGATGAACTACTACGACAATGGACGCAAGTCACGTGCTGTGTCGCAGATGCTGCTACAAAAGTTCAGGCTCAGCGATATCTGCGGAATAAGAACTGGACGGATGTTGCCCAAGCACTTGAGATCCAAACCGAAGTTGGAGAGCCGCAAGTACTCACGAGTGTGCGCCACGACACTGACTTTTTTCGAGGGGAGGGGATGGAAGACAACCAAGCCAACTTCCATCCCCGGCCCAACCGAAGCTACAGATCATATCGTCCCCTCAACAAGCCACCTGGGAGTCGCAAACCACAGTAGTCGTTCCAACCCAACGCCTTCCAATGATGAAACACAGACTGAAGACACAGTTGGAACGATGGCGAGCAATCGGTGGCGACAAGAGAGTTACAAAAGGAATGTTTGGGGAGTGGAAGACGCCGAACAGCGAGACGAGGCTCATCGGGACAGCTTCACCTCATCCATTCTCAGCGTCATCCCGTCTAGAACATCTGTTCAGCCAAGAATTGAAGAAGGAGATGCAGACAGCCGTTGTCAGGGAAGCCACCACCGGAGAAGTTCTGTGGTGGAACAAGACGTTTATGATACCGAAGAAGGACGGAACGTACCGCAAAATTCTCGATTGTTCGCAACTAAACGAGGAAATCAAAGATCGGAGTTTTCGCTTCGAGGACTTCTCAACGCTGAGACAGATGATACAAGCAAACGACTTTGCCACTGTGATCGACATCAAACAAGCCTTTCATCACGTGGATGTTCAGCCGGAATTTCAACGCTTCCTGGGTTTCAGATTTCAGAACAGAGATTATCTCTATCAGACGATGCCTTTTGGAGTCAAGCATGCCCCGCGCGTGTTCACCAAAATCCTCCGTCCAGCAATAGTCCACATCCGTCAACAGTGGAACCTGCGAGTTTTGGCATACATGGACGACATCATCCTTCTCCACCAGAACCCCACACACCTCAGTGCTGTCACGTTGGAAGTGTTGCAGTTCTTGAAAGACTTGGGTTGGTTGGTGGCAGAGGACAAGTTGATTCTGAAACCAACCCAACAGCTAGACTACCTGGGATGGAGTCTCGACTTGAAGGAGAGCACCTTCAGAACACCACCAGCAAAACAATCAGCGTATATCAAAGCTACTTCAAAGACTGTGTCCCTCGCACTCGGACGGAAGAAGGTGACAAACCGATCGCTCGCCAAACTAATCGGGAAACTGAATTCACTTCACCCACAACACAATCAGTCCTCTCTGTATCTGGGGGCATTACATCGAACACTTCAGAGAGGACTAAGACTGACGGGATGGAACGGATCCTGTCGTCTGAACCCGTCAGTCTTGGGAGATCTTTCATTCTGGACCACAGCACTCAAGCGGAACAGACCACAGCTAATAGTACCACCATCACATCAAGCCTGCCTGACAACAGATGCCTCAGAGAAGGGGTGGGGGGCAGTGCTCGAGTGGAAGAATCACTCGGTTCCGATGTTCGGTCAATGGTCAACCAAGACACTCCCACACTCAATCAACGTAAAGGAGACAATGGCGGTGGAGCGAGCGGTCAAGATGTCAAGACACATTCTGAAGAGAGAGAACATATCCAATCTGAAAGTGCGAACAGACAATACAACAACAAAGTTCAACTTGCAGAAGTGGAAGGCAGGAAGGAACCTCCTCTCGCCGACAACAGCAGTTTGGTCGCGTTGCGCGAAGACAGGAATATCGATAGTGGAGGTGGAACACGTAAAAGGAGTGAACAACGTCGTGGCAGACTCTCTCAGTCGCCTCCACCCGTTGGGAGAGTACCAGATCCTCCCAGCGATCTTCCATCAGCTAGTCTCCGAGCTGGAATGGAGACCAGAAGTGGACGCATTTGCGTCCCGAGAGACCCGCCTTCTCGAAGTGTACTGGTCGCTCAACAGCGAGCCAGAAGCGACAGCGACAGACGCACTGGTTCAGGACTGGGAGGGAAAGAAACTGTGGATCCACCCTCCCATCCGACTCATCGGCAAGGTCCTCCGGAAGCTGCAACACTCATCATGCCAAGCGGTGCTCGTTGTTCCCAGTTGGGAAGGCCAGTCCTGGACACACCTGTTCCACCAGCTGTGCCCGACTCGCCGAACGCTCGGATCGTACGAGACGATAATGAGGATGACAGGTCAGAACTCGACTCCAGAAGACTCAGAGGAAGGAAGACAAAGACTCCCACCAGGACTGGTGGGAGTCGGTTTCCATCAGATCAGAACGAAGCCGGAGAACACTTCTTTTGTCAACTCAGAGTTGTAGCCAAGATAGACGAGAAGGCAGCAGACAGATTCCTTCCACAATCCCGCGACGCTCGAAGGAAGTGGAGGAGAGCGTTCACGTTGTTAGACGAGTTTGCGGACGAACGGGGAATCTCTGACGAGGAGTTCGTTCACGGCGAAGGAGTCGAAGCTCACATGTTAAACTTCACGAACTGGTTGTTCGATCAGTTCGGAGAGAAGAAGTCCACAATGGACATCGCTACAACTGTTCGCTCCACTTTGTGTCTCCTCAACCCAAAGACTATTCGCGAAGACTCTCCCACATGGAAGAAATGTCAGAAGGAAATCAACAAGAGGACCACAGCTCCACCAAAAAGGAAATATGACATCATGTGGGACGTCGAATTACTGTTCAAATGGGCTGGTGAGAGCAGATGGCAATCTGAGGTGGATTTTGTTCAACAGCAGAGGAGAACTCTTGCCTTGGTCATGGCATTCACTTGCTTACGACAGGCTGAGCTGCAGAGACTCACGTGGGGAGCAGTGACGTGGAAGCTGGATGTGGAGCCACCAAGAGCTGAACTCCTCGTCTCAGTGAAACAAAATATCCAGATGAAAGTCCACCGAACCGTGACATCCATTCGTCAGACATCGATCTCGCCGTTCCATGCACTCCAAGAGCATCAACAACGGGTCCTCTCCATTTTCAATTCAAAAGCGAACTGCCAGCATGACTCACTCCCGCCAACAATGCCAGTCTGGGTTGAGGCAGCGACTCTTCAAGGGCTTTCCATTCAGCGAATTCGAGAAGAGACAAAATCAATCCTGCAAGAGTTGGGACTCCCAGCGATCTATGGAGGCTATACTATCAAACACGCAATGATTTCATATCTCAGATCCGTTCAGGAGATGGACTGGGCCGACATCAACGCTTTGGTTGGGTGGAATATCAACTCAACCGCCGCACAGACGTGGTACAACATCCGAGTCGCGGACAGAGCGAACATACAGACTCGGATAGCTGACCAACTGAAGCTGCCGAACCCGGACGACACGGTAGGCCCTGGCAAGCAAGACAAGCAATTCCCGACTTGTGATCCTCATGCTGAGCGAGAGCCCTGTGTGGATAACAGGCTCATCGCTTCAGCTGGAGCCTGTATTACCACACAGTGCTCTCGCTCAGAGTAGCCATCAGCTTCTCTGGCGTCGGGTCGACTCCACCCAAAAACCAGCTCATCGTCGACTGTCTTCTTGTCTTCTCACATCCCATCTTTCTCTTTTCTTTAAACAACCAACCAGTTTCAGTCTTCATTTCTTCTGATTCCTTGAACCGTTCGATTTCTCTTTAATTCTCGCTCTAGCCAGGCAATGCCTCCTCCAGTCTGGTATCCTCGGATCCACTGGAGCTGCCTTGAATTTCCTCCGCGAGAGCACTCAGTGTTGTCTCCTTCAAGAGAGAACATCCTTGGAGCAGAGAACATCAGTGCTAAGCCTAGGAGTCAACGCACTGATCTGATGAGACCATCTCCTGAACGAGGGAGACTCTCATAACATAATTTGATTCATTCGATTGCTTCTTTCTCGGTGTCAATCCACCGACCCTTAACACGTCAACACTCTCTCATGCTGAGCGAGAGCACTGTGTGGTAATACAACTTCATCCCATCCACCCCATCTGACAGCCACGGTGTGGTTCCGACTCTATCAACAAAGTTCACAGTCATCGTTGCTGTTGGAGAGAGAGTCGCTGTGAACGAGCCAGTCAGTGGAAGATGCGATCCTGTCATCGAAACTTGGAACGTTGTGCACGATGGAGAGAGATACGATGTGATGGTGTCGACAACAGGAAGGTTAGGAACAGTCACTTCCAATCCTTCATTGAACAAGAATGAGCTCAACCCATCCACCGAGGCAACCGACGTCACTTGATAACCAAGTTCAAACTGGAGGTGGGTGTCATCTTCGGACTGAGCAGTCGGGAAAGACACCGAACAGCTTTCAGCATTCTTGATTGTCAGTCTCGACGAGAATGTTCGACCTGTGTTTGTGTTCTTCAGATGGATAAACAGCGTGGGAGAGGCAAAGAACTGCACTCCTGTCAGTTCAACAATCACTTCGCTCTTTTCTCGGTTCAGCTTTGGTGAGATGGATTTGATGCGAGCTGGCTCCGTTGGGACGGTGAATGAGAAAGGGTTGAACAGGACAGCATCAAAAGCAGAGTTCGTCACTGACACAACTTCATACGTCTTTCCATACTCGAGAGGCACTTCACTTCCACTCGCCGAATACACTCTCCCTACAAGCGTGCCCGAGTTGGCTGAGAAGACAGCGGAGAGTGGTTCTTCGAGCACGACATCCGAAAGAGAGACCTCAACGAGATATGTTGTGTCTTTCATGTCTTCTCCAGAAAGAGGCACTGAAACTGAATCTTTCTGAGGCAACGTCAGTGTCTCCTCTCCCATCCCGATGATTCTGCTGGTGGCCACAGGAGTGGTGAATGTGATGATCATCTCAGCGAGATTGAGTGGTTCTTGAGAGGTTGAGTTGATGACAGTGTCAATCTGGTATTCGGTGTCGAAGGTGAGTGTGCTGCCTTCTCCGAAAAGTCGAACTGATGTCTCTTCCGAGAGTGGTCGGCCTTTCTCATCTGTTTCACTGGCGAATGTCACGCCAAACGAGAATCCACTCACCCCAACCAGAGTCACAGTGTATGTCCCTGCTGTGATGTTCAGGCCTGTCAGCTTGATCCACGCATGGTTCGACCCATTTCCGAGTCGACACGACGCTTTCAGGATCGGCGGGGCTTCAGGAGCGACGAAGGTGAGGGATTCTGGTGTGGAAGCGAGGTCGAACTCCCACGCCAATTTCGGTTCTGTGAAGACGCCGTTCGATGCTGCCTCGGATGGCGGGACCACACCGACGATCTTCGTGATGGTGTACGTCGCGAGATAGTCCAGCGTTGTCGTCTCGTCGTCTGCGATCCAATTCCGAACTGTCGAGTCGTCGCTTATCCTCACTCGCATCGTCTCCGCCTGGCTCGACCCTTTCCTCTGAACGGTGACGTCATAGTCTTGCTCGTGGAGGGGAACGACGGCTGAGAGGGAGAGGCGGGGTTCGCCGGTGTATTGGTCGATGATGCTGCCGGCGTGCTCGGCCAGTTTGGGGTTGACCGAGTCCATCAGATCGGACGGTGAAAAGAGAAAGAGCATCTCGCCAGTTTCGAAATCCATGTCGAGTTTGAAAGTCCCGCTCAGATCGCCAGTGTCTGTTGAGAAGCAGTTTGTGAGAGAGACATCCGATGGAATGTCATCGGGGCAGCACAGAACGAAATCGACGAAAGGATCGGTGTCCGGATCGACACCAAAGAATTGAGCATATTCGGAAAATGGAGTCACCGAATTGTCGACAAATACAATTCTGTTGAGTTTGAGAGTGGGAATAGGTGGATCTTGGTTTGGGGACGTCACGAAGACGTATGTGAGCTCGTCCATGAAACAAAAGATCATTCCTCCGAGTGCAGTGGCTGTGCAGCTCCGGATCAGCAGATCGTCCAGAATCACAGTCCCGAGACAGAGCCCGCTTAGTGCCGCTCCTGCATCTGAAGAACAGTTGAGGAACGAACACTGCTCGATGGTTGTTGTGGCTGCAGAGCATTCGAACGATAATCCACCGCCTCCACTGACGCTCGAGCAGTTCACAAAGTGGCAATCACTCACAAGAACGTCTGCATCTGTGATGAGCGTGAGGCCTCCACTGGCGATGTTTCCGCAACATGTCAACATGGTGCAATGTTCAATTGTTGCTTCGCCGTGAAGAATCATATAGAGACCTCCCGTGTAATTGCTGTCACCAACACCTGTGACGTTGATATCGGAGATGGAGACTCGTGCGAGTGAACGAACATCGATTCCGCCGGACTCCCAAAAGTTTGCTGAGCATTCTGAGATTGTGCATTGAGTGATGGTTGTCGGGGCGAGGAAGTGAAAACCGAGAGCATGTCCAAAATCACCGTGGCAATCTGAAAAGGAGCACAGAGTCACATTGATGAGTCCAGGCTGTGAGAACAGTGGTTCACTGCCGTCGTTGGTGTCAAAGAAGACGCCGCGGTAGTTGAAATGGGCGAATTGGTTGTTGGCGAACAGACAATCAAAGGTGACTGGTTTTGTGGGGTCGTTCAGAATGATGATCGCACCCGAAAAGCCGTATGTATTGGCTGTGATTCTATCTTCGAAATGACATCCAGAAAATGTGATTCGAGAGCATTCTTGAAGCAGAAACACTCCGTGTTGAGACGATCCATTGAAGTTCTGGAATAATCCATTCTCGCATGTGAATCCTCCCTCGTGGGCAGAGTTCTGGATGACGACGAGACCTGTAAAATTGGATTCGGTTTGAAGAAAAGCGTCTAAAGAGGTCATGCTGCATCCAGCGAGCTTGATAGAACCTGCAAAATCAGTGAAGGAGATGAGAGTGACAGGAGATGGTTGATATCTGGATCCTGTGAACGAACAAGACGTGAAGACGGCCGATGCTGCTTCTCCCCCGTCTGTCTCGTCAAAAGAGAAGGTATCCCCGTCAACAAAAGCAGATGTGGTTCCATTTGGGGATTGAACTGTTCCGGCTGTTTCTTCGTTGCATTCGGACGATGCGAGGAGAGCGGAGAACGTCGTGTTGGAACACAGCAGACTCCCTCCGAGCTGCACGTCTCGCACCGTCGATCCGCACAGATGGGAGCTGGTTTCACAAACAGCACAGCCAACCATTCGTTGAGTCAGTCCATTCACGCGAGAGGGTGTGAGGCTTCGCGTCGATGTTGTCATGTTCGTGAATCCATTCCCAACCAATGAAAGTGAGATTTCCGCTGAAGATGCTTCATTCTGTCTCTTTCCTTCAAATGAGATCGCGACCCCGTCAGTTCCTCTCATTTCAGTGTTCGAGAATGTCGTTCCAACGATTGAGATTGTTAAATCGAATAATGCCTTCTGAGACGGCGAGAGAGCGACGAGCCCACGAGCCAGCCCATCGTCGCTGTGGAGTGTGCATTCGTCGACCAAAATCGATGCTCCTCTCTGATTCTCCGAAATGTGGGTCTGTCGCACGAGGAAGGGACTTGTCCAACTGTTCAGAGAGAGATGACAGAATGACAGGGAGAGGTCGCCCGCATCAATCACTGCGAGATGATGGATCTGACAGCTTCCGGATGATTCAATCAAACAGTTGGGGGACAATTGGGAAAAATGGATGTTTTCGATACGAACTGTTGAGTTCCAGATGTCAAGAAGGGTGAAAGACTTTGGAAAATGTTTTTTGTCTGCACTATTTCTGTCTGTGACATTCTGGGCTGTATTCATAGAACTGGATGTGAGAATTGTGCTCGACGATGAAACTCCCCCCAAGAAGAACACATTGTTGTGTAACTCGGTGTTTTTAGCATAGTACACTCCAGACGAAAGGTTAAAATTAATGGAGTGTCGCTGAGCGTTGTTCATGTTGTTGAGTGCGCGCAAAACGATTTCGCTAAGGAGAGTGGGACTGGGGCCAATATCAACATCACCATTGACGCGGAAAACATTCCACATGATGAGTGTGGGAAGTACCATGCGGATCTAACCCGACCACATGGATCTAACCCGACCACAAAAGACACTTTTTTCGACTCAAATCTCAATCCATCCCAGATTTCTCCCAACCCACGTTTGAGTGAGTCCAACCCATTTGGAGATTGGATTCCTCCCTCCCCCATGAATCATCGAGGGAGAAATCGAACTTCCAAAATAGGATTCCAGGGCTGGGGCGCCTATTTGGGAGTCAGGGTATCGACCCTTTTTTGGCTCCAAAATAGGAGGTTCTTAATATTTAAGCTTAGGGAATCCAAACTTCAGAACCACTTTTCTCCACGCCTGTTCAAGATTTTTCTTTTCGTTTCATTTCTGGTGGTTTGGGATGGTTTTCTCTCGAAATGACAATTTTCGAAAAATGAAAAATCCTGGGGACCTGGGTGGAAATTTAGGGTCAAATACTGATTTCCCTGTATAACAAGCTTAGGATCTTGAAAACATGTTTTGATCATATCTCCACAACCAGACATAGTTCGGACATGAAGTTTTCACCAATATGGATCTTTTGTTGAGAATTAATTTTTCTGAAAATTTTGAAAATTTCGATGACTTCCTATTTTGGCGTTTTTCAGACTTTTCCGTCAATGAGTCTAGTCCCGTTCAAGAATTTTCATTAATATTAAGTTTTGATGAAAAATCATTGTTTGTATTCATTCGGACCTGGGTTGACATTGATTTAATTGAATTTGATGTCAGATTTAAAACATGAAGCAGAGTTAGTTAAGAAAGATTAAATTGTCGAAAAATCAGCAAAAATTTATCTCAACTGCCGCAAGGGGATTTTTTCAAAATTTTCAGAAAAAATTAATTCTCAACAAAAGATCCATATTGGTGAAAACTTCATGTCCGAACTATGTCTGGTTGTGGAGATATGATCAAAACAAGTTTTCAAGATCCTAAGCTTGTTATACAGGGAAATCAGTATTTGACCCTAAATTTCCACCCAGGTCCCCCCAGGATTTTTCATTTTTCGAAAAATTGTCATTTCGAGAGAAAACCATCCCAAACCACCAGAAATGAAACGAAAAAGAAAAATCTTGAACAGGCGTGGAGAAAAGTGGTTCTGAAGTTTGGATTCCCTAAGCTTAAATATTAAGAACCTCCTATTTTGGAGCCAAAAAAGGGTCGATACCCTGACTCCCAAATAGGCGCCCCAGCCCTGGAATCCTATTTTGGAAGTTCGATTTCTCCCTCGATGATTCATGGGGGAGGGAGGAATCCAATCTCCAAATGGGTTGGACTCACTCAAACGTGGGTTGGGAGAAATCTGGGATGGATTGAGATTTGAGTCGAAAAAAGTGTCTTTTGTGGTCGGGTTAGATCCATGTGGTCGGGTTAGATCCGCATGGTATCATGCTATTGTACGCAGAACAGCTGAGCTTAGAATTGACTCAGAGCGGATCTGTCCCTTTAATCACAAAGTTACGTTGTCAGATAAATCTGTCGAATTTAGCATTAGATTCCACTTGAAAGGCTGAGAGTTTTCATTTTCATCTTTCTTTTCTGGAATCATCTTTTCTTTGTGAAATGGAATGAAGTGCGGAAGTGATGATGAAATGAATGAGATGAAAGTTGCGAGATGAGAGATGGAAGAGACACGCAGGAAAAGAATTCCGTCATGGGTCGAACTGCTAACAAAAGGGGAGAAATAAAGTGGTGAAAAAAAAGAACCTGAAATGAAGTTTGAGAAAGAAGAGGAAGATGTTCACGACTCGACTCTTAACCGCGTGCTGAACGGGGAAGCATCAATCCAAAGTCAGACTCGCCAACACATTCTCTCGAAAGGCGACAGCGAGAACAGGACCTTCTCTGACGATGCTTTCTGTCCTCCTCTCGACAGTGCTGTTCGAGACATCCCGGAATCGATGCAGCGTGAAGCCATTCAATGTGTGCATCCATTCGACACGAAAGTTGTGTCGTGTGCGGACAGTCTGTATTGTCGTCTGCATGGTCTCGAGAACGAAAAGAAGGCGATATCGTGGAAGAGAGTTGCGAGTTCAGTTGCGAAGGGCCTCATGCAACTTCACAACCAAAATCCCGCTCATCACGCACTCTCAGCACTCAATCCCCACCGAATTGTGTTTGACAACGAGACAATCTGCATCGTTCTCGACCATCCCACACAAGCAGGTCCGCTTTCCAACCAAAATTGTCAACCTCAGCCACTCGACACATCCATATCACTAAAGTCTGGGCCGAACGAGGGAGAGCGCTGGGAAGCACCTGAAGTGAGGAAAGACGAGGAGCAACCAAAAAACGAGTGTGACCAGGCCAAGGCATCAGTGTTCAGTCTTGGTCTGGTCATGTTCGAGATGGTGACGATGACCGTGCCGTTTGGTGAAGTGGATGGCGTGAATGCTCATCGTCAGATTGTGTCTGGCACTCTTCCCGACCTCTCGAAGATCGAAGACGACTCCACTCGCGACCTCATCTCTTCCTGCCTTTCCTTCAACCCAAACGAGAGACCATCCCTCACCTCACTCTCCGACTCGCTCAACGATCTCGCACAGACCGACCCGAGCACTGCGGCTCTTCCTTCGCACAATGTCGTCCAATAAGGTTTCAATACTGAACTCCACTCGCTTCTTAAGATCCACGCTTCATGTCAGTTGCTTCACTTCACCTTCCACTCCCGTCTTCATTGAAAGATGATCGTAATCTTTCCACGTCACCCGTCTTCATTCTCACCACATTCCACGTTTCTGCTCACAGTCATCGCACAAACTGCACTTTCATCCACACTTCACTTCATCGAAGTCACATCCATCCCCACAACTACACTATTCTCCAACCTTCTCTGCACAGAAATCAATTTACCAGCAATTTCACCACAACCTTCCATCTCCACGTCACTCTCTCGACCGAGTCAACGATCAGTGTCCATCCACCCACTTTATTCCTCCAACTATTCCGATGGGCACCCCGATCGATCTGGACTCGTGTGCAATAAATGAGAGGTTTTTCTTAACTGGGGACGGTTGTTCTCTTCACTCTTCTTTTTCATCCCTTTCTTTCTCCCCTTTTGTTGGCAGTTCGACCCATGACGGAATTCTTTTCCTGCGTGTCTCTTCCATCTCCCATCTCCAGAGAGAAGAGTGGTATGATCATTTAGCGGAAAGGTGTGATCCTTGGATCACATCTTTCACTTTTTATGGTATGATCATTTCAAGAAAATTAATCATCACTTCATGTCAAACTCTTCTCCAAAACAAACATCAAAGGTTGTGTAATTTCAGAATGATCAAGATAATGAAGTGAATAAACATATCTGTGCCCCACATTGAAGAGCAATCATCATCTCTTCTTCGGAGACGATTTGGAGAAGCAATCTCAACTCCATTCGTCGATTTTTGAAACATAGAGATTGTACTTATCACTGTTCAGCTAAAAAGAGACACAAGAAACGATTGCAGATGAAGTGTGAAGGTCATTCTGGATCGTGCCACAAAAAAGTACACTATGGAAACTCAAAAATTTTGTTTTCTTCATTTCACCTCATTTCGCAAGAATTAGTTGTTTTCTTGATAAAATAGGTGAAATGGAAGAGATATCGGCGAAATGGGGCGTATGATCAATTTTGGTATGATCAACGTGATCACACTATGGTCCCTGTGGCCCATCTCACATACTTCATCTCATTCATTTCATCCTCGTTCCTTTTGTTCATCCAGCAAAAAAATCAAAGAAACTCAGTTCACTGTCAGTTCTTGGCTGAACCCGAATGAACACTTATAATCCCGATAATTTCACTCTATTCTTGAATAACGATAGTTCAGACGAGGAGGACATCTAATTTCCACCAATTCTACAAAGAACCAATCCTCCACTTGACATAATGGGACTTCGAGTGAATTGATCCAATTCGTGATGATTCAATTCGGACTTCTTTTCATCATCTGTTCTCTGAACTGTGATTGGGATGATTACGGTGACACAACATTACAGTCGCTGTCGCCAATCCTGACATCCTTCTCAAACTCTGCTCAACGTGGAAATTCTAAGCCAATCTCGTTGTTGCTCCCGAAAGAAAATTTCTTCGTCTCGAATCATGTGGTGGAATCGAGTGATCTGACGATGACAGGAAATGAAACAAGGATCAGATTCTGGGATGATAGAAGCGGAATGAAAGAGACTCGCAAATTGGATGGGAATGTCGTCGGAATTGAGACGATGTTCGTGTTCATGAACAGCTCAGTCTGTCTATCGTCATTGGAGCTGGATTGTGGTGTTGAAGGAGTTGGGACAGCTCGTGTGTTGGGGTCGAATGTAGTTGTGTCATTGTGTTCGATTCGTTCGAACATGGAATGCTCGCCATTTGTGGTTTGTTGGATGGGAGAGACTGACTGGAGCTCGATCACCGTAACTGAGAGTTCTCACGTGTCATCATGCTCTCCTTCTCTTCTTCCTCTGGTTGGGATTTGTGACGACTCGATTCGCTCTGGCAAGACTGCATCGCATGACCAATTGGACAGAAATGACAACCAAGACAAAACTGATGGATGGACACCGTCTGTTTCGATCACAGGCTCATCAATTGAGTTTGGTGATGGTGACTTGATTTTGGGGACAGGACCTCTGATTGGGTCACTGGACAGAATTGGAAATGAAGAAAAGAAGGAATCAGTGTCGACATCGTTGGTTGGTTGTGTTCTTGTGAACATGACATCACGAACCAAATTGGAAGGAAGCAAAGTTGGGAGTTGGTTTGTTCAGTCGATTGTTGGGAGTATTGTGTCGTCGTGTTCGAACCATCTTTATGGAACATCGATTCGTTCGCTGAATGGTGGAGGGAGTCTTCTGAGTCTGAACTCCTCCTTCCTCTCCTGCCTCACTACAGAAAACTTCGAGAATAAGCCGTTCAAAAAACAAACCTTCCTCGATGACGAGTATGATCTCCATTCTTTCAAGCTCTGCACATACAAAAACTGCATGGCGATGTCCACGACTGGGGGAGCAATCTCATCGATCGAAATGTTGTTTACTGATGTCCACATCGAGTCTTGTTCGTTTCAGTCGTGTTCTGCGTATTATTCTGGTGGAGCCATCTACATCGACTTCGCACAGGGATCGAAGAGATCATCGCTGACTCTCAAATCATCATTCTTTACGTTCTGTTCATCTGAGCGATACGATGGCACTTTGGAGGTCAACTGTCCTGATAAATCCACCGTCTCAGAATGTGTCTTCATGAACTCGGAAGCAACAGCTTATGGTGGAGCATTTAGTTTCCACATCTGGAACCCTGCGTCAACAGGAGGAGTTGTCTCAAACTGTCTCTTCCAGAACTGCACGCAAACTGAGGATTGGGGGGATGGTGGAGGGGCAATGTTTCTGTCAGAGTGTACATCAGTCCGACTCTCTTCTCTCCTCTTCAAGGATTGCCATGCAGAAAGAGGAACTGGGCATGCCATCATCTTCTGGTCGCAATCTTACATGATTCCGTCCCTTTCTTCAACCGCAATATCGAACTGTGTATCTGTTTCAGCACACTCCACCAATCTGATCTACGTTGGGGGACCCTACTCGTACGCTGTGGATTCACTCATTTCCACATCTCCACCACAAATCGCCCTCACAGCCCTCACTGCTGAAGTGACAGGATCAACAGCTGACGTGCAAGTGACACTGGATCAGGAAATATCTGGAACATTGCTGGTTGTTGTGTCGAATGTTGGGGGAACACGAAAAGAAGTGTCGGGTGGGATTCCAAACATTGGTCGTGTTTTGGAGTTCACGATTTCATCGTCGTCGATTGGATCGTGTTCTGTGTCGATTGGTGAGACTGGTCTTCTTCAGACACCTCTCTCCGACTATTCGATCGTCTCTGCATTTTTTTCTGGTCACAACATTTCATTCACAAATTCTCCCATCTTCGGAAAGCCAAAAATACCATCACTCACTTCGGCCTCGAGTTCATTGGATGCGAGCCACACAGAAGCGACCGTTCGTTTTGAAGGAAGAGACTTTGAAGAAGGAAAATATGATGTGACGCTGAATGATGGCTCGTTGTCGAATGTTCAGTTCAGCAAAGATGTTGATGGAAAATGGATCGGATTGAAGGAGTTGGGAGTGATTGGTGCTGATTCGGACTGGACTGAAGGAGGAACATACACTGTGACGGAAGTGAAGAGTGTGTCGAAGCCGACACAGTCGATCAAAATCGACGATCCTGTGTCGTTCACGATTCCAACAGTAGCTCGACTGTCTGAGATTAAAGTGAGTGAACTTGATGCGTCAACGAAAGGGAAAGTGACCTTGTCATTTTCGAGTGTGGAGTTGGAGAAAGGAGTGGAATACACGCTGACACTTGTTGGACAAGACTCAGCCAAAGAGACACTGACTCGGACAATGAACACAACGTCGTCTGGAGAGATTGAAGAGTTGGAAGAAGTGTTGTATCCATTCAAGACAGACCCAGCTGAACAGATGAAATTTGGAGTGTTGTACAAGGTGACATCGTTGAAAGCGACAGGTCGATCGAATTCAGTTCAATTTGGATTGGTTGGAGTTCAGATGCCTGTGGAGCCAGTTCGTTTGACGAAGATCGAAGTGGATGACGAGACCGAGACATCAGTGAAACTTGTGGTGACAGGGTCAGGATTCGTTGTTCGTGAAACATACACAGTGGAAGTGTCTGGAGTTTTGACAGGAAGTGAATCGTCGAATACTCACACACGGACATTCACTGTTGTTGCCTCTGGAACGACATCTGCATCATCGTCCCCACTCGTTCTCTCCAGCTCTGATCCAACATCTCTGCAGTTTGGGCAAACATACGCAGTGACGAAGATTGAGGATGCGACAAAAGAGGGAATCGTGGTTGGGACTCCTTCGTTCCCAACCCCTTCCCTCACCCCTCACATCACTTCGGCCTCGAGTTCATTGGATGCGAGCCACACAGAAGCGACCGTTCGTTTTGAAGGAAGAGACTTTGAAGAAGGAAAATATGATGTGACGCTGAATGATGGCTCGTTGTCGAATGTTCAGTTCAGCAAAGATGTTGATGGAAAATGGATCGGATTGAAGGAGTTGGGAGTGATTGGTGCTGATTCGGACTGGACTGAAGGAGGAACATACACTGTGACGGAAGTGAAGAGTGTGTCGAAGCCGACACAGTCGATCAAAATCGACGATCCTGTGTCGTTCACGATTCCAACAGTAGCTCGACTGTCTGAGATTAAAGTGAGTGAACTTGATGCGTCAACGAAAGGGAAAGTGACCTTGTCATTTTCGAGTGTGGAGTTGGAGAAAGGAGTGGAATACACGCTGACACTTGTTGGACAAGACTCAGCCAAAGAGACACTGACTCGGACAATGAACACAACGTCGTCTGGAGAGATTGAAGAGTTGGAAGAAGTGTTGTATCCATTCAAGACAGACCCAGCTGAACAGATGAAATTTGGAGTGTTGTACAAGGTGACATCGTTGAAAGCGACAGGTCGATCGAATTCAGTTCAATTTGGATTGGTTGGAGTTCAGATGCCTGTGGAGCCAGTTCGTTTGACGAAGATCGAAGTGGATGACGAGACCGAGACATCAGTGAAACTTGTGGTGACAGGGTCAGGATTCGTTGTTCGTGAAACATACACAGTGGAAGTGTCTGGAGTTTTGACAGGAAGTGAATCGTCGAATACTCACACACGGACATTCACTGTTGTTGCCTCTGGAACGACATCTGCATCATCGTCCCCACTCGTTCTCTCCAGCTCTGATCCAACATCTCTGCAGTTTGGGCAAACATACGCAGTGACGAAGATTGAGGATGCGACAAAAGAGGGAATCGTGGTTGGGACTCCTTCGTTCCCAACCCCTTCCCTCACCCCTCACATCACTTCGGCCTCGAGTTCATTGGATGCGAGCAGGGATCCAAAAATTCAAATCGTACATCTCATCTATTTCATCATGTTCTATTCAACATTCTGTCATTCTTGAGTTGTTTAGAAGCTGTTTTTAAACAAGATAACAATTTCAAGAGATACGTGTGTTGAAATAATCACAAGAAAAACAAACATCAAAATGTAAGCTTAATAAAGATAGAGGAAGGATAGATGACTGAAAACATCATCATCTGGTACATTAAAGTAGACAACGGTGAGATAGCTCGTTGAATGGACGGTACTCAGTTCTCTAGCCAATCTTGACAATTGATGTTGTTTTTTGAACCCTTTCCAAAGCAACAGTGATCTTGACAGAGAAGAATGATTTTGTACGAAACTAAGATCTGGATGAGCCAGTTCACTTCAGCTGACAATGCAGAATCCATCGTCGAGCAGCAAGTTCGTGACTGTAACTGCATCGGCAGGTGTCGCGAATATGTTCGGAGATGAAACACTAAACAACCTATATTGTCCAACAGTTTCGGGTGTTCGAACCAATGAGAGCGATGATAAGAGCGGAGTGCTGGGAGATGGAGAATTGGATGGCCAACTGCATTGGACAGTCTTAAAGGAATATTGAGGAAAAATTGAATCGAAATGTTGATAGAGACATACCATTGATGAAAGTGTACTATTGGGAGGAATGGTGAATGGATAGGAAGAAAGATATTGATATGATCAGACCCATATCACCAAAACTCCAATTTTCACTTGATAACATGATGATGTTCTGATTGACTCTTTTTCAATGAAAAAGCCTTCCGTCAACGATTTAAGTGTTTTGAATGAACAAGAATGAGTTTGTGCACAACTGACAAATTGACAAATCGAGACCAAATTGAAAAACAAATTGAAAATGGGGCCAATTTGGTTTTTTCAATCCCTGGATGCGAGCCACACAGAAGCGACCGTTCGTTTTGAAGGAAGAGACTTTGAAGAAGGAAAATATGATGTGACGCTGAATGATGGCTCGTTGTCGAATGTTCAGTTCAGCAAAGATGTTGATGGAAAATGGATCGGATTGAAGGAGTTGGGAGTGATTGGTGCTGATTCGGACTGGACTGAAGGAGGAACATACACTGTGACGGAAGTGAAGAGTGTGTCGAAGCCGACACAGTCGATCAAAATCGACGATCCTGTGTCGTTCACGATTCCAACAGTAGCTCGACTGTCTGAGATTAAAGTGAGTGAACTTGATGCGTCAACGAAAGGGAAAGTGACCTTGTCATTTTCGAGTGTGGAGTTGGAGAAAGGAGTGGAATACACGCTGACACTTGTTGGACAAGACTCAGCCAAAGAGACACTGACTCGGACAATGAACACAACGTCGTCTGGAGAGATTGAAGAGTTGGAAGAAGTGTTGTATCCATTCAAGACAGACCCAGCTGAACAGATGAAATTTGGAGTGTTGTACAAGGTGACATCGTTGAAAGCGACAGGTCGATCGAATTCAGTTCAATTTGGATTGGTTGGAGTTCAGATGCCTGTGGAGCCAGTTCGTTTGACGAAGATCGAAGTGGATGACGAGACCGAGACATCAGTGAAACTTGTGGTGACAGGGTCAGGATTCGTTGTTCGTGAAACATACACAGTGGAAGTGTCTGGAGTTTTGACAGGAAGTGAATCGTCGAATACTCACACACGGACATTCACTGTTGTTGCCTCTGGAACGACATCTGCATCATCGTCCCCACTCGTTCTCTCCACTTCCGATTCAATATGTCTGCAGTTTGGGCAAACATACACTGTCGCTGAGATTCGGAATTTAACAGAAGTGGGAATGGTTGTTGGGACTCCCTCGTTCTCAACCTCTGAACTTTCAGTTAATCCGCCAACCGCTGCTCGCATCACTGATACCTCTGTCGAATTGAACTCCCAAGGCATTTTGTTGTCGGTCGTTCTGATTGGCGAACACCTCCCTTCAGACTCACCATTCGTTTTGACACTCGATTCCACAATCACACTCCAAGTTTCATTCAGCTCGAGCACGAAAGGAAAGAGCAAAGTTGTGATGTTGGGGTTGGATGGAGGTCTCGATTTTGGTAAAACATATTCGATCACAGATGTGTCAAATGGAGAAAGTTTGATCGCTGCAAATGGTGTTTCCGTCTCAACACCTCAGAAACCATCGGAACTGACCATCTGTGTGTGCTCCGACGATTCTGGTGATTCATCGATGATTCGGAGTGGAGCGAATGTATCGACGTGTCTCCGAATCGAACGAGCGTGGAGTCTGGCCTCCCGACTCTCGATTGCGAACACGATGATGCGAATTGTGGAACCAGCGTCGCTCTCCTCACCACTGTTCGTATCGTCTCTTCCCTTCCAACTGACATCAGGCAGAATGGGTCCATCCATCCTCTCTCTTTCACAGCCAGCGTCAATCGCCAATTCGGATCCTTCGCTGCTCTCAATCGCGAATGGTGAATGTGAATTGGATCTCCTCACAATCACCACTTCCTCTTCGTCCTCATTTGTGTTCATCTCTGCTCAATCATCCACAATCACCATCCAAACATGTTCGATCGAAGGATCAAGCAGCACAGAATCGAACTCTGAAGGATCGATTTGTGGATGGAAGACAGGCTTCCTGCATTTTGTTGAATCGAAAACAAATATGTCATCAGTAACGATGAAGGAACTTGGATCTGGAGGGATTGTTCAGAAAGGAGGAGAACTGACGATCTCGAAAGGTGAGTTTTCTGACAACGGACGAACGAACTCGTCGTTCCCATCAGCTCGACAGAACATCCACTGCGAAGCAGACGGTCAACTCCACATCGACAGTCTCGCGAAAGGTGATGGATCAAAGAACACTCCATCTGCTTGGATTGATGCCGACGAATGTTCAATGGATGGAGATCAGGACATCATCTCCTCTCCTCTCTTCGTTCCCACTCTCGACTCTGACAATTCATCAACGACATTCGAGAAAAAGACAAACACGATGCACTTCACAGTGAAAGGAGAGATGCTTGTGCCGTGTGGTCTGGATGTGGAAGTGTTTGAGTGGGATTCTTCGAAGAGTGTTCAGGGTGGATCTGCTCTTCTCTCTCTCCACTCCCTCGCAACGACGAAATGGACGTCGACTGAGATTGTTGGACAAGTGGATCTCAAAACATCGCTCTCGTCTCTCAACTCCTCTCTCGAATGGCGTGCCAGACTGGTATTTGGAAACAATCGAACAACGACAAACTCGTTCCTGTTCGCTTCAGCGTCATCGACAGGAAAAGGGAACATGTCGCAAGGAGGGGTTTCCTCACATCTTGTCTGGATCATTCCCGTTGTTGTGTGTGTTCTTCTGGCACTCATTTTGTTGATCGTTCTAATCGTCCTCATCACCCGTCGAAACAAGAAGAAGCAGAACCAACAATCGCTCCTGATGAACGAGGAGCGATCAGCGATGGAAATGGGAGAAGTGATTGTGAAAGAAGAGGAAGATGTTCACGACTCGACTCTGAACCGCGTGCTGAACGGGGAAGCATCAATCCAAAGTCAGACTCGCCAACACATTCTCTCGAAAGGCGACAGCGAGAACAGGACCTTCTCGGACGACGCTTTCCATCCTCCTCTCGAAAGTGCTGTTCGAGACATCCCGGAATCGATGCAGCGTGAAGCCATTCAATGTGTGCATCCATTCGACACGAAAGTTGTGTCGTGTGCGGACAGTCTGTTTTGTCGTCTGCATGGTCTCGAGAACGAAAAGAAAGCGATATCGTGGAAGAGAGTGGCAAGTTCAGTTGCGAATGGTCTCGTGCAACTTCATCACCAAAATCCCGCTCATCACGCACTCTCAGCACTCAATCCCCACCGAATTGTGTTTGACAACGAGACAATCAGCATCGTTCTCGACCATCCCACCCAAACAGCTCCACTTTCCATCAACCACAATCGTCAACCTCAGCCACAGCACCCATCCATCCCCCAAAAGTCTGGGCCGAACGAGGGAGAGCGCTGGGAAGCACCAGAAGTGAGGAATGACGAAGAGCAGCCAAAAACGAGTGTGACCAGGCCAAGGCATCTGTATTCAGTCTTGGTCTGGTCATGTTCGAGATGGTGACGATGACAGTGCC